>CATKHK010000026.1:0-488355 GCA_949751835.1 Blepharisma japonicum
TCCCCTCTCTTTCTGAGAATTTCTTCAAGGAGAGATTTGATAGTGTCTTCGTGCTTTTCACGTAAGCGAGCACTATTGATTAAGCTGCACATCATTGACTCCTCATCCTTTGTTCCTACATCATCTTCCTTCAAGCCTAGAGATTCTGATCCTGGCACGCGATAACTATCGAGGTCACTTCTCACCAAGAGCTCACTGACATCAAACATGACTTCTGGATTTTTCAAGAGTTCTGCGTCTTTTCCAAGAGTTTTAACTAAAGCGTCGTTACTGAGCGATCCAACTCTTTGGACAATGTCACTTGCTGAGTTTCCCATAATTTATTATTAGATAATCACCATTTCTTTTTATTGGAGTTTAGGATGATATCAGTGCTTAATGGAAGTTTCAAAGGCTTCTCTTTTTATTTTTTGACGAAGGTCAAGTATTTTGGTAAAGTGATGTGCTTAAGAAATGATTAATACATCAAGTAAAGAAATTGAAGCGGAAATGAGATTTTTCTGTGCAGTTCTAATGAAAAATTAAATTTTATGATCCTGGATTTAGATATTTTTATTCATATTTAATCAGATGATTTAAAGCAAAATTTATTTTATATTTATTATAATTTTCGATAAAATTTTACAAAAGCAAGTAAAGTATTTAAGAATTTAATATTTTGTTTACTCATTTAATAAAAACAAAATTCCAACCATCATGAGAAAGATTTAATCATTATTACTAGATTCAAAAGATTAATATTTAATTTGCGTTATAATAGTATCTCTAATATCATAGATACTATATATTCCTTCAATGTGCACTCTTTAGACTTTCGTTTTTTAATCCCTTAGTTTTTAATAGTCACGAGCCACTATCTTCATTTTTACAGCTATTATACTCTTATTAATAAAAATCCTTATCAGGTTGTCTAATTTAAAAATGGACATTCAACTCTTATCAGGACTGCTTCTCAAACTCGAAAATTGTTCAGCTCTCAAGGCCAAAATAAAAGCTCTCTACAATGAAACAGCAGAAAACAGTACTAGAGTTGAAGAAGCCTTTAATTCCCTTATCTCTCTAATTGATTCTATTCCTATGCCAGTCCCCAAAGTTCGGCCAGTCAAAGTCTATATGGCCGCCTGCATGGACCTAATTCACTCAGGACACTTCAATTGTATGAGACAAGCCAAGAAACTCGGTGATATTCTTGTTATTGGAGTAATTTCAGATGATGAAATCAGACGATGCAAAGGGCCACCAGTGATGAATCAAGAAGAAAGGAGAATCATGGCCGAAGCTTGCAAGTGGGCAGACGAAGTAATTGATGGAGTAGAGTATTATGTAACCCCAGACATTTTGGAGAGAGTTGGCTGTGACTATGTAATCCACGGGGATGATTTGGCTATAAGAAAAGACACAGGGACTGACGCATATGCGGATGTCCGTGCAGCAGGGAAACTAAAGATTATTAAGAGAACTGAAGGGATTTCAACCACCGACATGGTTGGGAAAATGCTTTTAATGACCTCTAATGAGCTTGTAACATCGCCTCCAACACAAATTTCGGCGTCAACAAAAACTCAATTTTTATCCACCACAAGGAGAATCAACCAGTTTTCGACCCCAAAAACTCCAGCTCCCACTGATAGGATTGTATATATAGATGGTGCCTTTGACCTTTTGCACCGTGGACATGTTGAAACAATAAAGAGGGCCAGAGAGTTCGGTGACTATTTAATTGTAGGAGTTCATGATGACAGAACAGTAAATTCTATCAAAGGGCTTAACTACCCTATAATGAATTTACACGAGAGGACACTCAATCTTTTAGCTCTAAAATACGTTGACGATGTCATAATGGGAGCTCCTTGGGAAATCACTGAAGATATGATCAAAACTTTAAACATTCAAGTAGTCGTCCAAGGGACCAATCACAAAGACTCAATGATGACTACCCCTCATGAAGACCCTTACACAGTCCCTAAAAGACTTGGTATCTATCAAGAAATCTCAAGCACCTGCAACCTCAATGCGGAAGACATCGTCGACAGAATTGTAGCCCACCGTCTGCAATACACAAAGAGAAACGAAAGAATGACGGCAAACCAGCAGCAGTACTACGAGAACAAGCAGTTTGTCCCAGAAATTTAGCTAGCTTAACTTAACTCAAATGGAGTAATAATTATTGGCGAAATAAGATGGACTTCCTCAGCCCAGACAACTATTGTGGCCAAACCTTGCTCAGGCTGGTATCACGAGGCAGTGCGATCATCACAGAACTTCTTAGACTAAGCGACTATATTCCTCCAGCCTTCTGAAACAAGCCTCCAGCTGAAGCCCAGGTTTATGCTCCGATCATATCCGATTTCGAGTACTTCAAGAACCTTGACGCATATGAGCAGAAAATAAACGACAACCAAGAATACTTCGAGCTGGACGAGAACTTCAGAGAGTCCAACATAAAAATCCTGGAAAGATTTTACACTCTTTTTGAAAGCATTTACAAGTATCACAAAGATTTATCGTTTTTCTTGAAAGAGCTTACTGATAATGTGTACATTCATTATACCCCTGAAATTATTCTGGAAAATTCAGAAGGGAAAAAATTGCTGGTAGAAGCGGTCTATTTGATGGGAGTCATGCTGATGCTGCTGGATTTTAAGATACAAGGGAGTATTAGGGAGAGGATGTTAGTAAGCTATTATAGATATAAAGGACACTCAATTATTCAGAATATTGATGAGGTTTGTTCATTGTGTAGGAATACTGGGTTTATACCTGGCAAAAATGTGATGCCTGAGAAAAGGCCTCCAAATTATCCTGAAGATTTCTTTAATAGGTGCACATTGCCAATGGATGTGATAGAGCTGTGTATTGGGCATCTGAAAGATGATGATTTTTATAATCAAGTTGCCGTTTATCCATCTCCTGAGCATAGGCCGACAGCCCTTTCTCATCAAGCTGCAATTTTAATCATTACTCTTTACTTCAATCCTACTTATTTAGAAAATGAGCAGAACAAAATGAGAGAAATAATCGACAAATTTTTCCCTGATAACTGGGTTGTCGCTTACTACTTAGGCTTTACTGTAGATTTAGCTGAACAATGGGCTCCTTATAAAGCAGCCAAAAGTGCTCTTCTGCAGTACACCTTAAACGACGAAAGCGTGCTAAGCACCAAAAACAAGCACATCCAAAACCTCAAAATCCTCAACAAACAAGTAAACCATTACTTAAAAGAAGGAGTCTTGACTGAAGAATACATTCTTTCTCACTCGTCTAAACTTATGCACTGCATGAGAGACTGCAATGTTACACTAAAATGGCTTCTTTTATCAAGATTAAGTGCAGTAAAAAGAGTAATAGAAGTAGTTACAGCTGATCTTAGTATGGAGGCATTATTGGAACTTTTGATGAACGTTGCACAGTTTGAAAGAAATTTGAAAGGAAAACTGGAGGTTATGCTGGAAAAGAAAGATGCGACCTGGCAAGAAGACAAAATGCAGGCTGCTGTAAGAATGAATGAGCTTGCTGAGTATTTTTCAGGGACAAAACCACTTAGTAGAGGAGTACAAAAGAATGAAGGGTATATGCAGTGGTTCCAACAAATGGAGCAACAAATCAATTCACTGAATCTGGGTGACGAAAAAGGGTCGTCAAGGAAAATTCAACAGCTGACCCAAGCTCTTGAAGATGTAGAGCAATATCACCAAATTGAAGGAAACTTGCAAATCAAGGTATTTTTGAATGAAACCAGGCAGTATTTAAGACATATGTCATACACTGTTAACCTCCAGCAAGACATTTTACAGAGGATTGCAAGAATCACTGATTTTTCCTATGCATGGCTTTGTATGGATGACTTTTTAGACCTCATGCAAGCAAAAATAAGGAGAGAGCCTGTCAGTGTAAGGCTTCTTGAGTCCACAATTTTAAAGCTTTCTTCAATTATGGACATTCCTCTGCTACGTATCATTGAGTCAGACTCTCCTGATCTTGAATCCGTATCAGAATACTACTCAAAAGAGCTTGTAAAATACGTAAGAAGGGTGTTGCAGGTCATCCCACACGCCGTTTTCATGCTTCTCGACGAAGTCGCTGAGCTGCAAAGCTCCAGCTTCAAAGAGATCCCAGAAAAATTAAAGCGAGATTCCATAAAAGATTATGCTTGTCTTGAAGAGCGGCATAGGCTGGCAGCGCTGACTCACGAGATTTCTGTTTTCACCAAAGGGGTTCTGATTATGGAAAAAACTTTTGTGGGGCTAATTGAGGTGGATCCTAAAAAACTACTTGAAGATGGTATCAGAAAAGAACTGGTCAACAAAATTTCTAATATTCTTCATAAGTACCTAAACTTCAAGGATGGGACTTTGGAAGATTTTATCAGAAGAATTGACGAATTAGGTGCAAAATTGACAAGTTTTAAGCAGGCTTTTGAGTATATACAAGACTTTATTGGACTTTATGGGCTTAAAATATGGCAAGAAGAAATGACAAGAGTTATTGGGTTTAATATTGACTTAGAAGCATCCACTTTTCTACCCATGCAGCAAGCTTTGGATACTTACCAGTCTGCAAATGTCCCAATACCGAAGCTCGTTTGTGAGAGTCCCAATTCACTTACTTTTATGGGCGTTCTTCTAATAGAGCTGCTTAAATTGTGTGATATAAAGAAAAACGTGTATATTGAATGGATGCATGGGTGGTATGATTTCCAAGGAAAAGAAGTAATTGGACTTGATATTATGTCAAGGCTTCACCGATCTCTTGGCATCCATGGACTTTCTGGCATAGACAAGCTCCTTTGCTGCACCATTGTACAAAACTTAAAATTATTCGTCAAAAAATGCAAAAGTTCAATCGATGCAGGCAACATTAACAATCTATGGAGAGAGCTTCAGCCAATGTCCTGTGTCCCAGAACGAGGAAAACAGCTATACCAAAGCGTCTTTTTGCATATGAAAAACATGTCAAATGAGCTTAACATGATCATTCTGAGGATCGGACAAATGAATTTGCTCAGAAGACTTATAGCATATGAAATCAATTTCCGAGGAAGAATCGATTCTCCTCTACTATGGAGCGCTTTGATGACTGTAAATCAATCCGTAGTAAATGACGTCAAATCAATCCCAGAGTTCCCAGCCAAAGATGACAAGCTAATAGGCCAACTTGAGCCTTTCCTTAATCAAATGGGCTTTTTATCTGCTTTTGAAAAAATATTTTTAAAGCCTGGAATTATTATAGAAAAATTCCCACTGATAATGGCTTTATATACAATTTACCAGATGTCGACCGTTCACTATGAAAAGAAAATAGGAGGGCTTATAAGGAATAAACAAGAAATTATTGATGGAGTACCCTTCACTGCTGGAATTTTAACGATATTCAAACAGTTCCATAGGGACCATTTCAGCTGCTATTTAGGCTACATTGGACAATTTGTAAGCACTGGCGTCGCTCTTGCTAGAGACAAAAAGACTCAAGAAACGCCTGCCGAGCTGACGAATATTTTAGTTTTTATTGAAGAATTAAGAAAACTTGCAGGGCTGCCGAGGCAGTATGCTGAGAATTTCCTGCCAAGCTATATTTTGGACCGACTTTTAACTTAATGATGGTTATTCTAAAATTGTGTATCTGATTTTTAAGCTTTCTATATGCTCTTTAGGGATCATAGACGTCAGTTTGGTGCTCGACAGCTTTAAAACGACGACATCTTCAGAGATTTCTGAAAAATTAATGATATAGTAGCCTAGATCTGTGAAAAAGCTGCTGCATTCTTTATCACTGATATTCTCAATAAGAATACTTCCGTTATTTATCAATTGTTTTAAGGCCTGGGTATCTCTACAGGAAACTTTTCGCTTATTTATGTGTTTAGAAATAAAAGGCAGAGCATCTTGCATAGGTCTGTAAATGCAGCTGGATGAAGACTCTTTTTCTCTGTTTTTTGTAAATGCTTGGACACCGATGTTAAAAATGGAAAATTTCCTTTCTGGGTCTTTTTCTAAAAGACCTTTAACATATGAGGAAGCGTAAAAAATGTTTTTACAGCTTTCATTTGTGTAGAATAAAGAGCCTTCTTGGGAGTTCTCAAAGCCATAGCATTCTTTTATTAGGAGATAAGCTTCACTATCTTCTGGAAGCTCTTTGAAAACTACTGCTTCTCTATTGTCATTTTTGTGTTTTTTGGGGGTTTTGGTTTCTTCATTGTCAATTTTCATTGTTTCTGCTTCACAAATTTCAGTTGGAATCTCTGCTGATTTGTATAGCAAAGCAATATAAAATCCTCCTGTATTTTGGTCATTAGGCATAATTCTTATTGTGTTTTCAATATTTGCAGGTACGTTAATAGGGAACATTTCTTCAGTAATGTATTTTGTGGTTTCAGGGATTTCTTGGTAATTTTTGTACTCTTCAAACATTTTTTGTTCTCTTTTCCTATACCCTCCTAACATTTTTCAGCTCCTCAAGCCTTTTCTTATAATAAATCCAGGACAAATTTCAGCCATTTTCTCATGCAAGTTCATAATTTCCAGACTTCCTCCAAATTTCCTAAAAATTCCAGCAACAACTGCTTCATTTTCAATAGGATTAAGTGAGCAGGTAGAGTAACAAACAAACCCTCCTACTTTACATAGCTGAAGAGCCCTAGTCAATATTTGGCTCTGCAAGCCAAACATTGAGTATCCGTCTTTTATGCTCCAATTTTTTCATCTCTGTGGCATTTTTCTAATAGCCCCATCCCCTGTGCAAGGCACATCACAAAGGACCCGGTCGAATTGAAAAACTGAGTCATCATTATGAATATTTGGCAGATTTTGTGCAGGATGGTTGACAACCACCATACAGCTGGTATTGCTTCTATGAAGTTGGTGAATAAGCATATATGCCCTATCTTTATCAATTTCATTAGCCACAACAAGCCCTTTACCATTAATGAGCTCAATGATTTGTGCTGTTTTGGACCCTGGTGCTGCACATATATCAAGAACAGTTTGGCCTTGTTGAAGATTAAGTACTAGAGGAGGGATCATGGAGACTAGTTCTTGTCTTGTGATAAGACCACTGTCATTGGCTTTAAGTAAATATGAATGGAAAGATTTGACGGATTCAACCTTTCTCAACTCAGTTCTATTGCTATTTGCTTCATATGCAAGAAGTCCTGGATATCAAGGAATTTGTGTCACTTGGAAAACTTCTGTATTGAAATCTGGAGAGTTTATCTTGTCTATGATGGCTTGGTAATTTTTTTGAGTTGGGTTTATACGAAAAGTGACAGGTAAAGGTGTTTTTATAACTATTCAAAAGTCTTGGAAATCAGCTTCACTGATGTTGAGTTGGCTTCAGTAGAATTCTCTTAAAACGGAATTTTCTTTTGTGTCGCGATTTTCTGTTTTTTGCTTTTTCTTAGGAAGAGATGGGTCTTGTTCCATTTATATCTGATACTTTAGTATTAAAATTAATTAGTGATGAAAAGAAATTTATAGACTTATACAATGAATTCACACTATTTATATTAACAAATCAAGCTTGAATTTACATATTGTCATAGTTGTCTTTTTTAAATTAAATTTCTCAAAAACTAAAATCTTGCGCTAAATTCGAAATTTGACCTTTATGTTCCATAATATCAAATTTAAATAACCAGCTATTCCTTATTAAATCTTAATTTTTTAAAGAGCTTTATCAGGGCCATTATTACTCATTGGCTTATTCACTGAGCTTTCATTTTTTTATATCTCTCTCATTTGCATCAGATATTTATAAAATGAATGTTGTAAGTTCACACAAAGTTACACAAAATTCAGAATTTTTTGACGCTTTTGAAAACCTCGATGACCTTCTCGATCTATCGGAATCTGCATCTGTCCTCATGATTTCTAAAAAACCTCAAAAAGAAAAAAGTTCTTCCAATTCTTTTGACATCTACACAAGGCAAGAGACTCAGTCCACCTATTACACCAGCCACCGGTCATCAGGTCGAGCTACGGACCTGAAATTGCCCCCATCTCTCCCCCTTTACAAAAAGAGCACAAAGCCTATATACGCAAGAAATTTCACAAATATTTGTCTAGCTCAAGAAGTTGACCTAATACAGACTGCTGAAAGTAAACAGTGGATTGTTAAATTCTCGCCTGACTGCAAAGCCTTGGCTGTAGCAGGAGGGTCTGGGGTTATATGTGTGTATGAAATTTTTCCATGCGGTTCAAATGCGTCTCAACTGATAGCAAGTGTGCCTAGCGTAATAATGGCAGAGCATGTAGCGGCGATAACAGAAATCAACTGAAGCTCTGATGGGCTGCTTATAAGTTCTTCGCTAGATGGTACTGTGAAGATTTGGAATAAAAATGTAGAGCATTCTTTATGCACTTTAGAATGCTCAAAGCAAGCTTATTCAGTATGCTTCCACCCCATACACCCTGATTATTTTGCAGTAGCAAGTAATGATAATTTACTTAGAGTTATGAAATACCCAGAACTTACTAGTGAAGGTTTTTATCATGTCTCTCAAAAAGTAATGTCCTTATGTTATTCAAAAAATGGTAATTTCTTAGCTGCTGGGCTCGAAAGAGGGCAAGTCCTGATTTATGAGTCTAAAATTGACTGTAAGCTTAGGCTCAAATATAAGTTAAGATGTAAAAATCGATTTGGGCTGAAGGTTTTAGGAAGAAAAGTTGTAGGCTTGCAGTTCATGGATGACGATCATTTATTAGCAACCACAAATGATTCAAGAATCAGATTATTTAGGTTTAAAGAAAGCATGATGGTACAGAAGTATAAAGGAAATTTAAATTCAAAGTATCCAATAAGAGCTGATTTATCCTATGATAAAAAGTTTCTTATTTCTGGATCAGAAAATGGGCTATTTTATATCTGGAATTCATTGAGAGCTTTTGAGAAATCTCTAGGGAAAAACGGAGAGTTTGAAAGCTATGATGCACGAGGGGTAAAAAAGCCTGAATTTACATGCTTTGCACCTGAAAAGATTGTAAAAGCAGTCAAATCAAAATACAAAGTAGAAACAGGCCAAAAAGTGAAATACGTGATATTATCAGTTGGCTCACAGTCTAACTTAAGGGTGTTTTACAGCCTAGTGTAAGCATTCCTGTATTATTTTAATAATTATTAATACAAATTTTCTTTGCTTCTATTTACGTCAATTCATTCAGATTAATATGGAAAATCCCATTCGAAAATCCAACAATTTTTATTAATTTTATGAAACCTAAAGTAATCAAAGCTCCAAAATTCAAGAAAAGTGTCCTAGAGCCGTCTCCTAACCTAACCCCCAGTCTGCCTTTTATGTTTCCAGTTAGCACACCTGAAGACGAATGCTCGACCACTAGCTCATCAGATCTAAAATCAAGCGGAGAAAAGAACGAGATTTTAGAAAAGAACACAACTCAGACAAGCTTTAATAAAGAGCTAGCCAAAATAAAGCCAAGTTTAAAAGGTATAATGGACAGAAATCCTATTAAAAATAAACGACAGCGGAATCGATCTCCTGAAGTTAATGTTTTGGCTGAAGGCTGTGGATTGCCATACCAAAGAAGAGCGCGAAGTTCTTCGCCTCCAAGAGAATCTTTAAAAGTTTTTGAAAGAAAGAACTTTTTGCCTTTCGCAGTGAGGAAGCCAGTAATCCCAATTGTAAATAAAAGATATAAAGATGAGTTTTCTGGGATTTGTCCTGAAGAAAGTTTACATAAGAAAACAGAAGAAGACGAAGACGAAGATTTAAAAGCAATCAAAGAAAACTATTGAAAATTATTAGAAGCTGCGCCAAGGCCAGAGATGCAGAAATGTATAGCTGAGGAGTGGGATGAAGAAGACGAGCTTGACAATATAGAAAACATTATTAGTGGAAATAGGAAAAAAATTCTTGGACTGTATTAGATGCTTAATAATAAATGTTAATACATTCTTTTTTATTATCAGAAATCTTATCCTTTTTTATGACATATCTTACTGACTCATTAATAAATAAACGTTTTTATGATCTACTCATTTCATCTTCCTCGTAACTGCTTTCTTCGAATTCTGATTCGGTTTCATCAGGTTCATGTTGATAGGTATCTATTACATGAGGAGATCGTCGAATAGAAGACAAGTCTTCAAAAGTATGATTATCGTCAACTCTATGCACATTTCGACCTGGCTGGAGGTTGCCATGTCTTGGAGGTTTTTGGGAAGAAATTACGGGAGAACTTTCTTCTTCCTCTTCGTCAGTATACTGGGAATACTCTACATCTTGTTCACTTATGCTTTGACTGTAGCCGTCGTAGCTCTGCTGAATGGCTGGGATTTTCTTTTTGTTTGGAGAATATGCCAGCATGATAGGCTTTTTTATTTTCGGCTCTGAGTACATTTCATGGGTGCTTGAGTCTGCTTTATTTAGCTTATTCATCAGCCATTCTTGATAAGCCAGCTCTGCCCTAATCTTGTCCTCTTCTTTTTTTCTCTCAATTTCTCTTTCCATTGCTTCTTTAGCTTTTTTTGCTTTTCTTTCTTTTTTCTTCTGCTCTTTTAATTTTATTAAATTTTCTCTAAGCCATTCTCTATAATGGGCACTTGCTTCTTCTCTTTGTTTGTGTTTATGCTCTTCAATAGCTTTCTCCTGCAATTTTTTTTCTCTTTTTTTCTGTTTTTCTTCTTTTCGCTTGGCTCTGGCCCAGTCTCTAAAAATTTTTGATTTTTCAGCTTCCATGGAGACTTTTTCATTGATTTCTCTGATTTGTTGTTCTTTTTCTATACTGAGGGCTTCTGTGATAAGTCTTTTCTTAAGTCGGTCTTCTGCATCTTTTTTCCTTTTTCAGTCATCATATGTGATTTTTGCATTTGCACTTTGGTTTTCGGCTGCTTCAAGCCTTTCTAATAGCATTTGATTTTTTAAGGCTTCTGCTTCTTCACGGTCTTTGGAATTTTCTTTTAAGGAAATTTTGTTAAGCTCCATTTCAACAGCAATTAATTGGGAATGGTCATATCCAAAAAGTCCTTGCTGCATTCTTTGGCGAACAGCTTTATCAATAGCATATTCTGTAGTATCAGAAAGCAGCTTCGGCTCTTTTTCCTTGAATGATAAGTGTTCTTTAAGAGCCCTGAGATACTCTAGTGACGCTAATTTTTGAATTGGCTGAGTGGCTTTAACTGAGTCCTGCATTATTCTTACAACTTTGCAAACTATGTTTTCTATTTTTACATTGTGCTTTTTTTCGCTTCTGAGTTAGAATTACCCTTCAATTAAGCCCATTATACGATTTTAAAAATTATTCAAATTTTTATTAAATATTTGAAAACAAATGGGCAATTGTTGCATTACCTCAGAAAAAAGCCACCAAGACCAAAGGGCGCTTCCTCATTCTATTAGTATGATACCAGTTAAAAAAATTTTTAAATTCGGGAAAACATTAGGAGGAGGCAGTTTTGGGGTCGTAAAGCTTGCACATAGCATTACTGATAAAGATCCAGTTGCTATAAAAATCATTCCGAAAGAAAAAGTCCAGCATAAACTAAGTGTTTTGAGGAGAGAAATTGATATTTTATTGACTGTAGACCACCCCAATATAATTAGGCTGCTAAATGTATATGAAGATGACGAGAAAATTTATTTGATTATGGACTATTGCTCAGGTGGCGAATTATTTAGCAAAATTACTTCAAAAGGGCTGCTATCAGAAGATGAGTCTAAAAAAATCATGAGAAAAATGTTGATGGCAATTAATCATTTACATTGTAAAAAAATTGTACATAGAGATTTAAAGCCTCAGCATATTTTATTTGATAAGGCTGGGGAAAATGGAGAAGTAAAAATCATTGATTTTGGACTTTCAAGTAAGCTGGTTAATCCTTTGGAATTGATGCACTCACAAGTGGGAACAATTTATTATACTGCTCCTGAAGTTATAATTGGAAATTATGATCATAAATGTGATATGTGAAGTGCAGGAATTATTTTATATACAATGCTATCAGGGAATATGCCGTTTTATGGAAGTTCGATTCAAGAAGTCTCTAAATCAATTTGTATAGGAAAATTTTCAATGGAAGGTGGAGTATGAGACCAGATTTCTGAAAATGCAAAAAATTTGATAAATAAATTAATAGTAAAAGACCCTGCTACTCGATTATCAGCTGCTGAAGCTATTCAGCACCCTTGATTTGATTTATCAAATGATTCTACTTCAGAGATAGACAGCGAAATAATAGAGTCACTAAAAAATTACAGAAAAGCCAGCGCTTTCCAAAGAGAAACTGTTAATATTTTGGTAAAACATCTGCCAGAAAGTCATATGGTGCCTAATGTAAGATCTTCATTTCTAGCATTAGATAAAACAGATACAGGGCAGATCTCCAAAGAAGATTTTTCAAAAATTATGCTTGACCATAATTTAAATGAAGAAGAAGTTGATGAATTATCATCAGCAATTGATATAAGAAAAACAGGAAATATTAATTATTCAGAATTTATAGCAGCTCTATTTTCAGGGAAAAGTATGGATGAAGATATGATTAAACGTGCGTTTGAGTGCTTGGATATAGAAAATAAAGGGTATATTGTGAAAAATGACTTTAAAATTGCAGCAATAAAAATAGGCAAAGAATTAAGTTCTGAAGAATTTGAAAAAATTTCTGAGAATTTTGGAGAAATAAATGATAGAATTACCTATGATCAATTTAAAATGATGATGGGAGCTTAATGCTTTTATTGTAGTTATTATTACATTAATATAATTTACCAACCTTGCAATAAATAATCTTCTGCTTTTTTCCGTTTTCCTTTTTTACTTGAATTTGTTTTTGACATATTTTGAATAATCTCTGGGGAAGGAACATAAGGGTAATATTTTCTGACCGATTTTGGGCTCGATATCTCTGTCTCAGTGCCTATTGTGTTGCTCATTGAGTCAGGTGAAATACATTTCGATGTCTCTATAAGAGCATCAATTTTCTTTTTCTGCTTATATTTAAAAAAGCATTTAAAGCTGCAATAAATTGAATTTTTTTTGAAAATCCCAACTCCTCTTGTAAAACTTTTTCCACATTTGCATTGCATTTCTGTTGAATCTTTGAACATTTCTTTGCATAAATTTGAGCAAAAACATTGCTTACTGTCCACTATTCCAGTCTCTTTGATAAAAGATTTTCCACAAGTTCAGCAAGTTTTGTCACAAAAGTATGTATTATCATCAATTACCGGAGATTCGATCTGTCTACTCAACTGGCAATCAAAGGAATTTCTTATCAAATTTAAGCCATTTTTCGCAATATAATTTTTGTTTAAAGATTTTTTCCATGAGTTTCCGCTTGTTTTTAAATACTCAAGTGCGTCTCCATAAAACGACGGGACTTCTTTACGGTTTTGCCCTTTTTTCTCAATAACTTCATTATCAGATCCTTTTGTCGATATAGATCTCAAATGTGAGCTTCTTCCATATTTATATTCCTTGATTCTTTTAAGTATTTTCAGCCTATGTCCAAGTGGCAAGTTTAAATTTTTGATATCAATTTCTGTTAATCCTAATAGTAGCTCAATTTCATCTATTCCATTAGTAATGAACAGTGGAAAATATTTTTGAAGCCCACAAGATTTCAAGAACTCTCTTATAGCTTCTGATTTATTTTCTGTAGCTTTTATAATTGATTGCAGCTCTATTTGTGAAGGAGAATCTATAGAGATCGACTCTTTAGTTTTACTTGCGGATTCTGAAGAATTGAGCAATTGTGATAACTGGCTGCGAGATCTGACAGTGAATTCGTGCTTTTCAACAGATGGCTCGTTACTGCTCTTCGATTTTTCGATTGAAGCTTTTAGCTTGACTAGCTTGAATTTCATTGTTTTGGTTTCTTGTTTAAGAATGCTTTTCAAGTGCTTAAAGTTTTGCTTAACTGCGATAGAATTTTTCATTATTTTAACTCACTGCGTTATTAAAAAGAAAAAAGTTTAATATTTTGAAATTTAATGATTATTAGTTAAATAATGAGAAGCGTGCAAATGGGGTATATTGATTCCTAGCAAGCTGTATATATTTATTAATATATAAAGAAGAAAATATTCCAGATTATCATTTTATTCAATAAAGAATCATGAAATAGGATTATAAGGAAATTAATATTTTAAAAGGCTATAATAAATCCTATAAGATTTAGTGAGCTATTATATTAAAATCGTTATAATTTTGCTTATATATTTAATCAAAATAGACTTTAAGTAGATTCATGATGGTCTAAAATATAAGACCATATAATACTTTAAAAGTTGCCAGATATTTTGGTCTTGCATAAAGGATTAGCACTCTACTTTTCTTTTTGCAGTTTTAATTACTATTCACTTTTTTCCACCCCTGTGCGAAAAATTCAAAAAGTGAGTTAGGGTAGAAGATGAGATGGAAAAATTATTAAACTTGATTGCAGGACTAGAAGTAAAAGCCTTTGATAATAATATGAGCTTGATTTTGAAAATTTTTATTTTCGATCAGAATCTAAAAAATTTAAAGTTTCAAAATAATGGATAAATATAAAAGCAATATTGTAGAAGGTAGTCTAATAGATAATTCTGCACTCTTTAGATGTGATTCAGGGATTATTTTAACTTGTCAGCAAGAAATAGCTTGCCATGCAATTATTTCAAATATAGTTCTAAGTGTGATACAAACTTAAAACAGTGGTAAATTATACAACAAATGAACAAGAAAAATCATTATTAATATGTCATGATGCCACTCTTTTATGATAGCTGGTGCTATACATTACCTTATAATTGCTATAAAGACAATGAACTATTATTCCAGACAATAAGCGCATAATAAAAGAAACAAAAATTAATTTAGAAATGGTCAAACTTTCTTCTTATTGCAGTAATTTAATTTTAATTAGTTAATCACTCAAGTTTATTAACGAGTATGCAGCAAGCATTTCTGAAATCTTACTATTTAATCTAACTCAAGTAATAATCAATTTAATAAGTATAATCAATGCAAGGTGGAGCTTTAGAAATAGTCAATGCTGGAAATCAAAAAGATGAAAGTAAAATTGAAAAAACCTTAAAGTTACCAAAGAAATTCGAATTAATTTTAATTGCCGATCTATCTTTCATCATAAGTTCTCAAAATCGGTAGATTATAGCGCCTGATAACTTCTGAATTTGCCCGATTTATTAGGCGCTCTAATTCAAAGAGCCCTTCGAACTTATAAGATTCTCCAACCTCGCAAATAAGCTCGAAAAGTTCTCGTCTGATTCTGATATCTTGTAATAAAACCTCATTCTTTATTTCTCTGAATTCCTCATTAAACATATTAGATTTATAATAAATTTCTCCAGAATCTTTTGCAAGTGAATAGATGTTTTCTGCAATTATTCGTATTTCAGAATCGCTTAAACTCTGCAGATTATATTTTTTGTATTTATTAATTTCTTCCATAACAGCTAAATGGTGCTTATAGTCATAGTCATCATCCTTTTTAGGATCTATATTGGAAATAGTTGTAGGCTTGTTCTTTTTGAAAATATTTTCAATGCTAATATTTTTAAAAATACTCCAAAAGCTCATTTTATTTATTATAATGATAAAGAATGGAACTCTTATAAATATCGCTTTATTTTAAACTATTGTTTGTTAAATATTTACTCAATAATAGGCTGGAAAATAGCTTAGGTTAAAATAAATCTTATAAAATTTAATATTTTAACCTCTCACTTAAATGCCAGAAATTTATTATAATTTGGTTAATAAATTATGATTATTCTACTATTTTTCACAATCTTTCATGCAAGCGCTTTGAGGAATGATGTCTGCGAAAGAATCGAGTGCACAAGTAAAAAAAGCAAAAACAATATTTGTTTCGATGCTGAAGCCTCAAGCAATTGTAAAGGTAAAGATTCATGCAATGATACCAGCTTTTTTATATACAAGCCTAATAAAGGTATGATATGCACCTATGAAAACTTATTTACCAATGAAGATTTGTCAGGGGAATGAGCGAAACCAATTCAAAACATAAAATTTGAGTATTACCATCCAGACTCTCAATGCAACTGCGCTATCTCAAACGAAACAATAGGATGCATAAATATAGCTAATAAAACTTACTGCAATGCTGGGTATTATTGCAAAAACTCAAAATCAGAGGGAATATGCATTCAAGCCAGCCCATACCTAGGCTGTAAAGATGATTCACAATGTCCTATAGGCTATGGCTGCAACGAAGAAGCATGTGTGGAATTATTTTCTGTTGGAATTGGAGGGACTGTGAGCGACCCAAAATTTTGCAGGTCAAATTGGACGCAAAATGGGATTTGTGACTCAGTAAGTGTTTATACTTATTCAGAAACTGACAAGCCTGGAACTAAATTTAGCCCAATCAAGAGTGAACGCAAGATATTTCCAAACTATGAGTGCGATATAGGACAATGGTGCATTTATAGCTACTCCTCTAGATTGGAAATATTCGACGTACAGAAATGCCAGTGTGGATCTTCTTATTATAAAACTAAAAAAGGTTATTGCTCACATTATGCAACAGCTGCATATAAGCAAATAGAAGATATCGTTTCGAATAATTTGAGGTATAAGGTGAGCAATTGTACAGGATCTTATACGCATTCGAGTAATTTGGAAACATTGTATCGCTGCGGGTCAATTAATAGTGAAAAATATGAAAATTTTACTAAGGAATGGAATCAACTGAAATTTTTCTCAGTCATTAGAGATTTCAAAAAAATAGGTTATAATTTCAACGAATGTCCTCCAGAAATCAATGGAAGCATATATTTTACTGCATTTTCAGTTCTATTTCTTCTAATAGTTGAATAATTAGTATAATTTTATACAACAGTTTTAAATAAAAATTTCTAGCACAAAAATTAGTAAGATCTATTTAATTCCTTATAGTAATTTTTTACCACAATTGATATCATAAGATTATAAATCTCTTAAAATACAGATCATTACATATACGCCTCTAAGTTTAAATGCTGCCTAAGAAACGTTGCTTCGGTTGCCATTTCTACATCAGTCCTATCTCCTCTATCACTATCCACTTGTAAAATAGATCCAGCTTCTCTTGGAATTATATGGACATGTACATGATCTACGCTTTGTCCTGCCTCAGGACCGTCTTGGATAGCAATAGAGCTTACACCCCTTGTCAGCTGTTTTGAAATAATCGCAGAAGCTCTCATCATTTCCTTCAGCTCATTTGCATTTAGATCTGAAAATCTTGAAACTGGTCTTAATGTGCAGACTAAAATATGGTTTGGCCTGATAGGTCTGAGATTGACCATTGCGTAGCAATATTGCCCTTTCCAGAAGACTTGATGGAATGGTATAGGAAACTTCCCAAATACGATTGACATCACCAAAAACGGCCCTGAATATTTATTTAATGGCTTGATATTATAAAAAATGCAAGTTTATCTCAACGTTTATCATATTGCAAAAGTTAGCAAATACACTGCCGTCGTTGGGATGGGGATTTATCATAGCACAATTGAAATAAACAGTAATATATAAGAAGATTTAGAATATTCCTTTGGGAAAGGAGATGAAGAAGGAAGCGGAATTTACACTATTGTAGCAGGGACATCAAATGGATTGGTGTTATGTGAGCGAAGACTGCTCGGAATCTGTGATAAAACTGTATATGAAATTGAATGTATTTTGGTAGAGCTGAAAAAAGAGTTTTTCAGCGAAAATTACCATCTGATTCTTCGAAATTGTAATCATTTTGCTCAAGCCTTTGCATATTCTCTGCTGAAAAAAAGAGTCCCAAGTTATGTAAATAGGCTTTCCGACATGACTCATTGCTTGACTTGCATTTTGCCTCCAAACATATGAAACAGATTTCTCGACGAAAAGAGGCCTTTACTTGACAATAAGACTTCGTGTTACAGCTAATGTTGGCTAACTAATACAATTTCTAATTAATATATTGATAAAATCATAAAACTAGAAATGGAAAATCGGCATCCAAAACATCCTTTTGAAAATATTCTTATTAAAAACAGCTTAAAGCCAGGGTTTACTCCACATAAAGAAGGCTGGATTCATTTCAGGTCTAACGGCAACTTTAAATACTGAATGAAGAAATATATAGTTTTAGATGAGAAGAAAATAAGGATTTTTAATAACCAGCGTAAATCATCATTTTATGCAATTTTCGACTTTGATCAAGTTACTTTCACAATTCAAGTAAGAAGCATTGAAAATGCATGAGAATTAATACTGTACCCTCTTGGCCATAAAAGACATTTTCATTTCAAAACCCATGATATAGAAAATTGGGCAAAATGCATATTTTATCATATAAAAGCGTCAGATGGGTATAAAAGAGATTTGGTGCAGGGAATTCCTGATTATCCATTTTGAAAATTTTGGGGGATATCAGATCATCAGTTCAGGACTCAGGCTGAAACCGGTGATATTATGTTATTTCAAGGGAAAAATATTATATGTCGGATGCAGCAAATTTTTACAATCAACGAATATGATCACGTCGCAATGGTTCTTAAGTATTACAATGGCAAAATTGCATTATTAGAAGCAACCCTAGAAAACGGAGTTTCTATTGCATTTTGGGATGATTTTTTTAAATACAACTGATTTGATTTATATGAAAAAATTTCATTCCGACATCTAACAGTAGAGCGCACCGAAAGTATGCTTATTAATTTAGAAGAATTCCTTCATAAAGTTATAGGGAAAAAATATAAAATTACTCTGAAAAAACTCACAAATAAAATAGGAAAGCACAAGTTTATAGAAGAAGATGGCTATTTCTGTAGTGAACTCGTAGCTAGTGCGTATAGAGTAATGGGATTGATCCCAAGCAACATTTCTACTTCAAAATATTGGCCTGGCGATTTTTCAGGAAAGAAAACTTTGGATTTGGTCAATGCCCAGCTTGGCCCAGAGCAAATAATTGATAACACTGCATAATTATTTAACATGATTTTATTATTACCGAAGTGCCGGGAAATCTTTATACAGCTCTATGACCCTACTGTGGGCTTCAAAGTTGTAGCTGGAATCTTCAAATTGGTTGTAACTTTCACAGTAAATTTCAGCTTCTGCATTGACAATCCCTCTGACTTCGATTATACCGTTTAGGGTAATAGGGATATTGTGAATTTTCATGTGAGTTTGGTCATCAGTTATATAAATACCATTTTCATGGGTGCCTTCGACTTTGCCGACAACGCTGACTTTTCTGCCTATTGTTAAATCTTTTCCTAGAGTGGTGGGGTAACTTTGCGCCATATTTATTATAATAAGAAGTAAGATTTTGCTAGGATACCAGAAATGGATAGTTAGATAATTTTTCTGAATGTAATTATGCAGATTTTGACAAAGAAATGCTATTTTGTTTAAATATGATTTTTATTGCTTTTGTAATAGAAAATAATGACTTTTCTTATGATAAAACTTTTAATCTTAAAATTGTTGAAAAATTCAATTTTTAACGACAAAAATGGGCTGCTGCACATCACGCTATAGCATAACTCCAGAAGAAAGATGAATTTGTTACTATGAAAGGCAACTTAATTTTAAAACAATTTCTCCAAAAACAATCGAATTTGTATTCAAGAAGTGAGTTGGTCCAGAAGGCCTAACTCTCAAAAGATTTCAGAAATCAAGTGAAAGTCTTGGTATTAATATTGGAGATTTATCAAGCCCTGATGACAATATCTATCAATTTTATAAGCAATTTAAAACAAATGATACTTTCAATATAGACGAACTTATCATTTTTGGTGTTTTTGAATGCTCAGCAAGACCCGAAGACAAAGCTGAAGTTTGATACGATATTATTGACAAAGATTTATCCGGCCGTCTGCTAACTCAACAAGTAAAAGACTTCATAAAATGTCTCTACAAGCTTACTTACAAATTTCTCCCAAAAATTGCTTCAGGAACAGACGACAAATTTGTTTCCCCAGAGCAAATCCAAGTCTACATAGAAAAGGCCGATCTCAACTCAGAAAAATTTTCAGCCCACATTACTGACTTATTAACCTCAAATATTGCATTAGACAAACCTGGCTTCCAAGAAAAATTAAGAGACCACTACAAAATCACGTATCCAGAAGGATTTCGAGTCCTCGTTAAAGAATTTTTAAATAATGGCAATAAATAAATTAGTTCGGATTTCGCATAAATGTGTTATCAATTCACTGAATAAAAATAATGGTGAGTATCGAGAGAGAGAAAGAAGTGCTGATTGGTCCTCTCAATCAAGATCACGATTTTCTAAGAGACAATGAATTTATTCATACAGGGTATCGTTTGAACTTTGGTTCAACAAAACGAATTTTGAAAAGTCTTTTCATGATTCATAACGAGTCAGTGAATGTGTGGTCACATCTATTTGGTGCAATTCTCTTTTTGGTATTAGTTATATACACCCTGTACTGAATTGGCTTTTCTGACGAAAGTCATCATGAGGCTGGTCAAATGCTTTATGATTTGAAAACCAGTGCCCTCCACGCCTATAAATCAAGTGTAGACGCCTTTGATACATTAAGTGAAAGAGCTCATGTATTTGCCCATGATTATGAGACCTCAATCCAGCACAAACTTTTAGCTCTCTATGTCGACGCTCATCACTATTCCGAATCTATAGAAGTAAGGGTCCATGATTTCTATGAAGAATTTAAACATTCTAACGAAACAGAAAGGTTTAAGCCTGTCATGGAAAAAATTGAACAAATGATGCAAACAGTGGATAGTAAAAAATATGACTGGATGGATATTTATAATCCTTTTAATGGACCAAGACTGCAAGTGGTCCATAGATGGCCTGTACTTGTGTTTTTAGTCAGCGCTTCTGTATGTTTAGGATGCTCTACACTTTATCATCTGTTTAAGGCTCATTCTTTAACTCTGAATTTGTTTATGTCAAGGCTTGACTATGCTGGAATTTCTTTTTTGATTGCAGGATCTTGCTTTCCAGCTTTTTATTATACGTTTTACTGCAGGGAAGCTTTTATATGGATTTATTTGGTTGGAATTTCTGTAGCTGCAATTGTTACTTTTGTATTGTCGTTGACGCCGCAGTTCCAAAGGGCTGATCTTATATGGCTGAGAGCCTTGGCATTTATTGTGCTGTCTTCGCTTGGAGCCATCCCTGCTGTACACTTTTTATTGTTGTAATTTTTATGTAGACCTGAGGCAGAAAAATTTTATTCATGCTTTGTGTACTTTGTGGTAGTCGTTTTCCTTTATCTTTGTGGGGTTTTGGTTTATATAGTAAGATTCCCAGAACGGTATTTCCCTGGGAAGTTTGACTTTTGGGGAAACTCACATAATTTATGGCACTTTTTTGTTTTGAGTGCAGCATTTTTTCACTATTTAGGAGCTTTGGATTCTTATCATAGAAGAGAAAGATTGCTATGTTCTGCATAAGCTCGGTAATCTAAGAACTTTTAAAAACTATTTAAATCTAATAAATGGCTTCATTTTCCTACCTTTTTAAGTACGTCATTATAGGAGACTCAGGGGTTGGGAAATCTTGCTTCATGCTGCAGTTCATTGACAAGCGTTTTAAAAATAATCACGACTTGACAATAGGTGTAGAGTTTGGATCTCGAACTATAAAAGTGAATGAGAAAAGTCTGAAACTTCAGATGTGGGATACAGTAAAATTAATATAGGCCGGACAAGAAAGCTATAGGAGTATTACAAGATCGTACTATAGAGGAGCAATCGGAGCTTTGCTTATATATGATATCACAAAAAGAGAGACTTTTGTCAATCTAGAAAGATGATTAATAGAAGTACAAAATCATGCTAATAGTGATATGGTTATAATGCTTGTAGGGAATAAAACAGATTTAGAAGCTGAAAGAACAGTTTCTATTGAAGAAGCTCAAGAATTTGCTAAGAGGAATAATATGCTATTTATGGAAGCCAGCGCTAAGACAGGAACAAACGTAGACAATGCATTTATTGATTCAGCCGCTTTGATTTTACAGAAGATCGAGCATGGAGAGATAAATCCAGCTGGTCAGCACAATGGAATCAGAGTGGGAAGTGACTTTAAAAACGCGTTAACAGGAAAAACTTATGATGTCAATGATTCTAAATGTAAATGTTAATTATTCTATTTACTATTAATTTGTTTCGACTTATTTTATCATTTATTAAAATATTTAAAATCCTTTGCCTTATCATTATAGTTAAATTTCTTCGTCAAATTGATCTGGTGGCTGAATATAATCTGTCTTTAAATACTCATTCATAACCCCTGACAGTGCTCCAAGAATAGCTCCAATTGGGTAACAATAAAGCTGTTCTTTCATCAACGCAATTCTTAATTGATATGCAGCCTGATCTTCTACGTCTAAAATTCCAAAAATCAGACCAAAAATGACCCCCATAATAGATGATAACACTAAAACAGCTGAAATTTGTTGAGGGTTTTCAACTATAACTTTTCCTGTATACCCACTAAAATAGCTAGAAAAATAGTTCATCAAGTCTACGATTGCAAAAGTCAAAGCAAAACTGACAGAAATCCCTAAAATTGCATAGAGTGGAATTTTTAGATGAGGACCTAGGCCAAGTGACCAGTTTTTTTCTAATAAAAAGCAAAGAATTCCTGAGAGGATGACTAAGACTCCAAATGCAAAATAATACTTTCGCTTGGTTTCTTCTGGAGACTGCTGCTGGACTCGACTAACGATAACTGCACCGACTATCATGAAGAGGATACCAAAATACTAAATGGAATTTACCACTGAGAAGAATGGATTGATACTGATCTCCGCCAGTGTAGAATTGATAATAAAGCTGACACCTATTCCAAGACCTGCACCAATTGCACTGGAGATTGAGGCTTTTCGCCAGTTTAGTTTGTCACCTACAGTCTTCATTAGGTCTTTATGGAAATTCATGGAAAAATTATTTGTAAAGATGAATAGTTAGATAATCGTTTTATGATGGAAAAGTATTAGAAAAATTTAGGCATAAAGAATACTATTTATTATGGTTATATAGTAATTATTGGTGCTATTATCAAGAAAATCCATATAATTTTGATATATCATCTCTACTTAAAAGTAATTAAATTTAAATAATTATTCTAAATAAGCTACAAGCCAAAAAATCAATTTTAAAAGTCCCATATTTCATGATTAAATTTCATTAAAAATTGTATTTGATATAAAGTGAGTCTCAAGACTAAAGAATTATCATAGAACTTCTTTCGATTTTTTAGTGTATTTTATATCTGCTGCTTATTATTTATTTTATATATAGAATATACGTTTTCAATCAATAAACCAATTATTTAAATAAATAAGCTGCAATTATAATTAAAAAATGATATAATTAATCAAATATGTATCGTTCCAAAGATTTTTTATAGAGAAATAAAAGCCGAATGCATCAACTAAAATAATTACCTTAATAAATAATTTTATCTAGGCTGAATTAATTGATATTTATAGTCTAATATGCAGAAAATTTAAGCTTATTTTTCTATTAAAATCCTTCTTATTATTAATAGCTAAACAGATAAAAATTTAACAAATATCGCATGCATACAAATGACACACCATCAAAGGGCTGAAACTCTGGACGTCTAGAAGACTTCCACACAACGCCAACTGTTATCTCTCTTTCTCCTATCAGGTCCAGCAAGCGATCTGTAACAGCGAAACATTCCAATACCCCTGAACCTCTCTCATCCCGTCCTAGATCCGGAAAGGTCCAAACAAAATATTTAAACTCTAACCTGCATGGCAATATTATGCAAGACAATGAAAACTCTCAAGCATCCCCACCAAATTCAACAAAAGCGACAAATTTTTTACACATTTTAAAAACAATGCAAACATTAAAACTAGGACCAGGCCAATATAACTATGATTTAAGCACACTAGGTGGCCCTTCATTTCATTTTTCGTCTGAAAAAAGGTGACCGAAAATTGATCATTTGATATCTCGGCCAAGATTGATTTTTGACGATGCAAAAAGAAGGCAAGAAATATATCATGATAATAAAAATGTTAGAAAATATTCCCCTAATGAAAGAATGAAAGCTATAAAAGAAAAAGCAAACTTAGAAGCAGCTAAAATTGTGGAAATCAAAGAGAAAAAACAAATGATTTATAATACCACGAAATCGGAAAGACTGATTCGGCTGAAAGATAAAGAAAGAAGATATGAGTGAAATAGAAAGAAATGCGAATTAGCCAAAATCTCAGAAACGTGGATAGCTATAGATGTAATTGTTGGGTTCGCGTCAATTGCGAGAATCAAAATGAAGCATAAATATAAGTTGCATCTTAAATCGGCTAGATTGCTGAAGAAATTGTATGTGATTTGTGTGTGCTATGGAAGACTGAAAAGAAGGCTTAAAAAAATTAGGGTTATGCGCGCTTTAAATGTTATAAGAAGAATGGTGATGCCGATGAGAAAATGACTGATGATAAGGCGTAAAAAATTAGCCGAAAAAATTGTTGATGTAACTGAATGGGCCATTACAGGTGATAAAATTTTTAGCCTTATGCATACTTTTATACGAGTGATTACCTTTATCCAGCGAACAGTCAAAAAAATCCTTAAAAGAAAGCATTTTTATTTAGCCTTAAAAAGATTATTGTGGAATAAAGTTGAATATAAAATGTATATAGAGCATTGTGTAAAAAAATACACCCTTCCACAATCAGAATTATGAAAAAAAATAAATTACGAGGCTATCCAAGGACATTCTTCTATTCCTGATAGCGTAAAAGACATTGTTATAAAGAAAATCTTAAAGACGAGGATGCAAGAATATAGAAAAAAATTAAGAGAGTATAAAGTAGAATGCAAAAAAATATCAGAAGAATATAACGAAAAACATTATAAAATTTTGGGAAAATCAGCTGATGGTGGACCGTTTTATCCACCTCGTCCTGTACCGCATTATATTATATCTGAGTCAGAATACAGGATCTTGATAAATGAGACTTTACAAAAAAGACTGGAGTGGGAGCCTCTTATCAGAAAAAATACAAGAAGGAGTTTATTGAGACTTAATACCATTATCAAGCCTCAATTTAATTAATATATACCGCAAGAGTTTTGACTTATAATTTTTTGTAATATGATAATATAAAAAATAAAGTAATTTTAATTAAAAATTATATCTATTGGGTTTGGAATTATTTTTCAAAATATCAAACTATTTAAATAATGACTATAATATTTTCAATAATAATTTCGATTTCATAATTTCTGTACTAATAATAATTTTCCAAATTAATAGCATTAATGCGTAACTTATAATTTAAATGGAGTTTGGATTTGATGTCAGGCGAGTTTTACGCCCAGATGAGGATGGTTTTTCAATTATAACTCCACAGTCAGATTCTATTCAAAATAAAGATCTTTGCGAAATAATCAATGAAATGGGAAAAGCTTCTGCAAGAGCTCAATCATTAGGAGCTGTCATTACAACTCCATCAAGGTTTTTTTCTTCATCAGACAACAAGCTTTATATAAAAAGCGAAAATCAAAAGGTCATTGGAATCTTGAAAACTGGACGAAGAAAATTATTCTATACAGACATGATAGGAAAAATCACTGAAATGACTCCTCTATGTTTGCTAGATTTCTATGTGCATGAATCCATGCAAAGACATGGACATGGAAAAGTAATCTATGAAAAAATGCTTGAAGAAGAAAACATTCTACCAAATAAAATTGCTATTGATAGACCTTCTAACAAATTAATTAGCTTTATGAGAAAACATTATGGACTTGCTGACTATATCCCGCAAAATAATAATTTTGTAATTTATCATCAATTTTTTGATGTAATTGACAAGTAGACAAATTTTAAGCTGCCTAAAAGAGCGGTGCACAGCTATGAAGAAAGAAAAGACGTTTACCATGAAAGACCTCAAGAAGACGTAGAAGAAAACTACTATGAGCAGCCTTATCATAGGCCTCAAGATCTTCATAATACGCATCAAGAAACTTATCATAAGCCTCAAGAGCATTATCGAAATGAAGCCCATAATGAGAGAAATGAGCCTCAGAGGAATTATCATTACTCGCAGCAAAATAATTATGGAAGCTCTTCTCAAAGATGCAAATCAAGAGAAGATAAAATTTTAGACCAAATTAGATCGAATATTGTGGTAACTGAGGATCAGCTGAAAGAGACAAGGGAGAGGATCACCAAAATGGAGACTGAAGCGAAAACGAGTGAATATCAGCCGAGAGCACCATGGGCTACAAGTGGGACGGGGAGAGAAAAGAAAACATCTTCTTCTGATTATGGAGCATATTTAAATTATCAGAAAAGGTATTAGATATATGAAAATTCAAAGTAATTTATTAGATAATAAAATTATTATGAGCAGGCGCGATAATGATACTTAGCGCAGTTAATCGTCCACTGAAGTGCATAAAATGATGGTGTTTATCAGTGTGAATAATCTAGATTTAGATAAAGCTCACTAATTCAAATATTTAAGCTTTAATAAATTTATTAATTAATCAGCACTCATATATATAATAGGGCATTATTAAGTTAGGCCAAAGATTTATCTTTTTAAGAATCAAAATGAGGAAAAGAGGAATTTTTATTTGCTTAAAAGGAAATAATGAGGTGCTCATTTTCATTAGAGACTGGAATATGGAATTGAGATTAAAACATATGGCTTTATATATTCTAACAAATAATTTTCATTTTCCTATATCCCAACTTATATATTCTGAAATTCTGGATTAATAAAGGATATCATTTTAAAGTATTCTAATGCGATAGGTTTCATGTAATAATATTTTCTTTCCACGGGTTTTTTTCTTAATAATTTTGCCATATATATTTCATATTTTCCAAAAATAGGATCCAATGGCATCATTAAATATCACAAGACATTATATAAAGAAAAAAATTCAATTAAAAATGTTTAAATAATTCGAATTTCAGCTCAAAATGACAATCACTTTGCTCATCAGTCTTCCTTAATCAAAAAATTAAATTCTCCAGAGATAATTCATTAATATATTTGCTTGCATATACGCCCCAAAGCAGCTAATCATAAATAAAATCTAAATATTTTACGTCATTTTATCGCTAGATCTCTTTCATAATTAATCTCAATCCATCTAAAAATCCAGTAACTCATGCGTCAAAATTTTGCAATAAATTCACGCATCATTTTCATAATATAAAATTCATGCCAGAGAGTTTACGAGGAAATAAATCTCGGATTCTTAAAGAAGACACTCAAAATTCATGGTTAATTGTGTTTGGTGTATTATTACCAATTGTGCTCATTATTATAGTGTAAAAATTACATAGAGGATTTTCGTGTTATTTGATAAGAAAATATAAAAGAAGAAAGAACACAATTAAAGTCAAACCAAACCAAGAATCAATAAATTTAAATTTGGCTGGAGATCTCTCAGGTGACGACTCTAAGCGAGAACGAACCGACGTAACCCTTGACCGAACCATTTCAAATCCATTGGACGGGCAAAGTGAATCCAGACGAAAAACCAATCCACACCAAGGAGAGCTGCTTTTTATTTCGGTGAATCGGGCTTCATCGAATTCAAGCCAAGATGATTCTCGGAGAATCTCTCGAGTGACCGAAATTCATTATTTATGTCCGCAAGAAGAAGATTTTGTCAGTCCAACTGAAAGGATTCCAGACCATTTTGATATTTTTGAGTTCAGAGATATCATCACTGGGGAAAAGTGCAATGCGTGTAACTCAGTGTAAAATTTGATATAGATTTGAAAAAGGAGATATGGGCCTTTCCGGAGAGTGTAGGCACAAAATTCATCTATCATGCTGAGCAGAGTTTATACAAAAACATAGAGATAAATCAAAACTTTGCCCTATGTAAACGATATATAGATGCTGTAACAAAAGTTAATTTTCAATACAAATATAGTAAATTGAGTATTTGTGCTGAATTAATTTAAATCGTAATTTAATGGAGTAAGTATTTTATAACGATTTTATTAAAAAGAACTTCTAGGATTGATGTTGGTCTCTTCTAGAGCCCAATAGCTATCTATTTTTAAAAATTCTTTTGTATCTTTGTCCATGTCTAAAAATAAGTGAAAATCGTTGATATAGTCTTTAACGTTTAAAGTTTTTAAATAGCACGCTATGTCTATACATATTAAATTTTGGAGGGGATATAGGTCCAGACGCTTAGCAGCTAGTAAAAGTTTTAGCTGGTTTTCTTGGGAGGTTTTTTCGATAAAGTACCTGTCTCAAGGATCAATATATGTTTTTATATCAATATCTTTAGCCGTAGCTCTATATACAGGTGGATTGTAACGATGATAAGATAAATAATCAATAATCATGTCTAGTGTTTCAGAGTCAATTTCTAAAGTATCTAAATAAATAGGAGAAGAAACATCAGGAATTTCTAAATGAAAAATACCTCGTAAAAATTCTGATAATTCTACAATCTCATGTGGAACTCTATAAGATTTGCCTTCAAATGAAATAAGCTCTATTGTTTCTCCCATGTCTTTATTTATTTCAAAAAATTATTATGCATTTTAATCTTTGTTATTTCTCAGAACTTAAACTTTTCTACACTATTTTCTATTTTATTGTATTTTTACTTCATTCCTCTTCAAAATCAAATTTAAGCTCTCAATTGTTTTAATTTCATCCTATTTTAAGCTTTTCTCTCCACTTATAATATTAAAAAGACAATTTTTAAGTCAACCTGTAATAAATAGGTTATTTCTTTAAGTCCTCTTAAGAGCGGAAATTCCACCAAACTCCGAAAAAGAACAGTCCCAAGCCAACAGCAGTCGCAGTTCTATAAGCTCCAAAGTACGTATTTGAGAAGTTCTTCACCAAAAGCCTTTCAGTCCCATTGCAGAAAGGCGCATTTGCAGATTGTTTGCAGTTGCAAATCTTGTAGTATCCTGATTTATCAACGTTGAAAGCGATTGGTCTATTTCTTGATAGCATGTAATGGCATTTATGATCGCACCATGGTTCATCCCAAGTGGCTCCACAAGAGCACCATTTGTAAATTTTACCTGCTTCTAAATGAATATTGATTGGGATAAATCCACCTCTGATTGGCAATGTTGGTGGCCTGTATTTTCCTTCAGGATAATGATATTCTTCTGGCATTGGAGTCACCTTTTGTTGAGGGAAATCAGTGACATCAGTAGGTTTTTTCTCTGCTCTAGGAGGTGGCGCATGAAGGAGTTCTGGCTTTTGGACGAGAGGATCCAGTCTCCAATCGTAGTTGCAAGGGTCAGACATATTTTATTAAAGATTTGATTTTCAATGGTTGAATTAAAATATTAGAAGAATCTTAAATGATACTTGGAGCGATGTTAGCTGCGATTTCGCTGTAGCCATTATTTAAGACTAAAAGGTCATCAGTGAACTCAATATATTTGATCTTAGGCAAAGAAATATTAACTTTTCCTAAGTCGTTATTGATAATTGGCACCAATATGTCAAACAGGTTTGCTAATAGCATGCTAAGGACAGCTGTATTGACGGTTCCAACATTGGAATTTATTACTGATACTTGCCAAAGGTCAAGGGTGTTTATATCAAAGTTGAGGACTGTGCCGTTAAGATGCAAATTGGCATTGATGTAGATCGATGTTAATAAGTCAAGTGCGTTTGTCCAGGTAGTTGAAGAGGTTTGGACTGCAAACTTAGTTTGTAAAGTTGCGTTGAAATTCAAGGAATTGTTTGTCCATACAGTTGGGTACTGGTAAGCAGGGTCTGAGTTGAAGGTTAGTGCAACGTTTTTGCCTTTTCCGTAGGTCTGCTTTAAGTTTGGTATCAAAAATGCTAGCCCATCAGTTGTTAACTTCAATGGAAAAGTTGGAGGAAGCTGCTTTAAGTCAATATTTAAAAGTCCCCAATAAGCGACTACCAAAGAGTTCAGGAAATAATCTGATAAAAAGATTTGGAAGTCCAATCCATCAGCCCCATAAGCTGGGAGACTGAAAGCCGTGAATGGTATAAACGAGGATTTAGAGGTAGAGTTATATACTTCTCCAGAGAATGGAATGCTAAGATATCCATTACTTACTGAAGTATTTTGAGCTAAGTGTAAATCTATAATTGAATGGAGTGATGAAAGTTCAAACTCATAAGGGAGTATGTCTAGTAGCACATTAAGATCTTCTGTATAATTGCCAACGGTCTCTACTATAGTTTTTTCAAGGGTCGGGATTTCTGAGATCATTGCTTCCAGCAGCAATTTCTTAATTGTACTTGACAAGCCAGTTGTGGTAAGCTCAATGTTTGTAATAACTGCAGCCAAATTTCGTATCAGGACTTGGGCTTTGTTTTTAGGCTGAGTCTGTATGACTGTTATGAAATAGTCAAAGTCCAAACCTAAAATGGTAAGAGTTCCTGTCCCGTGATAAGATAATCCGTATTTAAGGATATAATTGAAATTAATCACGATTTTACCATCGTTAAGAGCGAGCTGTATTTCATCTGGCTCTTTAAATGTTAACCCTGATGTTGTTAGGTTTGCTGTTACACCTTGAAGCTGGACGTTTATCAGTTGTAATTCCCCTTTGAATCCAGCGTTGAAATTGAATGTATAATTTCCTAGCGTGTAATTGATGGAATATCCTTCCCCAAATGCTAGTAAAATCTGTACGATTTCATGGAGTGGAGCCTGGTTAATGGAAAGCGATAAAGCATTATCACCAGCGAAAATGAGAGCAGGCAGAAGTGCTAATAAAAGGAACTTCATAATTATTTAGTCAACAAATAAATGGTGAGATATTCTATGCACAAAAAATTTTTTGAATTCTTGTGATAAGTGTGTTAGACAATAAATAGGTGAAATAAAATGACAGAATTTAAATTGAAAGAAAAAGGAAGCTGCCTATGTAATTAAATGATTATTTTCTAAGATATTTATTAGAATAGGGAGAAATAGATAGATTTGTTTTTATAAATTAAAATATGCAAAAATTAGCAGAATTTACTCCAGTTGTGCTATAAATTTGCCTATGTCTCAAAGCGAAGATATGCTATCAAAGGTAAGGTCTATAGTTAAGGTCTTGGAGGTTAATAAAAAATGGTAAATTACAATCGCATAAGATTTACCTTTTTATTAAAAAATTTATCTTATTAGTGGAATTATTCTCACATTTAAATATCTAAATTAGTTAGACCTGAAATTAATAATAAAAAGAAGTTTCTACGCCAGCATGATCGCTTATTTGCGTAAAAACCTCTCCTTCAGTACTCAAAGGCTCAACTTTTGTGTTTTCCAGATCAATTTTAAGATCCTACCTAAATCTTACAGATCTATCTTCATTTGCTAGTAAAATATAATCAAGGGCTTCATCAGCACAAATCTCATGATTCATTGTAAGGATTTTTTCTAAAGCTTCTCCTTTCTCATTGATTCTCCCAAATGTTGCAGGAGAAAATCCATATTTCCACCTCAACAAGTCTTTCATAGTAATTTTTTCTCCTCTCAGAAGGAGCTTGCTGAGATGTTCATAATCATCTAAACACTCAATATCTTTGAATACTGGAGGCTTTAACTCTTCTCTCCCATCCACATTTAAATCCCCACATATAAAGCCTGGCTCTTCAGCTCGCCCTATTTTTTCGTCAACAAAATTTCGGAGATCAATTAGCTGTTTTCTCCTAGTCAATCTATACATTAGATATTTTTTGCTGCTTTTAGTAGGGTGCTTTGACTGTAAATGAACGTTAAAAAGATGTAAGGGCTTAGAATTTACTAAAATTTTTGCATATAAAGCTCCCTTATATGCTAATTTATCTGGATAAATTGAATCATTAAAAGGCCTAAAGGTAGATTCTAAGATTTTATGCTTACTAAGTATAACCAGCCCACAGTCAGCTATATGAGTAGAAAAAATTTTTGGAAGAGGGCTTATTGCATGATATAAAAAATTGTGATTGGTTGCTTCATGCAAAAGTTTTTTTTGACGTGAGGTATAGGCTGCATATGTCTCTTGCAAACAAATGATATCGTATTTCTTTATAATTTTGCTGATAAAATAAGATAGGCGCTGATTTTTAAAGTCCCAATTTTTGCTATGAACTAGAGGCGGTCTCATAAAGAGATTCAAAGTTAGTAACTTTGTCTGGGACATATTTATATGACCATGATACTAACTAATAACATTTTTTTAAATAAAAATGATTCTGATAATAAATATATAAATGTTAAGAAAATTCACCTCTCAAATTAAAGTTTCTTCTATTTCTGATATCAAAAATACTTTACCCAGTTGGAATATAGCTCATGATGCTTCTGAGCTGAGTAAAACATATCATTTTCAATCTTACACAGATGCTTGAGATTTCTTCCATCTTGTAAGTAAAGTTGCTGCACAAAACAAATGTCCACCATCGTGGTCATTTTCTAATTTAAACGTTAATGTGAAATTTCCTCCTGAAAAGCACGAAGACCTTACACTCGGCCAAGTCCGTTTAGCTATTTTTATGGACAAAGCTCAAGAACACATACAATCTGATCGTAATTTTAATTAATTATTCAGAAAACAATTATTTTACATTATTCTTCGGCTTGTTCTTCTATTATATGAATACTTATATCTCTATTTATATGTGAATTCTCGGCAATAGGCTCGCTCGTCTTATCATTAAAATAGTTTAATTTCAATAAATCTTTTGCTGATGGTCTCCTCATAGGATCTCTCTGTATGCAATGCTTTATGATATTTTTCAACTGATTTTCGCATTTCGGGATATCTGGGAGCGTCTCATTAGTTGCGATCAGATTCAAAACTTCTCTAGCATCTCTAGAGTAATTAGACCATGGTGGCCTTCCTGAAGCCATTTCTATTAAAACGCATCCTAGAGACCAGATATCTGCAGAATAGCTATGCCCTCTCCTAAGAACCACTTCTGGAGCCATCCAATAAGGGCTCCCCCTTAAACTTTTTGTTAGCTCTAAATCCGAATGTTCAAATTTTCTTGAAGATCCAAAATCAGTCAATTTTAACGTTCCGTTTGTCGATATTAAAATATTTGCTGATTTTAAGTCTCTATGTATGACATTATTTTCATGAAGATAAGCTAGGCCTTTAAGTAGCTGCCTGGCAAATGTTTTAATAACATCATCTTCAAGGATTCCATATTTTTGAATTAAATGTCTCAAAGTCCCACCAGGGACATACTCAATAACTACATCTAGTGAAGTCATTTCAGGTGATAAATCAGTTTGGTAATATTGAACTATATTAGGATGATCTAATTGTTTTAATAAAGAAACCTCTTTTTTCATAAGGGTAAAGTCTTTTTGTATTTTTGTTGGGTCGTCTGTAAGCTAAATAAAAATTACTTTGAAGTGTTTTACAGCCAAAAGTTCGCCAGTTTCTACATTCATACACTGGTATACCTTGGCATAGGCTCCTTCACCTATAATTTCTCCTCTTTTTCATCTGATTATTCGTCCAGTCCTAGGAGTGGAAAGCTCCACAAAGGTGGATTCAGAGTCGTCTGTTAAAAATAGTTGAGATTTCTTCCGGCGGATTAATTCTGCATTATTTCCTGGGGTGGAATTGTTCAGGGAGGTAGCACGTAGGCCCATTTCTTGTATTTTCACTGATCCTTTTGAAAGACATCCATGTCCCATTTTAGAAGTTATTAATTATCCTTCGTGAAAATGAAAAAAATATCCAAGGACTCATAAAAATCAATCAACAGGCTAATTTTATTTCTAAAAAATTTTAACTCAGATAAACAAACTTTAAAAGCTTTTACGAGTAATCAAAAATAATAAATATTTTTTGGAATTATATATTATACAGAATAGAGCTTAAAAAACTTAAAACCTATAATTTCATTGAATATATAATCGAGTTTTATTCTGCAAATATCGAATCACAGTCTAAATTATCTAAATTATTATCTACCATTTAATTAATTATCAATTATAATAATAGAACAAGAAGCTACATGGCCTTTGGCCATGTTAGGATGAGATATCATATTTAAATTTTTCAGAGAATAGAAGTATATAGAATATTTATTGAAATAATAAAATTAATGACTTTACTCGATAAATAAGTCTTTTTTATTTTTTGAACTTCATATCTGAAGCTTTCTTAAATTTGATAAATCCACCTCAGGCTGCAGCTTAGAGCAGTTCTTAAAATGGAAGATTAGTTCTTAGCTTCTCCTAAACCCATGGTAATCAGGAGCCCAAACTTTATAGTTGCATATATTCGTCATAATTTTCTTTTGATATATCATAATAGAAATATTATTTTACTTTAATAGTAAATAATTAATCTTCTTAGGTAAAGCGGCTTCGAGCCAATCACATTTTTACTGCTTTAAATGCAATTGGACCATTATTCTTAATGAGTCAATACATCACTTGAAAAGTGATTAATTCTTTTAGTTGCATTTTACCAAAAGATATAGAAGGTCTTTTTAGTCTTGAGAAACTTGGAAGCATAGATAATCCCTTGATATTGGCCTGTTTAGGGTAAAAACATTAGCTACTTGCTTGACATATCATTCATTTATGGTAAGAGGAATCTTATGGTACAGCATAACGGCTGAAATGAAAAAGAGGGTTTATGAGAGCTTTTAAGGGAAATTATCAGATTCGCATGATATTATAAATAAAAAATAAAAGCACTAATCATCTGTAAGGTTAGCAGATCTTCACAATCTAATATGAAATCCAAGATTCATGAAACCATTATAATGGGAAATAATCAAATTGAGTCTATCTCATTTTTGAAAATCTTTGCTTTTGGATATCCTCAATTTTTTCCCTTCAGTTTGCTTGGAGGAGCTCTATTAGGTCTTCTATCCACCCTCCTCTTCTTTTTATGAGTTGTCTCTGTTAGAATTTATTTTATCAAGCCCTCAATATATTGCATTTTTATAAGAAGTATATTAAATGCGTTATACCGATTTATACCCCTACAGTTGCGCTATTTGAAGCTAATCGCTCATATAAAAAAAATTATCTAAAAATATATAAGATATGATTAGCCAGAAGTATAAGTTCCTTTGAATATAATTTTAATATTTAACAGTCAGCTCATAGTGAAAATTAAATGTTTCATTTTTCAAAAAGAACTTATGAGAAAAATTATTTTTTAATCATATGCTAATTTTAAAAATAAATCATATAATTGGATTTATCATGCATTTAAGATACCCTCCTTTGGCGTTTCAAATTAGACATTTCTTAGCAAGGCTGATATAGCAAAACTGAAATTGAGATTCATTAGAAATCTCGGGTTTATGGTAGCTTAAGCAGGACTCATATATCTTATTTGAAATAATATTCATATTAATCTAGAATTATAAATTTAAAAATAAAAGCAAGTTTAAAACTTTAAATAACGATAGTGCTTTATAATCAGAGATGAATAATAATGCAAGAACCAATAAAAACCATTAAGTACATGAACTAATTTCATATTAAAGAATTAAATGGTTATGGATATTATTAATTATTATAAGATATCCAATATATGTATATAAAGGCTAGTTATCAAATTTTTCATAACTCTTTTTCCCTTTCATTTTCGTAGATATCACTCCTATACCTATTCCTACAAGTGCTCCTAGAGACAGAAAAACTATCATATGTGTAACATTAAACCGAGTCTGAGTGCTTTCAATTTTATTTCGATTTTTTATATTGAAATCTAGCTCCCCAGCCTGCTTTTCTAAATTCTCAAAATGCTGAATATTGGTTAAAGTTTGATCTTTTAATATAGATTTTATATTGGAGGTAAGCAGAAGAATTTCTTGGGTCTGCTCTTTTACATACTTTCTAAGCTCCTCAATTTCAATTCTTAATGCTTCAAACTCTCCTTTCCATTTATTAGAAAACTCAGCGGACCTGTCTTCAATAACAAATTCATACTGCACCGCTTTCTCATCATCAATTTCTTCCTCTTCTTCTATATGCTCATGATGGTTATCTTCATTATCAGGCTGCTCTATTCCATCATGCATATCACTCAAATTTTCATTTAGCCCTTGATTTTTTTCATTATATTCTTCTATTTGCTTTTCAATCCAATTAATAAAATTTATTTTCGTCCTTTCTAAATCAAAAAACGCGAAAATTTTATTAGAAAAAGGTGCAATGATCCCAATTGTGGGGTATTCTCGGATTTGGAAATCATTCCCCATTTTGACGTTAACTTGCATATTTGCACGTGAAATTTCTAGGTCGTCTCTTTTTCAATTGCTCTGAGGGTCTTTAAAGTGCTTTCATACTGCTTCATATTCGGGGAACATGTGCTGGCAAAAGTGGCATCATGGTGCGTAAAATTCTAGGATAATGAACTTGTTTGTTCCAATATATTGCAGGTAATTATTATCTGTTAGCTCTAATGTTAAAGAATCTTCCCATCAGCCACCTTTGCATTCGAAGAAGTCACTTAAAAGTATAAGAATCATCCACATTCTCTAATAAATTACTAGACTTTTAAGTTTTCCATTTTTTCTGTCCAGATTTAAGCTGATGTTCTTATTAATATAATATCGCAAAGCCTACTTTTTCGAAGAATTAAGATTTTACAAGCTAAAGAATTTAATAATCTAATAAATTTAATTTATACTTGCGTAAATGACAATAGCAGCTGGATACTCCCAAAATTAATGCAATGCATTATATCTATTTTGAGATTAGAATTATGAGCAACTGTTAAATTTCAAAGACAAGAGAAAATTTTTAATAAAGATAATATAGATAAGCCTAGATTTAGTAATTTTTTAGATTAAAGTTAAACACTCCGCTATATAAAGAAATAAACTTTCTTAATTCTCTCTTCATCTTCAATTCTTTTATTTAGTAATGAATTTATGATTGATGAAATATCTATTTTTATGCAAACTTAAATACGATCCATATATAAATTAGGATGATTTTATTTAAAAAAGAATTAGAGTTTAATTTAATTACTAGGATTGATTAGAGATTTGATTATTTATGAAATTTCACTAAGCCACTTATTTCCCTTGCTTTTAATGATGAAAATATATATTTTTAGAAAAATAATTATTTTAACCCATTGACTAAAATTCTTATTATTGTTTATTATTTCCATAATTCATCATATTTTTTTATCAAATTTATCAGTATTATTTCACAATTATTTTTTTCTTTTTCAGAAATAAAAACTGCTTCTTTATTTGATCAATAAAGCTTCTTGTCGAAGAATTTGGAATTATCACATAGCAATGCACCTTTTTGCTTCCACTAAAATAGAATGTTAATATTTTCTGTGTTAAATTTATTGATGTGATTTTTAAGAGATCAATTATCTTGAACTCTTCTGTTACTCTAGAAATTGTGGATAATTCAGAGTTTCCTATGATACCGATAGTTAAATATTGGGATTTTAAATAGAAAAAATAAGTGTCATCATAAATGGTGTTAGAATTTTTGTCATATTTCTTACTGATAAAAAAAGATGAGGCTGGGTCAGATTTTTGAAGATTGTTTTCTGATTGTAACTTTGCTTCAAGAGCAAGCTTTTCTAGATTTGAATCTAAAGAAAAAGTCCTTCTTAACGAGCCTAACATTGATGATCTAAATTTTTTTAATTTTGATTTCATTAAACTTGCTATATTCGGACCATCAGGTGTGCAAACTAAGCAATATTCTTCTTGATGATTTTCCAGCTGCAGCTTATAATGCATTGCAAGTTCATGGCATTTTTCAAAACCTCCTTCAGCGAGACTTATATGCGAAAATCCTTTTTTTTCAAAACAAATTAATAAGCGTTCAAGAGTATTTAATTCAGGATTTTCTTCATTCATTTCATCATAATTTGTATTTGCTATCGTTTCTTCTGAAGTTAAAATGCAAAAATGAAAAATTTCTTTCATTTTTTCATACTGATCTACAATCTGTTGTAAATTTTCATCACTTACAAAAAATGGGACACTAACTATAATAGAATTTGGGACTGTTCCAGCTTGCTGTTCATTTTCTGTCCTAAAATCTATTAAAAATAATGGAATGTCGTTAGCCTTGTTTATGCACCATACACAGTCATTATGCTTATGGTTGCAGATGCTCATTTCTGGGTATGCCCTTTGCATGATTTCTCTTGGATGCACAGTGAAGCATAGATCTTTTTCTAATGAAGAAATATATGAGTCTACATGGTCTATATTATAGATATTGATTTGATTTAACTTGATTTTTATTGAGTAAGGCATGTTTGATTTAATTTGAGATGCAATTTTCAAAATTTCTGTCAACTCCTGCATGTTGTGTATAGAAAGCTGTGAAAGTGTTTGTGGAATTGATATTTCTTCCTGCGCCAAAATATGATTTTTACTATAAGTAAGTAAAGCAACTGCTATATAAGCAACAAAAATATAATCTTTTTCTTTTATAAGGGTTTCCCATAGTTTATAGATAATTTCGATATCATTGATTTTGCTTGAAAATACAGTGATGAATCAGGAGGTAGAAAACAGCTCAGGAGATATCCCATGGGTATGAAAATAAGAGCTTAAGACAGGTTCATGATATCTGAGAAGCAATTTAAAAACTATGAATAAAGCCTGGAGAGGCTTAAAGTCCTAAATATAATTTACAGTACCAAACATCTTTGGCAATATTTGCTGTATGAAGCTTTCGAATAAGCAATATGCTTGCTGCAGAGAAATCCCTTCCCTAATCATTAAGACAAATAAGACCATAATTTCATTCATCCCTTGAGTGTATGGCGTGTTTTTTGCTTTGCAATAATTAGCTAGTAAGATTTCTAAGTAAACTTTTTCTTGTTCTGTAAGAATAGTTGTTCTTGTCCTTTCAACATCCAATTTTATGACCTGCAGATTAGGTAGATCAAAATTTTGGCTAAAACTAACATTTCTGATTTCAGTGATTTGTAAAAGATCCTGAATATTCCTCACCTTTCAGATATCAAATCTTCGATTTTTTGTGCTTTCCATAGCTTTATATGTTAATTTTAACTAAAACTTCATTACATATTTAAACTTTTCATATTTTCTTTTATTGATAAAGTAGTTTAAGCATATCTCAATGTCTAAATAATTTCTTTTCAGTTACAATAAATATGTACTTTCTCACACTTCTTTTATCTGTGGCTTCTGGAGCTACCTGCCCTTATTGGAACTGCAGTTCATCATTGGCCACTGGAGTCTGTGTTCAAATACAGGATTCGAGCACCTACTTAGTCAATTATAATGGCTGCCCTTCAAGTGCTCCTTACTGTAACTACGAGTCTGTCCTAAGTTGGATTCCAGATGCATTCTCAGGCTACACTTGGAACTGTGAAACTACTAATACAACTGACTATTGGACAGTTCCATCCAGCTCCAATTATTTGGCCTGCAAGCCAAAATATTACAATAAAAATCTCGCATCAGGCTCTCACCCAAAAGAATGCACAAACACTGGCTATACAGATTCCAGTTGTATTCTAAAGGACGGGTCCTATTCAGAATGCAAATGTGGACTAAATGGAAAAGCTTACTGTGTCCCTGAACCATCATCTGATGCGTTTTCTGATTACTGGACACAATGCTGTACAATTAATTGTGGACACTTGGATACGTTCAAACATTACTTGTATTGGTACTTGAAGATGGAGTATTATGTGGAGTATATAAGTGGGTTTAGCTGCACAAAAATATTTACCCAATTTTCAGATATTGATAATTTGGATTATGTCGGAGATGGGGCCATTGAGCTGGTGATGGGGCTGGGAGCAATAATCTTACTATAATTCTTTAGATTTTTAATTGTAATTTGTTAAAAGGATTGAAATTTAAAATAAATTAGCAACTAAGCAGATATATTAGGCTTTTTTGAAGGGGAATTATAGATAACAAATATTCACATTAATTATTTAAAAAATCTTTCTGAACTTTCAAAGATTCCTGAAGCAATTAATTCCTGAATAGGCACGCTGTCTAGTTTTACTGCAAACCTTGGGTTTAAAGACGTAATACATGTCGCGTTTCTAAGACAATGCCCAAGAATGCTTTCAAACGATGAGCTTCTTCTATGAGAACTTGCATAAGACGAAGACTTTATACCTTTATCTGAAAAATTGGACGAATGTCTATTGAAGTTTGTATCATCGTGAAAATGATAATTCAAATCGTTTCTGGGGAGAAGGTTAAAATCAAAGTCTTCATTTGAATCTAGTGTACTTAAATATCCGTCTAGGTTATCCGATGCTTTATTTACCATTTATGATTATTACGAATGAGGAGTAGATAGAGGCTATAAAGTTTATGGAAATTATGGAAAATTTTTAATAAAAGAAAAGGAATTTTGTGAATGGTGGAGGATAATGAGAAGGAATATTTTTTATTGGATGTATAGAAAAGTTAAGTTAATATATATTGAATAAAATTAAGACTTTGGGGTTTTTTCTTTAGGAGGCTTTGGATCACTTTTTTTAGTCTTTTTTGGCTTTGCAACTACTTCTTTTTGAATTAGATTAAATTTCCTAAGATTCATGGAATTTCCATCTTTAAACCCAATTTCTATTTTCTTATCTAATACCCCTAAAGCCATTCTTGAAAATTCGATTTGTTTATTTTTTTCTTTTGCAATAATGGCACTTTTACTTTTTTGTGTATTCCAATTATATTTTTCTACAAGATCCTTTAGTTCAGTGTCACAAAAAAAGCTTGATTTTCCAACCTTAACTTCTAAAAAGCTTCCTTTGTTGTCAATCATATATCTGTACTCATTATTAATCAGTTTTTTGGATTTGCAGTAATCATTTAATAATTTATTAGCATGGACTAATGCTTTCTCATTTGACTCATGATCAGCAATTGCGACTTTTGCGATAAGGCTTGACTTATGCATAAGTCTATATGTTTTATTCTGTAATTTCATTGTGGCTAAGTTTTTGCCTCCAATTCATTCCCCTATTAGATCATCTGGTTCTGGAGCTTTATCATCTTGAAATTGATGATGAGCGATAGTTGAATATGGCATGTTTGAAGCTAATAAGCTCGAAAATAAAGTATTTCCAGCTAACCCTGAAGTTAAATCATTTGGGATCATAGAACTTTCAGAAAATGACCTCAAAATCTATATTATAAGTACTTTTGCAAACTTAAAAACCAAAAATAGAGAGGACATAATTAATGATAAAATAAAAGGGTGGAAGGGTCTACTCTATATTTATACAAAATTTTATATTAAACACAAATTCACAATTATATTATTTGGTAATAATTTCAAGACTAAATAATCCAAATTAAAAGGCGGTTGAAATTTAATTCAATTTTCTTTAAAAAAGTATTTACTCATTTTTTCTTAATTAAATATTTTAATGATAATGTTTATTATAAAAAGTCTTGCAATTAATTATAAAATTTCAATATTTTCAATGGATTTTATTATCACAAATAACCAGATATTTTTAGACTAAAAGATTCTGATATAAATTTGATTTTAAAAAATTTTAATTAATTTGTTAAATTTTCATTTCTCACCCGCTCAATATAATATCTGATAACTGTCTTTTAGAATCTTCAGCAATTAATTTTAAATTAATTATGCAGCTTGTGAAAAAGTTTCCATATTGTCTTACCTATATTCTGCTTCAAAAAGTTTGCTTATTTTAGCAATAATTTCGTCCTGCTTAGTCAGAATTATCTAAACTTCTTAATCTTTCTTTTAGCATAATGATTGATCCCAATTATGTCCATTAACACACCAACCAGTATAGGTAGCGCTTGGGTAGAATTCGATTCCATGAAGAATATCATCATCAATAATAAAGCTTACCCATGGCGTGTTTAGACATTTTTAAGCCTACTAACATATTTTTTAAGACTCATTATCAAATATTGATGATTTTTATAATAACTTAATATTAATTATTCAATGGCCAATTGCATATCAAACCAGCAGCAACTGGAGCTCTCTCTTGCCGCTTTATCAAGAGACGAGAGAGCAAAGGTATTCTACATTTAGCTTCAAGGCCTCCTTGAAAAATGTATCAAGACTAGTGTGGACCCAGTAGAAATCCTATTAAATTCCCGAACCCCAAAACTGAACGATATCTCAGAAACAGATTCGAAGGATCCTGATTTCTCACAGTGTAAGTGAAAAATTTATAATGCTCTTGGTAATTATTATTCAGTCTATGGTAAACAATTTCCCCGCTGGAGATGCTCTTCTACACTGGTAGATAATAATATCTTTATTTTTGGAGGTAGAGGACAAGAAATTTTTTCAAGAAATTCTTTTCATATTTTAGATCTTAAGACCAACCAGCTAGTGACTTTAAAAACAAATGGAATACCTAGACCTAGAGAAGGACATTCAATGGTCACATATGAAAATTTTATTATTGTATTTGGAGGCTGCGAGGGTGGAGAAGAATCTGAGCCTTTTAATGATGTGAGAGTTTTTGATACAAAATCAAGCACTTGGGATTTGTCCAAAGTAAAAGGGCAAAAACCTCAGGGAAGATATAATCATGGAGCAGCGTATCTTAATAATCAAATGTTTATTTATGGAGGAAATGGAGGGAAAACTATTTTAAGCGATATGCATTCATTGTTATTGCCAAGCTATGAATGAAGAGAGCTAACCCAAGAAAATTCCCTTCCTGGACTAAGAGAAAATATGGGATGTACAGCTGCGTGCAATAGAATTTTTATTTTTGGCGGAAATCAGGAGATAAATGGGACGAATTTTTCTAATGAGTTATATGAAATAGAAATTATAGAAAATATTGCAAACTGTAATAAAAAAATTCCTAATGGTCCAAGTCCACCAAAAAGAGGATTTCATTCACTATCAAATTTATATGATAAATATCTAGTGCTTTTTGGCGGGCAAAATGAAATATCGATGCTTAACGACATTTGAACCTATGAGATTGCTCAAAATCAATGAGTCGAAATACATGCCTTAAATGAAATTGCTGGAAGAATTTCTTTTGGGTCTTGCATCCATAAGAATAGTTTAGTTGTCTTAGGAGGTAAAGCTTCAGATGGAGTTGTTCAAAGTGATTTTTCTGTATTAAATTTTGGTAAATATACCGCTGATGAAACCTCTACAACGACTTCCATAAAGTCTCTTCAAAATTCATCTTCTCCTACCTATTTAGCCTGCCAAAATTGCCAGCATTCTGATGAATCCTGCAATTTCAAAGAAAAATTCCCTGAAATTGGAAATTTTCGTTCAAATTTTTACGTTCGTACACAAATTCCTTATCCTGTCCTTAAATATTTTTCCGAAGAATTTGATAATCCTTTATTATCTATTTTAAGAATAGCTGAAATTATCGGAAAAGAAGATTTTAACATTAAAAATATAGGAAGAGGCTTAGTAAGAGAGTCAACTTATTTAAAAGTTACCCCAGAGCCTGCTAAAATTGATTTTAATTTTCTTCATGCGAAATTAAACCAAGAGTATCATTTAAGACAAGAAATGATAGCAAATTGGAGCTCTTGTAAAACTGATAAAAAAGTAATGATTTTAGGCTTAGAAACCTCTGCCATGTATACACCTGAAGAAATTATGGGATTTTGCAATAGTCCAAACAAAAATAATATTGTTTTTCCTCTGCTTAAAATTTCTGAAATTGTAGCCATTGTGTGCAGAAATGAAGAGTTTTTAAGCGTTTTGGTAATTGAAAAAAAAAATCAGTTTTCTCCTTGCTTTTTTGTGGTTTTTGACCAGAGCAATAAGCCAGTTTACCCTATAAAGGAAGCTTATAATGGGAATATCATTAATATCACCAGAAGGAGCCATTTAGATTTACCATCTATTTTATCACACAGTTTTGGTACCACAATTTACGTATACTCCTCAGATTTTGATAGTGAGCTTAATGAAATTTATTACAAAAACATCGAAGTGGCTACTTTTCTAAAATTTGCCTATTTGAAATCCCCATTCCCCATAAAATTCTATATAAATTCAACACTTATTGAAAAAGACGTATTAAAAAAGAATTTTTCAACGGGAATAGCTTCAAATTCTCAATGGGAAATATGAAAAACAGAAATCGACGTTTTTTCTCTATTAATTTATTCAAAAAATAGATTGATTTATTGGGAAACGAAGAAAAACAATATAAGACGATGTAGAGAGAAAGAGTCAATAATTGTGAAACTTTTAAAAGATGACCTGATATCACCTATTACAAATCAAATTAAATGGGAAAAAGAGACCATGAATTTATTTGCTGATATATATAGAGAAGGCACGAAAAGAAAAAAAGGTTTAGCTTCTGATGACTATGTCTATACTTAATTTATACAATAATATATGAAACTCTGGTATAAATAATAAAATTTTGTAAGTGTTACAGCATGGCTGTTTGCCCGAGTGGTTAAGGGGGCAGACTTAAGATCTGCTGGATCAACGTCCGCGTGGGTTCGAACCCCACAGCAGCCATTTTTGTAATTTTTAATAAATTTTTTATTTCAACTACTCTTGACGATTTCAATATTCAGATTGATATTTTATATAGTAAAATGCATATAAATTAAAAGGACTCTTTAATTAATAGGAAGCCAAGAATAGCAAGGATATCGACTTCTAAATAAATCTGGATCAGTTTTGAGCTGTTCTGAGTATTCATCACGAACTTCTCCTCATTTCGATGCGTAAACTTTGACTACAAAAGCTCTATCAATAAACTTATTTGTGGTAAGCCAACTATTAAACTCTTCAATTTTCAATTTTTTCAAAAATTCAATTTCCTTTTCCCTTCTTTCAAACTCAAAATTCCTCTGCAAAATTTCTTGCCAAAAATATTCACTTTTGTCGCTTAAGCTATGAAAAGGCTCTTTTTTCTTAGAAATCACAGCTTTTTTATGCTCATTGAAATCCTCGCCCAAATCTTCTTTGCTTTCTCTCAAAAATTCATTAATTTTTTCCATCAAATAATCAGGGTTATACTCTGTTGAGCAAAGCTTGATTAAAAGTCCTGACATTCCTCGGGTTATTCTAGAAGAAACTGCTACATAATAGCCCAGCTGTTGATTTGTCCTTAGCTCATCAAAAGCATCCTCATTTAAAATTTGTTCTAATAAAGATGTTAATGCTCTTTCTTCAACAGTAGCTGTCCCAAATTGATAATAAATTTCAATGACTGAGCACCCATTTGCTGGGTCTAATGCATTTAATTTTCACTCTAAAATATTGTCCGAAAGAAGCATTACAGTTCTGGGTGAAAAATTTTTGACCCTTTTGCCTTCTGCTGCAAATAATAAACCTTCTGTAAATTCACTTAAATCTGAGACGTCACTTTTAGGGATATTTCCAGTCATATATATGAGAACTTTTACATGAGCTAAGTTGCATATAATTTCTGAGGTTGCAAGCTGCTGGATTACTTCTAATTCATGTTCTTCTAGATATTGTTGGTGCTGCAAAAAGACAAGTCGTGCATTTCTTGAGTGAGCCTTAGGGTCGATATTAGCATTTTTGTATTTTTGGATTAATCTTTCTATAATAAGTCTTATAGAATTTTCATTAGGATACGATGTATAAATATATTCCATTATTTTTTCAATTAAAGCTTCAAGTTTGTCTGCAAATCCATTGACTCTGATTTCAAAGCAGTTATCGAGTGCATCAATTGAGATATTAAACCCAGCGTAGCTTGCCTGATACCCAAACTCATCATTTATATCATTTTGCAATACTTCAGCTATTACATCTACAGTGACTGAGCGGAGAGCTGTGGATCTAAAATTTGGAATAAATAAAGCAATAAATGCATTTGCTCGGGAGTCTTTATATGAAATATCTGTGTTATACCAAGCTTCTACCATATCAGAGTTATAGACTTTCACTGGTTTTGGCTCTTCTATTTGTACCAAATCGAAATTGGAAGGGATGAATTCATTTGCGGCTGGAAAATATAGCTTTTCAGCAATTTCTGGGCTGTTGGGGATTTCTGGTAAATCTTTTATGCAGTATCTTGTGCCAAACCATGTTTCTACCATGTTAGCTTCATTTTCATAGAAGTTTGAAGTTATATCAATACGAGCCCTTTCAAAATTAATATATTCAAGCATATGATTTATTGCATCTCCGCTTAATTCTTCAATTAAATCATAAATTCCTGCAGTCAAAACTCTGTCAGCTGGAAAATGTTGAAGAGCCTTACTTATTTTTGAGCAATAGTCAACAGGCTCCATTCTTTCAAAATATTCGAATTCTAGCTCCTGCATTTGTTTAAGTTCATTATAGAAATACATGCAAGGTATTTTTGACGATTTCAGCAAGTTTATATATGTGAAAATCGCATTGATAACAGTTCCTATTTGTTCGAAGCCTTTTTTGGTAAGCTTTACTTGGATTCCTAATGAAAACCAAGAACGGGTATGCTCCATGAATGGTCCAGCTCTTAAGCCAGTAGCTAATCCATTTTGTTTTAAAAAATATAAAATACTTCCTTTAGATTCATGCCCTAATAGACTTTCTAAATAGCAGTCTGGTCGCGACGTATAATAGCTCCAAAACGGAGGCACCATTCATGTAATATCAATGGTTTTTATGTCTTTGACAGGGACAATGCCAAAATATTTATTATTGTTTTCTACTGAAGGAATTCCTAAATCTGTGTATAAAGGAGAAATATTTTTGTTAGGAATTTCTGAAAATCTCATAGATACCCAAGATTCTAGGGTTTCCATGTCAATACCAGGAGAATAAACACATAGTGTCATTATATTGGCGGAATAAAATTGATTATGAAAATTCAGTGCCTCCTGATGCAAATTTGGTTTTTGTGCTAAACTCCTAATATTTCCCCACGAAAAAGAGTTTAACTTATGCTGAGAATTCAGAGAAAACCCAAAAAGCGACTCTCTTCTGACAGCATCATCTTGAACGGATTCATTAAATTCAGCCTCAATTGCTTGAATCTCTCTGCTAGAAGATTCTTCTTTTATAAGTGGAGAAATAAAAAACTGGGCAAATCTATCAAGAGCTTCTTCAAGTTCTTCTGGGTCAACTTCAAATAAAAAACTTGTAGACCCTCATAAAGTCTCTGCATTGCAATACCCACCATTCTGTGTTATAAATTGGCTGAAACTTTTTTCATCTGGGTATTTTTCAGTGCCAAGAAAGCACATATGCTCTAAGAAATGGGCTAATCCTTGCAAATCTTGAGGGTCGCTGAGAGAGCCAACACCCAGTGTTAGAGAGCATGCAGCTTGACCTTCAGATTCTGGCTCAGATATGAGGATTGCTTGAAGTTCATTAGGAAGAGTTATGTGCTTATATTCTCTAGGGTCGCGAGTAGGCTTTCTCACCATTTCTTATGTAAGTAAAGAAAAGAGAAATGAAAATTAGGAATTATATGAGTTTTATTATGTAAGAAGTAATTATATAATTTGAGATTATTTTAGATAATAAATGGAATTTTACATTAAAATTATTAATAAAGCTTCTTGAAGGTTTTCAATTGTTCAGAAGAAAAATATTTAAAACCTCCGCTAATATCTTAATTATGACTAACTATTTAAGTATTCAACAAAATCATCGATCAGCACAGGCCAAGCTCCACTTGGATCATACCCTTGCAGTCCTTCTCTTTCTACAATTATTGCAAAATCCAAAAACATTTCCCAAGTATCCTTAGAAACATCGTGCTTTTTATCTCTGCCTTCTAAAAATCCGATCCATCGATTTACCAAAGGATATTTTTCTGCAAGCAATAATCTTCATAGTGCTACTGCAGTTTCGAACCCTAAATTTCTTACCCCCACATCTCGACTAAAAGCAAACACATAATTATAAATTTCTTTAAAACTTTGAGGGTTATTCAATTCCCTTCTTAAATCAGGAATCTTTTGTCTGAGTTTAGATATTTCGTCACATCCAAGAGCTTTCATACCATTGCAAAATTCATCTTTTGTGTAAATTCCCATGGTCGCTGCATTAAAATATTTAGAAATCACTAAAATTACGACATCCATTGGTTCAATCCCTATGTCTCTGCAAAAATTCTCAATTCCTTCCCCTTCTATTTGGTTTGATGTAGAACTTTTGTACCTTGTAAACAGGCTCTCAATTTTTTTCGGATTTGTGGGTGCAGGTTGATCTCGAGATACTTGAGCTCCTGAATTGTAAAATTCATCTATGGCTACCTCAAGATCCCAGTTTTTAGACTGAAGGAACTTTTTAGCAGGGACATCCTGCATTCCGGTAATCGACATAAATTGAGCTAGTTTTTCGCGTTGTCTACTATTTAGAGACTATGTAGTGGCTTACCATATCTAAATATTCGTAATTTATAAGATGATATTAGGTATTATTCGTATGATATGGGGTGCTAAAATGCCTTGATATTTGTAAGATTTATACAGAAATTAATGTTTGACTTTATATAATAAAATTAATTTCCAAAATCGTAACGATTCCTAACACGAATTTCGGGCTTATCAATTTCTGATAGCTTTTTGATAGTAATTTCTTCTTCAATTAAATGTTCAATATTGGCAGCTATCTCTTTCATAGGGCCATCTATTATTTCTTTATTTTCTACTCTTACTGCTTTAGAGTTTTCTTGAGCTTCTTCTTCCTCTTCTATTTCTTCCTCATCTATTTCTTTTTTATCTAATTTACCGCTTTCCAAATTGCTGATTCTTTTATCTTTTTGTTTGCTATTGGCAATCAAAATATCCCTTTCATTTTCGCATTTAGTTAACTCTTCAGTCACTTTTGCCTTTTGGGCATCTAACGCTTTAATTTCATTTTTATATTTACCTTCTGCCCCTTCAATACTCATTATTTCATTCATTGTTTCACTTTCGACTTTTTTTCGAAAATCATCAAATTTTTGATGGGCTGCTTGCAATTGACTAGTTCTCGAAATAAGTTCAGATTGAAGCCTATCATTTGAATTTTCTAAAAGCTGTAAACGAGAAGCTAACGAAGATTTTTCTACTGATAGCTGCTCTATTAACAAAGTTTGGTCTGCATTTTTATCTTGAAGGTCAGTAATTAAAGAGTCTTGGGACTCTTGTATTGTTTTAAAATCTTTTAATTGTTTTTTATGAGAAATATTTTGTTGTGTTTTTAAAGACTCACTTAAGACTTCAATACTTTCTGCATGATCTCGCTTTAAAATATTAATTTCATCCTGAAGACTTATCAATTTTGTATGCTCAATATTACATTTTTGCTTATTTTCTTCAAATTCCGCTATAGTGGTCTGCAAGTCTCCATTTAATTTTGCATTTTCTATTTGAAGCTGCATAATAATTTCACCTTTGTTTATTAATTCATTTTTTAACTCATTATAAACTGTTTCAAAAGTCCTTGTATTTTCCCTATCCTTTGCTATTTGTATTGAAGTTTTCAATGTAAAAGATACGTCATTCAGTTGATTTGTGGTAAGACCATTGATTTCTCCTCCATAAAATTTGGAATCCTCTATAATTCCTTGAATAAAAGGTATTAATTCTTCAGCTAAATCTAATTTCACAGAATAATCCTCTTCATCTTGATACTCCTCTATTAAAGCTTCTAAATTTTCTATATTATAACTATAATCTTCCTGTATTTTTTCCCCAAAATCTATCAATTTAGACATTTGCCCAATCTGCTTTTGCAGGCTTGTATATGCTTGTTTTAATTCTCTGTTTTCTTTTTCTAATTGCTCTACTAAATTTTCTGCATAAACCCCAAAAATCAATATAAAAAATAACATATTTTTAACGTTAATGAATTATCTATTTATTCGAGCATATTTTCAATATTTCTTTTTGTTTTGCAAAAAAGCTTCTATTTGCATCAACAATTCCTACATTGCAGGAGCATTTATCAGCGACTTCATTTTCACCAAGAAGCCTAGCTGGTTTTATAGCAGAATGGAAATACTCGCTTGAAAGTTCCCAGTCTTCAAGCTTACTGGTCAAAAACCCAAGAGCCAGCAATGTGTCGAGCTGAATTTTAGGATTCCTTATCCTCATCGCAAATTGAATACAAGCTTCTAAGTTTTGTTTTGCATTTAAATCTTCTCCTAAGCTTAAAAATGACATTCCAAGCTGCCCTAAGCTTATACACTGAGATTCATAATCCCCTCTTTTATTAGCCCAATTTAATGCTTTGGTAAAATACTGTACTGATTCCCCATATTTTCCAACCAATCTTGAAGTTATACCTAAGTTATAATAAGCTGCAAATTTGTTTTCTTTATCAGAAAATTCACAATGTTTCGTATGAAATTGTATGCTTTTTTCAAGCTTATTCATATTGTAATAAACTACTCCTAGACGGTTTAAGGCTAATGCAGCACCTACAGGGTCATCAAGTAGTCTTGCACAAAAGAAAAATCGCTTATAGAACCTTGCAGATTCTTTATAGTTTTGGTTTTCTTCATTCATGGCTCCAAGGCAAAAGGACATGTGTGCTTCTTTTTGAACGTCGCCAGCTTGGACCCCTGCCTTTGCTCGTAATACTAGGTCTTTTAATGATGTATTTTGTAAAGCGTCGTTACCGGCTGGGATTGAAGGTGCCCAGCCTCCACCAGGCGTTAAAGGAGCTGCAACAGTTGCATTTAAGCCTTCAGGCGGCTGGACTTGTATTTGGTGATTAAAAAAGCATTTGTCGCCTCTTACTTGGGCTACTTCATTTTCTATTTTGTTTATTGATTTTACAGGTGATTTTGGACTCAAAAAATTTTTATTCTTTTTGTCCAACAACAAATCATCAAATTGCTGTGATGCCAAAATTGTTTTAAGTTTCATTAATTTTTCTTCTTTTGGCTGTACAAAAATTTCTTTAAATAAAATCATTTCTCCTTCAGCCTTAGAAATTGGGACTTGTTTTGGCTTATTTTTTGATGGAGTATTTGAGCTTGCCCTTGATTTTCTTGGGAGTTTTTTTTCTATGCTTGTATTAAGAGGGGTTGGGACTCGATTTTGTTCTTGAAGATGGGCAAGAGATTCAGCTTTGGTCAATTCAAATTTTTTTGAGGAGGCTGAGTTTAAGAGAAGTGCTGCATTTTTGGAATGCCTGCCTGGAGTTTTGTGAATCGTGCTTGCTGTATGGTAGACTTCTGGGGTAACGATAAACTCAAATTTCTTTGAATTTAAAGAAGATGTCACAGGTCTGGAGTCAGCGAGTTTTATGATTTTTGCGCGGCTTGGGGAATCGATTATCCTTGTTGACCTGTTTCTTTTGAGATCAATTGACATTGTTGATAATAATTAAATTAAAGAGAACTTATATTTGATTTACTTATAAGGGATCTATTTCTAATTAAATAAAAGATATGTGATTAATTCAAATGAACCTTCAAATATTTGAAAGTGGCCTTTGGCAATCATGAGTATATATTATGATGTCTAGTAAATAGAAAATGATCTTTCATTTGATAGATAAAATATAAGTTTATTGTAAATATAGCGAATTTTTTTATTGATAAATAATCTTGTAAGGCTCATTAAGCAATAATTGAAAATCGTCTGGATCTAGAGTTTGCTGGGCTTTTGCGATTTCAAGCCCATAAACTGCAAGATCTTCAAGGCTTCTTAAGTCTCCTTGATGAAATTGAATTTTTAAATATTTGCAAGGCAAGCTTCCAATGCTTATCTTTCTTTCTCTTGTATGAGTTAAAACAAAATCTTTTTCAACCACAATTCATTTCCCGGTTCGATTCTTTGACACACTTACAGTAATAATCGCTCTTGTTTTATATACCAAATTAATATAAGCCAAAGATGTAAGCTCTCTCAGCTCAATTACAAGCTCATAAGGCGAAATATTATGGGTTGCATATGATATTTGCTCAATTTGCATATTTAAATTATAATAAAATTTACTTAATTTCTATATCCATAATTCACGTGAACTGGAGAATATTGGCTGAAATATTCTCTTGAGGACTGAAATGGCTTTTTAAAAGGAGATCTTGAAGGCGACTGCTCAATTTTTGTATATACAGGAGGCCTGTCATATGCTGGAGTTGATGCTCTAGGGCGGTCCACTGAAGGTGTTGGCGAAGATTGTGGCGTCCTATGTGCTTTTTTGGCTGATAAAAGTCTTTGGGCTTGCCCTTGGTCTCCATATACAGCTTTAGCTCTATCTGAAGGAGAATACTCCACAGAAAGTGCTGAAATTTGATTTGTTATATCCCTAACGCTATAAGTCCTATGTGTCTTCAAGTCATATTCAATCAAAAACTGCTGCTGAGGGCCTAGCACAGATCCCGGCCTACAAATTCTGGACCACCCTATGAATTCTTCAGCTGGAAAATGGTAATTTTTTATTGCATAACACCCTATAAGTGTGCCAGTTCTCCCAAGCCCTGCTTTACAATGTACAGCGACTGCCCCAATTTCCATTTCCACTATTGAATTAAATCTATTTACAATTTCTTCACTAGGGACACTTCCATCTACAAAAAACAACTCAAAAAGGTTAATTCCATTCCTAATAAACCGTTGTTCATCATATGTTTTATTGTTTAGCCTTACTACAGCTGATACGCCTAGTTTTCTAAATAATGAAGAATACTCTTCTGGCGTATAATTACAAATCCCCATTTCTTTCCTCTCACTAGGGCAGCTAAACGCCAGCAATTTACCTGGGATTATCCAACTTATGTCCCCATTTTCTATTTTTTCATGAAATTCTGTAAATTGTAAGTCAAATCTTTGATAGTCAAACCACCCCAATCTGATACCTCTATCTAAGCCTCTTAAACAGTGTAAAATTGTACATTCATAATAACAAGGACCATAGCTCGCATCTCTAAAAGCCATAAAGCTTGGCAACAGCGCAAATGGTCTTCAGGCCTCGTTTGCTGTTTTTTTCATGATAACGATTTGAAAAGCTCCCATTAAGAAAGCTGCATTGGCACGTTTTGTGGGGTCTACTGAGCAGTAGTGATAAATGTGATAGTCTCGATATCGAGGGTCCTTTAATAGTCTATCTAGCTGTGTACAAAAACGATAAACCATTGATAAATTCACTGGGCCGAAGTCGTCACAAAAAGGCTCATATACAAGCTCCTATGTGAAAATTACGTTATCAATAGTAAAGAAACAAGATTTTGGCTTATTTCGAGGAGGCGTACGCTCAGATATCCAAAAAAGACGATCTGGAATTATTTCAGCTGTGCTTGACATAGAAAAATATGATTATTTAAAATGGAAATCGTTAGAGTGAATAGGCTTAGGATTTGAAGATAATTTTGAATTCAGTGAAAATAAGAAATGGATACTTAAAAGGTAAAGATCATTATTCAAGATTAATAGAGAGATTAAGCTGATTATTAATGATAAAGTGTCTTGGAGTTTTCTAGAGATATTTTTACTACAGATTATTATAAAAATTGATAATTTTGGCTTGAAATTCTGATTATAGCTTATAGTAAACAATTATGGAAACAAGTGATTCCAATAGCTTATTGCAAACTGGGATCACTTTTTTAAGGACTTTTATGCAAGAAAATATTTCTGGACCGCCTTTAAATCTTCCTCGTACAAACGCAGAAAATCTATCACTTGACGGCGAAGATGTGATTACTTATATTTTAGGCAGTGAAAACTTGTCCAATGCCAGAGATATTTTTATTAATCAATTTTCTTCAATCGAACCTATTCAAGATTCTTATCTTTGGAGAGCTCGTTATGCATTTCTTCATCAACAAATATTGACTCACCAAGTAGAATCTCTTAAATCCCTCTCTTTATCATCTTATGAAAAAGCATTATCTCATGATTATCCACCATCAGAGAAAGCTCTTTTATTAGTAGAATACAGTAGGTGCTTGCTTTATTATTTAAAATATGATCAATCTGAACAGATTTTGCTCCAGGCTCAAGAATTGGCTGGCTTATCTTTTAATTTGACTGGAAAATTAGGTGTCAGGACAAAATTCCAGACTTTTAAGACAGCTCAGCTTGTGCTGGAGACCAGAAGCTCTGAAGAGGCAACAAATGTGGAGGCAGAAGCACCGGCCTCAATTAAATTGGATGAGGATTGTATACTTCATGAAACTCCTCAATTAGACCAACCTTCATTAGAAAATTGTTCTATTACAGATCAAATAATTTTGCTAGCTTGGGTGAACTATTTCTTTAAAACTAAGCCAAAAGATGAGCTTCAAACAGAAATCATTGCAAGCTATTTAGACAAAATTCTAGAAAAACCTTTAAATTGGCTGGTTTATTCCAAAGCTTTATTATATAGGTCAAAAAACCAATTTGAAAGCTACAAACATAAAGAAAGGTCTGCTTTACAAATCCAAACCCTTTTAGACCAATTCGCCGACGAAAGCCCAGACGTAAACGAAAGGCTTGCCTACGTATTTTCCTTAAATTATCCTTTAAGACACTGATTAAAAGTAGAGCTCGGCGAAATGTTTATGAAACTTGGCGCCCCTATGAGCGCTTTCCAAGAATTTGAAACAGTCGAAATGTGGGAAGATGCAGTCGAATGCTTAATTATGAGCAATTATTCGGGAAAAGCTACAAAACTTGCTAATGAAAGGCTAAGTATCCACAAAACCCCAAGGATGCTATGCGCATTAGGCGATATTACAAGAAACCAGGAGTGTTATTTAGAAGCCTGGGAAATTTCTAATCACAGATATACAAGGTCTCAAAGGTCTCTGGCCAGAATTTCATTTGATGCAGGAAATTTCGAAAAAGCTATAGAGCACTATAAGCTTGCACTAGAAATAAATCCACTTTATGCGAACTGCTGGTTTACGTTAGGGTGTGCACAAATGAAGCTGCGGAAATGGGAGGATGCAGCATTAAGCTTTAGGAAGCTTGTACATGTGGATGGGACTATAGCTGAGGGATGGAACAATTTGGCAGCAAGCTATATTCAGATGGAAAAGTATGAAGAGGCTTTTACAGCAATGTATCATGGCGTGAAGTATGACAGAATGAACTGGAAAATGTGGGAAAACCTATTAATTTTAAGCATCCAAGTCCGAAAAATTCCACAAACAATCGAAAGCATTAGAAGCTTGCTAAGGCTAAACCAAACAAGAAATATAGATGAAAAAGTATTTGTGGCTTTAAACTGATATAGCAATGAAACCCAGAGGTGGCAAGAGGTTGAAAAAATTTACAGTGAAGTGGTAAATAAAATCAGCATCAACGGAAGAAGCTGGAAATGCTATGCAGATTTTGTCGAAATGTATGAAGGTATAAATGAAGATTTCAATGTAGAAAGGGTATTGAATTTAAGGCTAAAAGCATGTAGAGCTGTTTTGGGAACTCCAAACTGGGAAAAGGATAGTAGTTTATGCAATGACCTTATTTTATTTGGGACAGAGCTAGCAGAGTGTTATAAAAGAGTCAATGAAAATCAGAAAATTGAAGGAAGACTATTCATGGAGAATATTAAAAAGAAACTTCAAGAAAAGCTAGAGAGAGAAGTAGAATTTCCTAATTTTTAATACAAATTTTACACAAATAATTGTATTGCTTCATATTCTAATTGAAAAGTTTAAATTTTCCAATAAATTAATGAAAATATTTGGAAAATTATTATCTAATAAGGAGTCCCGAAAGGTATCTTATAGAAATAGGCTTTTTCCTTAATAGAATAAATTAATAATCTTTATTTATCCCTTGAGTTAGTAAAACTATAATTATTCCTTACTTCTCCAAGACAAAGTAATTGGATACTTATCTTCTTCTTCACTTGGCAAAATCGTCTGCACATATTCTCCAGCAATCACGTTCCCATTGCAGAAATTCCAAACCCCTTTACCTTTAGGCATATTATGGTCAAACTGCCCTTCATAAAAGCTTTGGTTCTTGAAAATCCATTTCCCTTTCATAATTTTTCCATCAGCCCAAACTCCTACTAATTTGGCGCCACTTTCCTTTACAATGTAAGTCCCTTTTCCTTCTTTTTTGCCACTTTTCCATTGGCCGCTATATATATCGCCATTGGCATATTTGAAAACTCCTTCCCCGTCTTTTTGTCCAGCTTTGAAATAGCCATGGTACTCGCCTTTTTCATTGTAAGTCATTTTCCCTATGCCTTGCTTTTGGTCGTTATCATATGCTCCGACGTATTTGTCTCCATTTGAATAGGTATAAGTGCCTTTTCCATGCTTTTTCCCATCTTTGAACTCTCCTTCATAGATTTCTCCATTTGGATAGGTAGCTGTGCCAGTCCCTGTGTAAAACCATGAAGATTTTACCTGTGTGCCATCTTCCTGGACTAGGAGGTATTCGCCAAGTTCTTCTTCTGCGGCCATTTGAGTAACTGTTAACTATTTATGCAATTTATGATATTGATTGATAATAATTATTTGATTTTTAGAATAATTGAGTATATCTTATGATGATAGGAAATTATTTAGCTTGTATAGGTTTCTTAGGGATAACTTGAGTAAATATTAAAATAAATAAGAAATTTCGCATGATTTCAAAGTTTTGTCAAATAATAGGATGATTAACTATTTAGGAAACTGGAAAAGCTCATCAGACCACTAGAGCTTGCAAATTAAAAATATAATTGAGTTTTATTTATTGCTCAGTTAGTAACTTTATCTTCTATTTTTAGGACTTATTTAATCAATTTAAGTAAAGACTATATTAATTTCAGTCTTTATTATTGCCGAGCAAAATGCCACATCTTTTAATCAATGGCCACAGTTACACTCAGATACCATCAGAAATTTAATTTATATGGAAGATAAACTCTCTATCATCAATAATAAATGGAACCAACTACAGAAGCATCAGGAAGCGCTGGGAGTGCAGAAGTCCCACAATTTGATATTTGCATTATCCTTGACTGTACGGGATCTATGGGCTCATCTTTTCCACAAGTCAAAGAAGCTATTACTTCAATAGTAAACATGTATATGCCAAGAGGTGTATCTACTAATTTTGCTATCGTTGGGTATACAGACCATGCTGGTGACAGTGGAAATTTAGATGGAAATAATCCAGTTACCATATATCCGCCGTCAAAAAATATTAATGATTTTGTCAAAGATGATGCAATACAGTTTTTAAATAATTTAGTTGCAAATGGAGGTGGCTCAAAATATGGAGAAGCAATGATTGATGGAATGTATAATGCAAACCATTTGGTTTATAGACCAAATACACCAAGGATGTACTTTATCATTGGTGATGATACTCCTCATGGCAGCGAGTTCCACCCAAATACTCAATATCCTAATGGATGTGCTTGTGGGCATGATTGGAGACAATTGTTAAGAGAAATGAAAGAGCAAGAGGTCTTGCTTAAGTTTGTAAAGCTCAATGATATTATGAATAAAACAGCAGAACTTTTTGAAGCAGAGTATGGGGAGGATAATATGGAAACCTTTTCACAAGCTTGTATAAAGAATTTATCCTCAATTGTTGCAGATTCTGTTGGCTCAGTTATTGAATATTATCTTGAGCAAGCTCGAAATAAATAATAAACAAATTAATTTAGAATTATTTTAAAATTTTATCAATTAAGTTATTTTTAATGTAGGCAATGGTAAACACCCTCTTTTAGCTATAAGGGATTGATGATTTAATAGAATAGATTTTTATAAATTTAATTTCTGGACATTTTCTAGGATTTTGTTTATATAGTTAATTACCAAATGGAAGCTTTACAATGCCGATTTCTTGATCATATTCCATCAGAAATTCAAGATTTTTCCATTTTCAATGACTATTGCTTAGTTCTTTTCCACGACTCTAAGGTCCATCTTTACAAAACTTCATCATGAACTTTGCTTCACACATTTCCAGGTACACAATCTCTTTCTTTACGAAAAGTCCGCTTCCATGATTCAACACATTTTATCTCTACAGGTACGAGTGGTGCGTTAATCCTATGAAATCTTTATAATCCAGTTCCATTAGAGATAATCCAAGTCCCAGGCTCAGGAATTTGGGATATTTCTAAGTCTAATTCTGATTACGCCTTGGCAGGGGATGATGGAATTCTTCGCTTATATGAAATCGAAGAAGATCATTTTAACCTTAACTTTTTATTTCAACGACAAATAGAAGAAAAATTGTTAAGTGTTATATGGTATGACGAATTTATTTTTACAGGAACTCATAAAGGAAACATTATAAAGTTCAGAAAAGGAAAAAGCTCTTATGAAGACCGTCTCACCACAAGATCAGCTGTATGGAGCCTTTGCGCCATAGGAAAATTTTTAGCCTCAGGAGAAGCCAATGGCCACATAAGCTTGTGGGATCCAATACACGGTACCCAATTCCAAACCATAAAATCCCATGACGCTGATGTCCTTTGTATGTGCGAATTCGATGGAAACCTGTATGGGAGTGGTGTGGACTCCAAGGTTGTAAAAATTTCTTGGTCTGGGCACAATTGGGTGGTAGCTGGGAAAATCAGAGGGCAAAGCCACGATGTCAGAGCTATTGCAGCTTGCAACAACACAATTATTTCAGGTGGTGTTACAAGTGATATATGTGTTTACACCCTAGATTTGTTCGAAAATGAAGGAAATATGATATGGAATAACAAAATCCAGCACGTGATTTACAAGAAAAAACCAATCCGGCACATAAGCACACTCCCATACACATCCCCAGTTTCTATATGCAAAACCCATCAAGGTATCCATATATTACACAATAAAACTAGTTCACTAGATTTATGGCAAATAGACACACAAGCCCAAACTCTATCAAAAATCATCAGTTTAATCCCAAAATCAAAGTCCTCTATCACCTGTTCAGCAATTTCTTATAATTCACAAATTCTTGTATATTCGACGCTTTATTCATTTAAAGTCCTGCAATTGTCACTAGAAGAATTAAAGGCTGAATATATAAAAACCAATATAAAGCCTTGCAGTGTCTTGGCTTTATCAGGAGATTTCTTATTCACAGGTGGAAAATCAATGCAATTTGTGAATATTAAGACGATGGAAATTACTGATGTCATGGAATTTCATGAAGATTTAGTAGTCAAAATGAATTCTAAAGGAAAATGGTGCGCAGTTATATTAGCGTCTAATAGAGTTTTGGTGTTTAAAGAGGCTACACTTATATGTGAGCTGCCAAGATTAGAAAAAAGTATCACGGCTGTAGGGTTTGGGCATAGAAAAAGGCTTTATTTAGTTACAGAAGACAATTTCTTACATGGGTATAATATGAAGACACAAGAACCTGACCCATACACCCATAAATACGGCCACAAGCTTCCAAAAAATTTTTTAAATGAGGCAAATAAAGTGATAGGAATTGAATATTTCCCTAAAAATTCCTTAATTTTATATACACATTACTCCTTTACTTATATAGATTTATCAAAAAAACCACCAAAAAGAGCTGATATTTTGGTAAAAAACAGCTTCCCAGAACACAGCCAAACTTGGCAAGGAGTTTTAAATACCCACCCTCTGCATGCTGATAGAAAACAAGGATCCACTATACAGGTAAAGGACTTGGTCCATTTTGCTATAAATAAGAGATTTGGACCAATTTTGAGCTTAAATATAATGAAAAGTGAAATGGTGGTAACTGAGCTCGTCTGGGAAAATATTTTGGAGGTAAAGCCAAAGCCTATAGCTCAGCATAGATATGGATCTTAAAATTAATAAGGTTTTCATCATAGTTTTGTATTAGTAGTAATCATAATTATAAAGAATCCAATAAATCACATATATTTTATTCATATTTATACCAAGTAACGTAATTTTTTACAGTACAAAGATTTATTAAATATTCAGTTTACTCTTTCAAAATGAAAGCATTAATTAATTGGCTTCTTCGATTATGCCAGTCGAAAGAAGAGAAAAAAGAAGAAAAACAAATAAAGCAAGAAATTGAGACAAAAATCGAGCAAAAAAGTGTCGATTTAACAACTGCTAAACTTGTTGTGGAATCAGTCAGTAAACGTAAAAAGCATAAAAGGAGGAAAAGAAGCAAATCAAAAGAAAAAAAAGTAAAGACCAAAGAAGACAAAAAAGAAGAGCACTCAGAACATACGGAATCACCTAAATATCATCGGCCCTTAAAATTTCAATCACTTTCAGTTGACACAACAGGAAACTCTATACTTAGTAGAAAATCTATTGAATCAAGCATCACTAAATCTCAAATAAGCACAGTAGTTTTATCACCTGGATACACAAACTAAGCCTGGTATCATATATGCTATTTAAAGCATTAAAGGTTAAATTTCGCTTAATAAATTTTTGATAATTATTAGAGTATACATCAATCTTTATAAAGAGCAAAATTTATTATTTTTGATTTTTTTTATTAGAGTAATAAATTAATTAATAACTAGTTTTACTCCCTTCAGGTGCAATCAAGTCTCCATCAACTTCTACCCACTTAGAAGTTTTTTCTGCATTATCCAACCTAATTTGCAACAGTTCTCCAACATTATAAACAATTGTTGCTCTACACCATCGTTGTCCATTGTTTTCTAAAGCATCAATTTTCTTATCAATCTGCAGGTCTTCTTCTTTCATATCTTCGTCACTATCCCAATCATCCATTGCAGGTGTTACCGTTCCTTTCAAGATTTTCTTATAAAATTCAAGTTTTTCTGTATTGTTTTTGGAAATATAAGCAGAGGTCGCTCCCCACTGTGTGCTGTTTGGCTTATACAAGCTCATTGTAGGCTTCATGCCAGAAGGCGCTGTTGGAAATTGGTTATCCTTAAGCCAAGCTTCAATCCACTTGAATTCTTTTACTTTTTTATAAGCCCATTCTTTAGCAGCAGGGATTCTAGAAACTGTTTTGAAGAAATATTCAATACATAGCTCAGTGGTCTTATAGTATTGCTTATTTTCTTTCATTTCGCTCAATAAGCTCCTTAAGCCATAATCAACGCGATCCTCAGTCAAATCATCCTGAATCTTCAGCAAGCAAGTTAATTGCCGAAGAAATGGGCGTTGGAAGTCATAGTCATTGTCTGAAATATGTTGAATCAGCACGTCAATGTAATTTTCTGAAAGAGCTTTATTTTGACTACAGTGTTTTGCATAAAATTCGCCTATTGATTTGCAACCGATTTTATTTGTACAAGATGAAGACAGCTTGGAGAGTATTTGTTTCTGCCAAAAGGATGAAATCAGCTCAGCTGGAAGATATTGGAAGCCAAGATTCAGGATGGCGAGGACGTATGATAACGAATTGTTGTCATCATGAGAAGAAAATTTGTCATGAGATTCGTCAGTAGTAGCACATTTATCATAGCCTAAATAAATATCGGGAAATTTATACTGTTCTTCATAAAGTGGAAAATCAATTTTTTCACCAAGCACATAAGCAGTTAACTTTGCTATCAGCTGCGTCGAAGGCATTAAATGTGGGCTCATCTGCACAGTCCTATAAATAACTTCAAAATATTGTGGGAAATGCCTTGAATATGGCGATTTCGCTTTTGACAACTTATTCAGCAACCTCTGCAAAAATTGTTCATGCAAATATGGGTTTACCGTCTTCAACGCTGCATGAATTACCCCAACAATGACTCTTCTTTTCTCTACAACAGGGCAATCCAGCAGCAATTCTTTCAAAACTTGTGGAACAGTCACAGTCTCCAATACCCACTCACTGATTTCTTCGTTTGCCTCCAGCTGATTTTTCAATAAATTCACAAAAATCGGCAGTCTCGTCACATCTTTGCTTCTTATCATAATAGTCAAAAAGAAGCTGGCTGCGAATTTCAAAATTTCATTTTTTCCATATTTAAGCAGCCTTGTAATAAAATCGAAATAGTCAGTGCTGAAGCTGGATTTGCAGCGCCAGTACCTTTCGTTTTCTTCTTTTACTTCTTCGAAGTCTTTGGCTTCTTCTTGTGCGTTTATTTCGTTTAAGGGGATAATTGTGTCGTCTTCATTGCTTTGCTTTGAATAGAATTTTTCACGCTCATAAAACAATAAATAGGCATTTCTGTATTTTTCTCGATTTGTGGTAGAAGATGAGCTATATGATGAAGAAAATGACCATTTTTCTTCTCCTCCAAATGCTTCATTAGGGATATCTTCAGGGTTAAAAGGCCTCACAATTGTATCGTTAAACTCATTCCATTTCCCAGAGATCCTGTCCTTTATAAACGAATAATAATGCCCACTTTCAGCAGTTCCCATATGGATCACAATTCCTTTTAGCGTAAATTTATAATATTCTTCTGGGTATTTTTTATTAGGGATTTCTTTGGTAAATTCTTTTCCTTCTTTTATGGCTTGTTCTTTTAGCTTAAGTAGTTCTTTACGCTCAAGCCCTTCTTGTGTATAAGGCTCCATATCAATTTCCATTGGAAATTCACAGTAGTCGTTAACCTTTACTCTTGCCATGGTATCAAAATCGAATTCAAAGCGCCTCAAACTGATAATAAAGGTGTTTGGTAAGTATTTTATGCAGACTCTACGCAATGCAGGGACCTTATTGTCACAATGGTCACATTGGTACATATTGTCACCTTCAAGAAGCTCGCCTTCTATAAAGCTTTCTAAGCTTTCATAAAGATTTTTCTTATTTTTCACCTGGACTGGGAATGTTAAAAATGGCTCAAGACGTTCACTGCGATGATTGCAGGTATCTTTACCAAACATTTCTGTGACTTGGAAGCCGCCAAAGTGGTTTTTGATTATGTGCTCGTTAGGGTCTCCTTTTAATTGGTTTTCGAGACGGTCCATAAATGTGTTGAAAAACTCTTCAGCGTCCATTTGTTCGAAAACATTGACAGGTCTGCCTTCCCAATCCTTGAAAGCTCTACAAAGACCTTTAGGATTGATGTGTTGCTTATCACTATTTTTAAGCCCAGAGAAAATATATTGAAACTGATATAAAAGGCTATCTTCCAAATTCTGGTTACTCAAATCTTTAGCTCTTAAAATTCCTTCTCTAAATGTAGGAACATTAAACATTTGCTGTATAGAAGAATTCATATAACAAATACACCCTAAATTTTTTAGCCCAACAAAGCCTGTCTCAGACTTTTCCAATGCAACTGGGGAGTAATTCCAGTCAGCAAATCTTGACGTTCTCCAGTGAGGGTCTTCATGAAGCTTGTTTAAATATTCAACAACTTGGTATAAAGCGTCACGGTTTATTACACAAAGCTTATAGAGTAGCCTGAAAGCTTCTTTTCGTGTTTCGCTGTTTTTGCATTTTGGTGGAGGGTCTAATTGTGATGATGAAGGAATCTCAAAGAGGCAAGAATGGAGGACTAAGTGGACAATTTCTTTGGTAATCTTTATATTTGATTTTCTTATTCCAGAACTTATCACCCTTAATATGCCCCACAGCACATGATCTTGTTCTTTCGACGATTTTTCTGGCTTTTTTTCTTGCAATTCTAACAATAGTCTTTGCACAAGAGGAGTCTTTTTTTCTTTATCATTATTTCTCTTCAATAAATGTGCTAAAAGTGCCCAATAATAATCAGATGCATTTTCTTCAAAAGCAGTATTTATAAGTTTTATATGGATATCCAATATATGAGTACTCAGCTCATCACTCAAATTCCCAAGCTTCACAAATAAAGTTACCATTGAAGTCCCAAAAAACGTATTTGGGCAGCTTAATATTGAAATCCTAATTAAACTTTCCAATTGTTCACATTGCTTTATTGCATTTACCAGCAGATATTCATTTCAGTTCCCTATAAGTAGTAACATTTCTGTCGCATGCACTGCAACCTTTGAGGCTTCTTCTTCTAAGCTTTCACATGCAGAAGCAATAATCATAAGTGACTGGAAAATTTTCAAAATTAATTGAGGAGATGGCTCACTTGAGGTTTCTTTGAAAAATAAAGAAAGGAGGCTGATCATGACTGAGCAGTATCTTGAGTTCAGAGAAATACTTTTTATATTAGAAGTGTCAGTATTTAAATAAATATCAATCAGGTAAGGTAGTCCTCCAGCTTTTTGAAATTTTTGCATTCATTCTTCATCTGAAATGAGCTGTTCTATGACAATTAGTGTATAGAGGAGCTTATAAAGAGAGCTTGAATCTAAAAGTTCAGGCAGGGTCTGTTCCAGCTCTTTTATTTGGATTTTAATTTTTTCGTTTATAGGGAGAGCTGTGAGCAAATTCCATGCTAAGCCTGCAAATGCTTTGTCAGGGACTGATAATAGCTGGAATAGGACGTCTACCAGTTTTTGATGTTTTGAAAGTAGCTGGACTTGGGTAATTTCATCTGATTTAGGCTGCAAAAAATCGATGCTGATAACAGAAGTTTTTATGCTTGATATTGGCAAGTCATCATCATAAGAATCATAACGAATTCCGCTTAATGTGAGGAGGACCGTGTTTAATGGTTTTTTATAAAGCTCAGAAATTTTACGTCGCAAACTGCCAACTGTTTGATTGGAATATGCGTAGATTTTTTTATATTCGTTTTCCTGCATTGTTTTGGCGTAAAATACTTGAGTAGAGCCTGATGGGGATTCTTCACGGTGTCCGGAGTCGTCTAAAAAGCATAATAACAGCTTTAAGACTCTTTCTGTAGTTAAATCATCTTGGGAATTTTCAATATAGAATAAGGACTGGTCAATAAAAGATGTCCAGATTTCTTCTTTTTTAGGCTTAAGGAGGCGGCCTAGACGTAAATTTAGGTTGACTATAAAGTAAATAGCTTGTGAGGAAACTTCTTCTTTAGATTTTAATAAAATGTCCATAACGGCGTCAAAACCTATTAGAGTAGCCTGGTTTCTGCTTAAAAGGGTGTTTCCTCTTATTTCGATATTCCTTTCATTATGATTTACTGCTAAGAAAAATTGGCAAAAACACTGATACGCCTCAATGCTGACGGTTTCTCTTGGAAAAGCTAGAGGGTCGATAAAAAATACTTCAAATGCTTCTGCTATCATCTTTGTGGTAAAAATATTTCTAACAATCCTTTGCAGCCATTTGAAAAACGCAGCTTTATCTTTATCAGACAAAGGATTTTTCACAAAAATATCCCACACAATTGAAAAATGAGCTCTTGAAAACGCAAAAGATCGGCTGCTTAGCACATATTCAATAAATTCAAATCTTTTCTTAATGTTTTTACTATGTGTATATCTCCCTTGCAATACTTCTTTATAAGGATTTTGAAGCTCCCTTGCCTTTTCTCTTGCAATTTCATAATAATTCTTTAAATTTTCAACGACTTTTTGTATTAGCCCGCCTACTCTTTCATCAAGAAGTTTCAGATTTTCATCTTTATTTGATGATACTTTATAGGCACAAAAACTTTCTAATATTAAAATTGCTAATTTTAATGACTGGAATGACGAGTGATTTTCCTCAATATTCTTTATTAATTGTAGTAAAATTTGCCATAATTTGTCTTTTCATGGAATATTTTTTAAAATTTCAGCCAAATTATCAGTGGCAATGTCAATAAAATTAATAGGGCTGCTGTCTAAAATGAGTGAGTAAAAAATTGGGATTGCATAATCATCATTATCAGAGCGGGTTCTAGGACCAAATTCTATAGCTTTTAATGTGAATTCTTTAAGCATTTTTAAATACATTTCATCGTATTCTTGGATAGGTTTTTGCTTCATTTTTCCAAATAAAAATTGGTGGAAAGAAGGAGAAAGGTGAGGAGTTATGTCAACAATCGCTTGGAGGGTAGCGATTACTAAAGAATCATGGCGGCCTTGACCTGCATTTCAAAGAAGAGTCAGCTGGTCTTCGGTAAGTGCTCCAGTTTTAGCTAGAAAAATGAAAATTTCTGATACTCTTTTAATCATTTCTACATGATTATAGTCAAGGACAATTTCTATAATATTTTCTTGCAAAAGCCAATCCTTCATAAATTCAATAGTAATTCACCTTGTCCCTTTGGTAAAGCCTTGATAATAAACTCCTTTATTGTTGACTTTTTCTATCATATCTTTAATTTCATTAAGCCCTTTCAACCTTTTTTCCATATAAGGACACTTCAAAAGTTTTAGCGCTAGTTCTAGCTCAGCCCTTTCAATAAATTCATAGGTTTCCCCTCTTCTGTCAATTTCTCCACTTAATTTTCTTAATTTTTGTAAAATTTCGCTAATTACTTCTTTGTCAATATCTTTAAGCTCCCTATTAGAAATGGTGCTGATTCTCTCCAAAACTGCTCTCTTAAACTTTGGGCACCAATCTTCAGAAAACTGCTTTGATATAAACTGGTTTATTTCATAAAAAGGCAAAGCTGTAATAAAATTAAAAGGTGCTTTTTGTTTTTCACTATATAAAAAATACTCTTTTTCCGACAAAATCTCAAGAATCAAGTCAAAACCGCCAGATTCTGCAAAATGGTCAACTAGGTATACAATTGTAGAGCTAGGGGAAGTTTTATTGACAAAATTCGAAGGTTTGTATTCTTTAGGGGTATAAGTAGAAGTCTTTATTTTTGATAGCCTAGGGTCAAATCCCAACAGTCTTTCTAGTGTAAGCAAGAGTTCAGGCCAAGCCATTGCAACAGCGACACCATTATCAGTCAGAAATAGTTCAGGGTTATCTAAGCCATTGTAATACAAAGGAAACATTTCTTTATAAGATCGAAACCATAAGACAATATAATCAATCACACTAGTAAAAAACTCTAAGGAAGCATGAATTTCTGCTTTAGTTTTAAATGGACCTGTAAGTAAGCAGTCAACTAAAGTAAAAACTTCGCCACGGATAAATTGGGTTGTTGTAAAAGCGTCACTTGTTTTAAGACCAGATTGGATAAGCGTGAAAAGAATTGAATTTACACGTTCAAGCTCTTCTTCAGAATATATTCAAGAGCGAATTGCGAATTTTTTTTGGCCAGTGTACAATTGGCTGTTTTTTCTAAATGGAGAAATCCTACTGGAAGATAAGCTATAAGTCGCATCCCATTTTTCACTTCACCCATCATATCGAATCAGAATTGAGTTTCTTTCAGGGTAAAATTCAATGATTCTTGCGACACACCAAGCATTCATTGTATCTTTTGCATCGATGAAGACGCCTGGCTTAAAAGCTGGATTTGTATTGGTAGAATTGCTTTCCATTAGCAATAATTATAAATAAATAGAAGATGGATAGATGATAATGGAAACAGGTAATTATAAGTATGGCTGAAATAGGCGGAAGACACATTATTTTATATATTTTATGCCAAATAAATTATAAATGTATATGTGTTATATATGATATGAAATAGTCGCAATTATTTTTTTCGATATTTTATGATGGTAAGCTGAAAAACCTATTTTTACCTAAAAGATTTTTGATCAAATTTAACCTTCAACAATAGGATTTTCTTCTAATTCCTACAAAGATGCCTTGACTTCGTCAAATGAGCAGCCCAGTCATTAAAAAAGGTTCTATTGTCTCACTACGGCCCAAAACTACTTGCTAACTCGCAGATAATTGTGAATGTGTGAGATTCTGCTTGTTTGACTTCTAGCATATATTGGTTGTCAGAGTTCAAGCATCGTCTTTTCTCTCTGCTTGCAAAAAAACCTTTTATAGATAATTGATGCTCCCAAAAGATAATAAAAAGAAAATTAAATAGGCTTTAAATAATATTCGAATTTATAAAATCAAAAGGAAATTAAAATGCAAGAATCTCATGGCCTTGAGCCAGGCCAAGTTCAAAAGCGACGGTGGCTTATCTTATTTTCATATTCTGGATTAACATTTATGAACGGCGCTGTTTACTGCGCTCTTTCACCTATTGGTGAAAGTGCTGAAAATTTTTATAATGTTTCACAAGATTCTATATCCCTCTTTGCGGTCAGTTTTTTCATAATGTATCTTCCATTATCACCCTTCTCCACATGGCTACTAGGGAAATCTTATCATTATTCAATTATTTTAGCTTGATCTCTTACATTTTTAGGCTGCTGAATAAAATTTTTAGCAAATTCAAACTATCCACTAGCTTTATTCGGCATTTTTCTTGTCGCTTCAGCTGGTCCAATCACCCTTCCAGCCTGCTCTCCACTAGCAGAAAGATGATTTAGCAAAAATGAGCAAGTCTTAGCAACAAGCATTGGAAGTATTATAAATTTCATAGGAATTGGCTTTTCTTTTGTGCTTGATCCATTTTTAGATGACATACCTACAATAAATCTGATACATGCTGTGTTTTCCTCAGTTTTTTTATTTTTCAATATTTTATCTTCAAGAAAAGAACAAAAAATAGAAAATAAAATTGGGTTTATTGGGGGAATCAAGTGTGTATTAGATTAATTAGAATTATAACCTTTTGTATAATTGCCAATACCACATCACTTCTCAAGGGTTTTTGTTTCAGCCTACCATTTTTTCACCAATCATTATCGAGGACTGTTCATTAGCTTCAGTATCCAGATTTCTTAAAAATGAGGAATTAAACATATGTTCAAAGATAAGATAATCCTTTGCATTATTTTTTGTTCAGGTTCAGGACTTGCTGTTAGCTATGCAGTTATTGGGATTTTATCTGTAGTTTTGGAACAGAATGACTTGAGTAGTGTAGAAATTGGATGGATTGGGTTTGACATGGTGATGATGGGGATGATTGGAGGAATAATGGCGACATTTATGACAGAAAAATTTAAAAATATAGGGATTCCGTTGAGAATATTTTTGGTATGCTCTATGATATCTACTGTAGTGTGGGCTGGAATTCAGGAGGATTTTATTGGATCTTTAATTGGGGCAGGAATTTTTGGAGTAAGCCTTATTGGGCATGTGCCTTTAGGAATTAGAGCAGCTGTAGAGCAGGATCCAAAAATTGAAGAGTCAATACCAACTAATATGATATTTTTTATGGGAAATGTCTTTAGCCTAGCTTATACATACCCTATACAATATTTTTATTCACTAACTGGCGCCACTGGACTATGGATCGCATCTATTCTTATTTTTATAAGTTTTTCAATTTTTATTTTTGTATATAAAATTCCATCAGTTAATAGTATAAAAGTGTTTACAGAAAATGCAGATCATCATAGTGACTATCTAGAACAAAGACACCTATCAACAGAAATAATTCAAAATTAATATATGTAAATTATTTTCTGTATTGATATTATTTTATTTTATATAATTAGCTTATTTAAATAGTTCACTATATTTAAATTTCCAAGTGACTTAAAAATTATGTCATTTCTATGTTAATTGCCTAAAACTTGTGTAATATAAAATGTCATTTTCCCAGCGGCGCTGGGTAATGCTGACTCTCTATTTTGCACTGAGCTTTATCAATGGTGTCGCCTACTGTGCTTTAGATCCTGTTGACCGTCTTGCAGAAGAGTACTATGGCGTCGGCACTTCTCTAATATCTCTTTTTGCAGTGAGTTTTGGTTTCATGTATCTTCCCATTGCACCTTTTGCCTCTTGAGGACTTGGAATTTCTTATCATTGATCTATGATGGTATCATGAATTGTGACATTTATCGGCTGCTGACTTAAATATTTAGCATTTACTAATTACACTCTTGCCTGTATAGGAATATTTTTAGTAGCCTCTGTCAATGCACCTATCCTTGCTGGATGTTCACCTTTAGCAGTCCGATGGTTTCCTCGTAATGAATGAGTATTATGTACTAGTATTGCAAGTATCAGCAATTTTGTTGGGATGGGCGCTTCCTTTATAGCGAGTCCTTATCTAAATGACATGAATCTCATAAATCTCTGACATGCTATTTTTTCAACGATTTTTTTGGTATTAAATGTAATTTATTCAAAAAATGACCCAGAATTTGAAAAATCGACAGGGTTGCTTGAAGGATTTAAAAAGGCTTTGAAAAATAAAATGATTATGTGGATCGTTATGTGCTCAAGTTCCGGGATTGGAGCTAGCTATACAGTTATAGCGATTTTATTAGTAATTTTGGAGCCAGATGGGCTTAGTGCGACACAGGTAGGGTGAATAGGATTTGATATGGTTATGATGGGAATGCTTGGAGGACTAATAGCGACTTATTTGGTGGCAAATTATAATGCAATTACGACGCCGTTGAGAATTTTTTTGGTAGGATCAATTTTATCTACTATACTGTGGGCGCTCATTAGGGCTAGCTTTTCGCTTTCTCTAAGTGGAGCTGCATTACATGGAGCTACGCTGATTGGCCATTTGCCATTAGGAATAAGTGCAGCTGTTATTGAAGACAGGAGTATAGAAGAATCGATATCTACAAATATGATTTTCTTTATGGCAAATTTATTTTGTACTGTTTACACTTATCCAGTCCAGTATTATTATGATATCACAGATTCTACAGGACTGTGGGCAATTGCTATATTAATTTTAGTTAGTTTTCTGCCACTTATTTTTATATATAGAACTCCAGTTGAGGACAAATCTAGTGTTAAACCATCAGAAAATTTATTACAAAATTAAATTACGCATAATAATTATTTATGGATCTTTAACTTCTTCCATCACAATGGTAGCCTCATTTCCTGTTGGAGCTTTTTTCAAATTTTCAACAATAAGTTTCACTCTAGTGATTTCATGTGTTAACGAATTACTTGTATAAATCTGCAATGCTTCTTCAAATTTCCCTTCGCCTTCAAAAAACATTGCTTTTGCATACTCATCTAAATTAATTTCCCAGAAGTTTTTTTCATCTAAATATCCGCCTTTTCCTAAAGCTTCATTAATGTTCGTAAGGTTCATGATTTCTTCATAGTCATTTAATAGAAGTGCATAGTCAGCTGACGTCATGACTCGACCTGTTTTTTTGATAATTTCTTCAATTTCTTGTTTTGGGCTTACATATTCTTCGTCCATCATTTCCCTTTCATATTTTGCTAGTGTTGCTATACCTTTGAAGCCTTTTGAGTCAGCTAGATAAGAAATATCATTAAGAAGTCTGATACTACGCAATTTTCTCCCTAATAAAAAGGCTTGCTCATAGTTTCCAATACTTAGCAGCTGATAGCCAAGCCTTATCATAATGTCTCTGCTCATAGAATCTACTAATTTTGTATGGCAGGATTTGGTTCATATGTCTTCTAATACTTTTACATATTCAATATCAATGTGGTTCATTGCATATTCACATAAAGAAAAAAATCCTTCTTTAAATTCTTTTTCGCTTGATAAAGTTTCAAGACATTGGACAGCTTCATTGAAATTTTGAGAATTTAAATGGATGTTTACAAGTGATATTTTTGTGTGGAGAAATGAGCAATAAGCTAAATTATGAGGAGTCGATAAAATTATTGCTTCTTTTTCAGCATTAATCGAAGTAATTTTTGAAAATAATGTGTCATTATTTAAAGGAAGATATCCTAGCTCTCTAGTTGAAGATATGATTTTTAGCTTATTTAAGCAGCAGTCTATAAGATGAATGCAATTTTCTTCATTAATCAAAATAATCATAGACCCACCTGCATGTCAACGTAATCTTATAAAATTTGATGAAGAATCTATTTTAATTCCTGATGTTTTATTTCCTTTGAGAAGATATAAAAATTTATCTTCTGTAATGAATGCAAAGTGATCTTGACTATTCACATCTAAAGAATTCAAATCGGACTCAAAACTCAAAATATGCAGCTGGCTTTCAGTAATTTCTCTATTATCAATTATGCATTTTTTAAGAATATAATCTGCGTTTGTTTCTTGAGAAAATCGTATAGTTTCAGTGACTGGGTCTTTTGATTTGTCTATGTAATAAAATAAATTTGCATATTTTTTTGAAAAAAATACTGGGTTTTCACAAGTAAAAGCTTGAGAAGTGGGAGAAAAAGGCGCAAATGAAAGCAGTTCATATTTTTTATTAAATGCCATTACCTGTATGAACTGCTCAGAAATTGCTAAAACTAACCTTTGACTTAAGTTGAACTCTAAAGTTGACAGTGTATTTGGAGATTCTTGTATTGTCATGATTAATTCTCGTCCTTGTGCTGTGTGAATGTCTCCTCCTGTACTTCGTAAATACATTAAGGTTTGATTTTCAAGATAAAAAACACATGGAAAATCTTCAGTTAAAATAGCACAGGTGATTTCACATGTAAAAAACTGGCTTCAAGGGTTTTCTATGATAAGCTTAGTCTTAGGATTAGCTGGATTAAATCTAAGAAGCTTTCCTGATGACAGTAATATTGTGATTCGTCCATCTCTTTCAAGCAGGGTGCCTACTATTTTGTTTCTGCGAATAGCTTCATAAATATCAACAAAATTTGGGGACTTGCTTAGTTTAACTACGCTTAACCCTATTGCAGAGTCTTCCATTGAATTTATATAATTTAAATTAAATATTTTTTTGAATATTCGATTTTTAATAAATTAGTGTAACTCTTCTGCCTATTTTCTTAGATTAAATATTTTTAAATGCTCATCTTAGATCAACTTGTTTCTTTTATAAAAGCCTCGCCGGGTACGTTTACAATTATAATGCCTCTTTCGACTACTTATTATTAAGCGACTTCTTAGTTATTGACGCTGTGTAACGCTTAAAGCTCCTTCACTTCCACATGACCGAAGTGGAAAATAACAGACAATTCAGATTTCTAATACTGTTCGGCAGATCAGTGCCTTACAAATTTCGACATTTATGATAAAAAGATTTAAAAGAATAATACATTTTGATTATATAAACATTAAAAACATATAGAAATTAGCTTATTTTATCTTTGCAGTTTTCGCAAAATCAGCTTGGATCTTCAATATTTGCCTTCACACAATCCGGGTGGAATAGTTCTTGGCAATTATCACAGCTAATATACAAGGCATCAGGGTTTATAATGGCATTGCAAACGCAAGCTTTTTTTCATTCGGTAAGTGGAGGTATCACACAATCCTCTTTATGAATATATTTTGCTCTGCAAAAATAAACATCTTCATCTGCTTCATCCAAGCTGTGATATTCTTCTAAGGTAACAAGTTTTATTTTCCCATAAACGCATTGGACATTTATATCTTGGATGAGGTCAGAATCTATTAATTCTGCAGTCGAAATAAAATCATGATCTGCATGGAATGCTTCGCTTGGCTTGTAAAATCACCTGATATTTAGCTGAGGTTCTAGTTTGGCTGAATCTTTAAATATTCGCTGAATTGTAGCAAAACAGTCTTCGTCGCTATATTCTTTTACTTGAACGACATCACCTACACAGAATTCGATTCCATTAAGCTTGAGTTTTTTGAATTCTGATACAGTTTTGGATTGTTTTTTGGCAACTGGTCTTGCGTTCATTATAATTAATTATAAAATTTTCAAAGCCCCAAAAATTTTGCTTGAAAATTTAAATGAAAATTTATTTAAAAATTAAAAAGAACTTTTTCTTTTAAAAAGTGCAATTTTCTTTTAAAGAAAACCAGATAAAAATTTGTTTTGCCTGCTACTTGTTGTTATAAAAGAAATACTTAGCTTCTAAAATTTATTAAAATTCAGCATTACTTTCATTATCATTATACCCATCTACAAATCTTGCTACATCCCTTTCAAAAAATGAATTTATATTTAACTGTTTAAAATCTCTCAAATTAACAGCATATGTCTGGTTGCTTAATTTTATTTGGTCACCTCCTCTATTTCCTCTATAATTTTTATATGCTGTCTCAATAATTTTAACATCCTCAGGTGAGTAATCCCACCAATTCCCATCCTCATTTTTCCATTTCCATGAAAGTCCAGACCCCATCCTTGTTATTGGCTCACTATTTCTCTCAAGTTTTCTTATACGGAATTTTTTTAAATCCAATAAATATTCTCCATCATCTAATACCAAAACAATATATTCTTTATTATCCACAAGAGCTTTTTCTATTATGTTAGCATCAGATTGCGAGAATTCTTTGTAGATTCCTTGTGTATAATAAGCCCATTTTATCGCGGATTTATTTATTTGTGGATGATTTCTGTATAAGGGTGTTTGATTAATAGGCTGATTGTAGGGTTTATAAATCCCGAGCTGGCTTGCAGATGATGGACCGTCATCAGGTGCTTGATTTAAATGATTGACTAATGAAGATGCTTGTGATCGCTGATTGGCAGACTGAAAGAATGGCTGACTACTAGGCTGTCTAATAAGTGGATTAATAATCTGTGAATTAGGTTCTCTAGAAGGCTGATTAAAAGGACCACTAATAGGAGGGTTAGGAGGCTGATTAAAAGGACCACTAATAGGAGGGTTAGAAGGTTGATTAAAAGGACCACTAATAGGAGGGTTAGAAGGCTGATTAAAAGGACGACTAATAGGAGGGTTAGAAGGCTGATTAAAAGGGCTACTAATAGGAGGGTTAGAAGGCTGATTAATAGGCAGATTAAAAGGCTGATTAATAGGTTGGCTAGGCTGACTAGGGGGCTGGCCTATATTCCCAAATTGTTTAGGTGGAGGTGAGAGTTGATTAGGACGTATATATGAAGGATTTGTACCTGGAGCTTGTCTTAACTCTTGAGGCTGAGAGCTTTGGTTTCAATTATTTGCAACATAAACAGAAGAAGATTCTGAAGAAATCGAGCTGTCTATAGAACTCTCTGGGTATTGGGCAAGCCCTACTTGGCGTGGTTGGCTATTAACAAGAAGCGGTACTTGAGCTTGCTGCAACTGCTGACCTTGAGGCTGCATATTTTGACCAGGAAAATTAGCTTGTGGAGGATTTCCAGGATTTCCCCCAGAGATAGGAATAAACTTCGGTTGATTAGGTAAAATATTCTGTTCATAGCTATAAATAGGAGGTGGTGGTAGCTTATTAGGTATGAATTGAAAAGGTTTTGGTGTATTCATTGAGACTTGACTTAGTTGATTGTTGGAAGATGAAAACTGCTGATTATTCATCTACAAAAATATTATTTCAATACCTTTAATCTAATTAATTTTATTTAAATATCTTTAGGCAAACTTTCAGGATCAATATTCTGTACTAGCGGCAATAAATTCGTCAATTGTTGTAAAGCTACTGAATGGTGGTACATTTCTGCGTTCATTAGATGCAGCAAAACTTGTTTTATATCATTTACATGCTTGTTCTCAAACTCTTTAATGTTTCTTTGTGTTTCTTCATTGATTGTTTTTAGCTCTTTTTCATTTTCTTCGTCTTCTTTATTGATTTCTTCAGAATTCACGGATTTTTGTAAGGATTTTGACCTTTCTTGGCCTGTTTTTTCACGATTTTCGCGCCTGGATAAAGATCTTTTTTGCTGCTTTATTTTGAGGGAGGCGATTCTTAAGGCGTCTTGGATGTAGTCTTTCAGGATTCCTAGGCTTTCAGTGTGCGCACTTTCTTTGAGTTTTAAAGAGTTTGAATAGCTTAAAAATACATTGGCAAGGTCAGTGTGACGCTCAAGTACAGCGACTTCTTGTCATTTTTGTTGGAATTCAAGATGATTTTCAAGGCTTTCTTCTTCACTTTTGATGAGTTTTTTGAAAATTGAGTGTAGAGATGCGTATTCGTTGGAAATTTGGTCAAGCTTGTCTTTGTAAACTCTCCCTCTTTCTTGGTTCATATTTGAATTATAATAGATGAAGAAAGTTTTATTTTATTTGTTTCTTATAGGCTTAGGAGAATATGCTTTATTTATTAGTTAATGATTATCTAGTACACCTAATTTTTGGAGCTCATTTACTAAATAAGCTTCTTTGTCATTTACAAAGCATGGAACTCTAATTACTTTGTAACCTTTTGCACTCATTAACTCAGTTTTGTATGCAGCGTTTCCTCTAAGTTGCTTGAAATTTTCATCATTATATTTTCTAATGAAATGTATAGGCCCATCTACTTCAATTGCAATGTTTGGCTCAAGAAAATAGTCTGTAATGTAGTAATCGCTTATTACTTTATCAACTTCATATTTCAGTGAGTATTTATTTAAAATCGCTTCTATGCTTCTCTCCAAAGGAGACACTAAATTCATTCTTTTTAAATTATTTGGATCATATTGGCATTTTGCTCTAATTTTCTTCAAGCATTCCTCATATTTTCCGATGTTTTCTGGAGCGAAAGTTTGATGGGCATCAATTATGTGGAATAAAGACATATCAGTATCTATTTTCCATGGAGTAAAAGTAATATTAGTTCTATAGTAAACATCTGATAGCATTTTAAAGTTATTTATTCATAAATCTGTATCCTGAAAATGTTTAGAAAAGATAAGTGCTTTTGTAAGTCCGATTAAAGAGTTCATAGCCGACTGCTTTTCAAGATCATTTTGAGAAAAATTCTTTTTGGTAAGCATCGCTTGTCTAAATCTATTAGGGTTTTTATGCTCAGGATTTTCCAATAGCCTAAGATTTGCATAAAAATTAAGGATAATTGAATGTGCAGCTAATCCAAATTGATCTTTGTTATTAATGATTACTTCTTCAAGCTTTGAAATATACGAAAATGAAGGGATAATCAAAAATTTTCCAAAAATTCTGAGAGCATTTGGCACTAATTTTCATGATATTTCATCTGATGGCATTTTTAAAATTTTTTCTTCTAGTAAGGAGTAAAATTGAGGCGACATGTAGGTTTTTTTATTATCAGTAAGCAGTTGGAGGTATCATGAAAAATAAGCACCTGAATAAGCGTTTAAGTATTTTGGGCTTTCAAGGACTTGAAATATTTCTTTATTCCGGCTAAAATTTGTGCAAGCTAGCTTTATTAATTCCATCCCATCCTTTGGAAATTCATGCAGCATTTCAGAATGGACTTCATTTAAAATTTCGAGCGCTTGGGCTGGATTATTTACTTCTTTAAAGACTTGGACAAGTTTTCCAAGTCTTTTTGCCATTTTGTATTAAAGTAGTAAGCAATTATGATAGATATAATTAAATATTATTATTGATTTAATTTTAAACTAAAATCTTTCTAGTAATAATAGATATTTGCCTATTAGAATTAAAAAATTAAAAATTTTTTACATGAATTTTTCTTAGCCTTGGTCTTTTGCATATAATTTCATTCGTAAAAGGATTTTTTCTCTTCAAGTTTTCATTGCTTGATGAATTATTCATCAAAATTACATCTAAAAAATTACGCCTTAGAACCTTATTTTCTTGTTTAAGAAGTTTTATCTCGTTTCTACATGCTTCTAGTTCATTTATAAGTGCATCATTGGATCTAAAAGCTCCTAATAAGTGAAAATTTGCGAGTGAGACTAATGAGCTATACTCATGCTCCAACACGCTATTTTTATTTTGCAAATTTATATTGGCAAAATCACAGTAAACTAGCTCATCTTCTAGTTCTTTTTGGTAATCCTCAGTGAGTTTCTTATAATCCATAAATTCTTGCTTTAAATTGTCAAGTTCTTGCTCTTTATCACTTGAAAAAATCCTTTCGAAGCTCATATTTATTTTATATTTTATTTAAGCGTGTTGGAAAGTTTAAAAACTTTTAAAATCTGATTTTTATAAGCATTCGTAAACTTGCACTATTTTTTGGGATTTAATTTTTTAAATCTATTAATTAGAGCTATACCAATAGATTATATTTTTACTCACAAAGAAATTTTTTATGCCGATTAAGCTTAGCCACAAACTTGTTTAGTATTATTCTTAGTCTGGAATTTCTAATTAACCTTAGAGAGGCATTTTATTATAATTCTATGCAAATCTTCATATTTCAATGAATGATATTATCATAAGCAGCGAGGATAGTGGGTTGGATTTTTGATTTTATTATTTGTTTTTGATTAATGCATCTATGATTTTTAGTATTCATGGATTCATTAAGAAAATATTTCAAATAATTGCAAAAATTAATATTTTTTATATCTTTGATAAAAATTCATTTAGATAGATTTTTATTTATAAGTTTATTTAAGATAGGATGATACATCCCTAAATAATCATATAGCGACAATTAGGCAGTTCAGACATTAACTTTTGTATATTTAAGTATACAAATTTTAGAAGCAAAAATGGCCTTTCATATTCTCTCCCAACCATCAATGCTTGAAGCAAAGGCCATTTCAATTGATTTTTGATAGCTATTCCATAGCTAGGAAGATTTTCGTTAAGAAAATTCGTAAAACTTGTAATTTTGAGAAAAGTTTTTATATCATATGACATATATGCTGATTTTTGAATTGCTAATTTTGGAATTACTTTTACTATTCTAGATTTAACATAAATAAAATAAGGTTTTAAAGGATATTAAATCCTTTATAGAAGTAGTGCTTCTAAGATACATAAAAACGAAGCACTTTTGATGTTTGGCTATTTCTATCATATGCGGAAAACACATTATTTCAATAAATTAAGTTTGTTATTGGTTTTAAATTTTTTCTACAGCTATTTAAGATTTTATTCACGATTATCTTAATGACAATTTTTCTAAAAAAAGGTAACCAATGGCTGTTTCAGATATAGCCTTGAACAGTTTTTTGAATAGTAGGCCTGAAGTATAAATCAATTATTCAAATACTCATTTATGTTGACTAATTATTATTTCTTTTACACTTAAATCTTATTAAGTGATCTTGACTTTAAAACTTAAACTGCAAAATTACTATCCCTAAGCCGCAAATTATTATTTTAGATTCAAAAGTCGCTTCCTTTTTCCTATACGAAATTATCTAACTGGCCAGCCTATGCAGCATTTTAATTATTGGTGGGAAAATTATTTGCCCATTTTTATAAATAATTAGCAATCTTTGAAGGATACTTTTATTATTTCTGATCAACTATGCTTATCCTATTCTAGCATCTTAAATAAGGCAAATTCTTTCCTCAATTCCAAAATAATTCTGAGAAATCCCAAAAAATATCCGATCTCATTTGCAGAATCGTTTCCTCTTGGCTATTAAACAAAAAATCGAGTTATTTATTGTTTTAATTATTTGATTAAGCTAATTATAGAACTTTGTTCTAGTTTCCACACGACTCATGCTGCTCCATATGCAATTGCATTTCTTGGTTACCTTCATGATGCTCGTCGCAAATAGGACAGAATTGCCTATTCGGCGTGTGGCGTAGCTTATGCTTCTCCAATTCAATTGGATTATTGAAATTTAGGCTGCAAATTATGCATGCGTAAATTTTCTTCGGGCTTACTATTATTGGTTGTCTTACGAAATAGTAATCAGTTTCTTCCATTAAAAGAGCTTGATTATTCTGTCCTGGTCCATCTCCTTGGACATCTATGACAGTTTCCTTTATCTCTATGTTTCCATCGCAAAAACACCATAGACTTGACATATTTTGTAATGCAAAAGGGAATCTCACATTTATCAGTCATATTGTTCACCTAAATAATTCAAAATGTCAAGCTCTCTAACCAAGCTAAATGAGGCAGAAATTCCTGTGCTCATGAGGCACCTTGATAAATTCACTGCATTCTTTAGTAAGCCTGCAATTACTCAAAGGACGTCAATCGCAGATTCAGAAGAGTTCGTAGAAGAACTTATTACAGAAATCACAGACTGCTATAAAAAAGCTCGAGAATGCATAAATGTAGCATTCAAAATCCACCAAATTTATGAGAAAACGAACGAAAAACTGCGAAAAATTTCATATAAAAACGAAGCATTAAAGAACCAAGTGGAAGAAATGAAAAATCACATCCAGGATCAAGCAAATGAGTATATAGTCAAAGAAAAAAGGCTTGAGAGCTTATCCCATGATTTATATGACACAGAGCAAGGATTTAAAGCTATGGTGAGTGAAAACAAACAGCTCAAAAGGGATTTATATACTCTTAAAAAAGAAATACAACTAAGAGAAGAAGGGACAAGAGCTAGAGCATCAAGCCAAGAAGTAAAAAAACCACTACCAGATTTAAAGCAAGAACAAATAAATGCTTTGCAAGCAGAACTAAAAAAACAAATAGAAGAAGGCGAAGGGCTAGTTTTTCAAATAAAAGATCTTGAGAATTTATTGAAGATTGAAAAAGCAAACTCAGAAAGGCTGAAAATTTCTAACGGCGCTTTGAGAAAAGAATTAGACGACACAAATGAAGAAGTTGAAATTCTGCAGAACGAAAAATCAGAATTGATAGAGCAATCTGAAATTTATAAAAGTGAAATTATTCAGCAAAGAATCTTAATTGAAAATCTCAAAAGGATCCAGGAAAGAGATAGAATGAGAGCTACATTTACATCTGATGCAGGGTTTAGCAACCATGCAGAAGATGAGGAGTCTCCATCAGCTGCTCATGATGCAGCAAAAGATGCCTCACAAGATCCAACACAAGATGCCACGCAAGACCAAAGCCAATATAAAATTACCACAAATTTTAATGAAGGTGACAGCCCAAGAGATTTGCTCGAGAGAAAAATTAATCAATGAAGAAAAACAATGAGTGAGAATCTTGGAGAAATTTTTGAAGTTGAAGAAGAACTTGTTGACGAAAAGCAATTTTTTGTGCTGAGTTCGTCAAATTCAGTATATGGGCAATTTCCAAGTTTTGTAGACTCTGTTAAAGATAGGCCAATTTTATCTGAAGAAAGCCTTCAATCTATAAGTATTGAGGGAAAAGCTAAACGAAAAAGTGAAATTTTCAAAATTTTCGAATTGGAATTAAAAAGAAAGGAACCAAAATTGAGGATTGTAGAAATGGAGGTTGAGAAAACTAATAGTGTGAAGATTATGCCTTTTAAGGATTTTTCTAGACTAAGAATAGAAAAACAAAATGATATTTTTACTTTGAAAAATGTTATAGAACTCTCTATTGAGAATTTGCCAATTGTAACAGTAATAGAAGATAGAAAAAAGAAATTAGCAGTTAATAGCGTAGAAATCATTGAAATACGAAAGCAAGAGGCAGTGCTTGAAATAGAAAATTTGCAGGTAACTGCTATCGAGCATAAAAAAAATGAATTCGCAATTAAAAACATAGAAAGCATTGAAATACGAAAACAAGGGGTTAAACTCTCTGAAGAAACTGTGCCAATTATAGCTATCATTGAGCATAAACATAAAGAATTCTCAATTAAAAGCATAGAAAGCATTGAAATACGTAAGCAAGGGGTTAAACTCTCTGCAGAAACTGTGCCAATTATAGCTATCATTGAGCATAAACATAAAGAATTTTCAATTAAAAACATAGAAAGCATTGAAATACGAAAGCAAGGGGTTAAACTCTCTGCAGAAACAGTGCCAATTATAGCTATTATTGAGTATAAACATAAAGAATTCTCAATTAAAAACATAGAAGGGATTGAAATACGAAAGCAAGGGGCTGACCTCTCTGCAGAAACAGTGCCAATTATAGCTATAGTTGAGCATAAGCATAAAGAATTCTCAATTAAAAACATAGAAGGCATTGAAATACGAAAGCAAGGGGCTGACCTCTCTGCAGAAACAGTGCCAATTATAGCTATCGTTGAGCATAAGCATAAAGAATTCTCAATTAAAAACATAGAAGGGATTGAAATACGAAAGCAAGGGGCTGACCTCTCTGCAGAAACAGTGCCAACTATAGCTATCATTGAGCATAAGCAGAAAGAATTCTCAATTAAAAGTATAGAGACTATACAAATAAAAAAGGAAGAATTAGAGCTCTTCACTGAAAATTTACCCGCTGTAGAAATAATAGAGCATAGGAAAAAAGAATTCTTTATTAAAAGTATGGAAAGTATTCATATAAAAAAACAAGAACTAGAACTTTTCATAGAAAGTTCGTCTATTGCAATACTGGTTGAACCCAAAAAAAAGGAATTATTAATTCAATGTATAGATAGTATTGAAATACGAAAGCATGAAATCGAGCTTAAAATAGAATATTCGCCGATCTTGGCAGTAACCGAGTTAAGAAATAATGATTTCTCGATTAAAAGCTTAGGAGCTATAGAAATACAAAAGCGAAAAACAGATCTAGAAATAGAAAAAATGCCTGAAATTTTTATTAAAGAAGAAATAAATTGCAATCTTTTGATTGAAGTAATACCATTAATTGCTATTTCAGAAGAAAAAACTCATCTTTCAAATGTTAGCATATCTACTATATTTATTAATAAATCACAAATAGAAAATAAGATTGAAGAACAGTCTTCAATTTCTATTGCAAAAGAAAAAGAAAATCTTTTATATGAGGATATTTGCAAAATAAATATAGCAGACAATATAAAAAATAGTTTTTCTATTGAAAAAATGCCCTTAATAAATATCCAAGATATTTCAATAAGTATCACTAATCAAGAATCTCAAAGCTCAAATTCTCTTAGAAACTCCATAGGAGCTTCAACAGTAGATAGTTCAATTTTCTTTTCAAACGAATCACATGAAATACCTGTCTTAAGTCTCAAAAATCAAGCAAAATATTTTACATTTGAAGTTAAAAATCAAAACCAAATAGGCATTATTTCTCGAAAATCAGTAGAAATGAAACTAGAAACAACTCCAATATTAAAGCTTGAATCTCAATCAACAGGACACTCCAGCCCTTCTCTAGAAATACATACCCAGGATGATAGCATTTTTATTCAGTCTCCTAAAGCTCAAAACCTCATTTTGGAATCCATCCCTATTTTAAAATTTGGATGTGAAGACAAAAAATACACTCATACTTTTGCAATGGATTATCAGATAGAAAAAGATTTATTAATAGAAACAGCTTCTACAATTAAAGATGATAGAGACAGGTTTTCACAAAAATTAATAGCTGAGGCAGGAAAAGAGCCAGAAATATTGATGCAAGAAAGTATTTCAATAAAACAGAAGAACCCTAAGAAATTATCGGGTAAAAAAGATGAAAAAAATGCAAGCTCAAAACAAAAAACTTCTCAAACATTTGCGTCTACAGGACACAAATCTGAGATTTTTGAGCTTGATTTTTTAAATTCTTTAAAATCGTCTGGTTTAGAAAAATTGCCATCAAAGAAAAGTAAAAAAAATCGTCATACAAATCGTGTAATTTTCACAAAAGACCCGATTAAACAATTTTTTATTTTGGTAAAAATTATTTAGACATGTGAAGCAGCTAAATTGAATAGCGAAAAGCGAGATTACATCGGACAAATACCATTTGATATATTATATAATAAAGTCTTTGAAGAGCATATTCCGTTTAACAGCTGGCATGACTATATACAAAAATTCTTACACAGTAAGACAAGTGCTATAAATGTTTAATTTATAGATTAATAGCTAAATAAGCTTAATAAGAAAATTCAGACATATTCTTTTAATTATAGCTAATCGTAATACAATTCTTCTTCTGCTATTAAATTTAGCAAAATTACTATTAAATAATGATAAAGTTAAATTGAAATTAATTTAAGCTTCAATATCATTAGAAATTTAATTTAAAATACTTACGGTGATATTTTTAATTTTAAGTTCCAAATTACTTAAATTCTTGCATTTTCTTATCTATTCGCCATAAATTAAATAATATTTCTTATTTAAATTTAAGGCTGATAATCCTCCATATTTAATTTTATTCTGATAACTAAATGGAAACCAAGGAAAAAGCTATTATGTCTTCTCCATTCCAATATGAAGCAACTCTTCTAGATCAAAACTCAGATCTTGTGTGGGGAATAATAAAAACCCTCCAATTTGACATTCTTTGCCCAAGCTGAATCACAAACGTTCATTGGGTACAAGGAGAGCCAGGCAAAGTAGGCTCACTTGTGAACTTTGATTATACTGATGGAGCTAAATGGCAATTTCGTGTATCTGAAATAAGTGACATTAAAAGTACCATTATTTTTGAGCTAATTGAAGCAAATCCGCCATCTATGGCTGCAGGAATACTTAATAAAATTACAATTCATAAAGAAACACTTAACAATAAAACATTTTTGATTTGGGAAACAATTTTTTCAACTGATACAACAACAGAAGTTCTTTTAGACAATAAATTCAAAAAAGTTGATTTTTTAGTATCAATGTCAAGATATTTCCAAGCAGCTGCAAATCAATAATGTAAAATTTATAGAAATTATGATTTAATGAATAGTTTTGATATTTATGTATATTTATTTTGCATAAGTAAATAGTTACAAATACCTTTCAATTTCTAAAATTTATTTGCTAAAGTAATATTTTGCATATTAACAAATATTTATAATTGAGTAATAAAAATTTAAAATTCTCAAAAGAGGTAATGAATATTGTAATTATATAATCCAATTTTTCAATTTTAATTTTCCTCAATGACAACTAAAGGCCCCATTTTTATTCTGCACCTACTTAAATAAGGTTATAAATATGTAGTTATCTAAGTTGAATACTGATATTTTTAAATTTAAAATAAAATCTTTTAACGAAAAAAATAATTTCTTTAATTTATATTCTATACTTTCTATTAAATCTTCTTATAATTACTAACCCAGATTAACAACTTTTCATAAAATTATATAATATTGCACCCTGATTTATTTCCTCTTAACCCTACTTTCAACTCTTCTATAAGCTCATCTGCAACTTTCAGCTTCCTTGACTTTTTCTTATAATTCTCAAACATTCACACATAAATGCTTTCTTTTTCTTCCAAAAACGGACTCTCCTCACTTGCACATACAAATTTCACATTTTTCAATAAATCATGATTTCTTTCTTTCATTATTGCAGTAGTTTTCCTTTCAGATCCTATTGCTACCATAATTCCAGCTCCTAAATTAATACTTGGTTCTATTTCATATCATAAATTGATTGTATTGAGTTCATCATTTATGACTGGATACACAGGAACTCTTGATTTTTTGTGAGGAAGCTCTTTTGATGGCAGCATGCTGTCTTGTAAATATTTGTCATATAATTCTCTAGCTTTGTGAAAACTGGCTATATCGTCTACTAAATAAGTAATAATTCCTAAATAGCAGTCTTCTTGAATTAGATTTAAAACATGCTCAAATGTGTCTTCAGTGACAAACCAAAAATTAAAGTGGATTCAGAGCTTGTCAGTGCTTACTATACGTGTGACTTGACGAATTGAGCCATATTCATTGACTTGATATGAGTCTGGGTTTCTTCTGAACATTCGAAGCAGAAATTCTTCAGATCCATCGCCGAGAACTATTGCGTCTATATCATCATATAAAATCGGCTCATCCATATTAAAATTATATTAATTTTACCTTGAAAGTACTATAGAATATTACTTTAATTCATAACTAAATTTCGATATTAAATTCTTTGAGGAAAGAATTAAGCAAATCGCTTAAAAATCTAAAATAATTATTGTTATATTAGATCTGATGCAAATCTTAAAAAATTAAATCATTCATCTTATTTCATTTATTTTATGAAAATCAGATATTGATTAAGTAGCATATCTTCTAGTTCATTCACGGGCAGTTTCTTCATACTTTGATTTATTATTTTTATATTCAGCAGCTATTTTAGGTTCCATCAAATGATATTCATTAAAATTGATTATCAGAGATCTAATAGATAACAAAATTTTAGATATGGTAGATGCTGGGCTTCATTGCTCTCATAACTCATCTAAACATATCGTGCCATTAAAACTTACACATGGATGATAAATTCTAGTAACAAATAGCACAGTTGGAGCTGTGAATGGATAATCAGTAGGCAAATACACCTTCAAGAAAAATATTCCACCTTTAAAAGGTGAATCATTTGGACCTATAATTGATGCTGTCAAATGTAATTTATTTGATTCATCTGCAGGCCAAGCATTACAATAAGGATTTCTTTGCAATTCTAAAAGCTCTTTGTTTATTCTTTTTATTTGAGATATCTTCATAACTATATTTAGGTAATATGAGATTATTTAGCCACTTAATCCCATTAATTATTACTTATAAAATTCTCAAAAAATAAACTCCAATAATAAATTCCTAATTTTATTAGATTTGCATTAGAATAATAAATAAAAACATTGGATAAAATAGTTAAATATTTACTCTGATGAGTGATTGTCGTTTTTTATATCATTTATAAAGAAATCTAAAAATTCTTTATACGTAATTTTCCCTTTATTTTCTGTATCAATCAAACTCAACAATCTTTTGGATTCATCCTCATTTTGAATATTAATTCCAAGAATCTCTGTAACTCTTCTCAAATCTTTCGCATCAATATACCCAGTTTTTTTGATATCCATCAAAGCGAATGCTTGCATTAAAGTTTCCTCTAAAATATTTTGTGACATAATCGACTCATACATTTTTGAGAAGGCTTCAAAATCGCATTCACTTGAGCCATCAGGAAATGATGAGATCTGAGAAATATTAATGATTGATAAGTATTCTTGTGTTTGTCTTATTTCTGGACTGCTTGGCTCTGAGTGCACAAAAAGACTGCTGCTTGCTGGGTTATTTAAAGTTAAATATCGTTCGCTTGAATCTTCAAGTTCCATTAAGGCATTCTTAAAGGGATCAATTGTAATTTTTCCATCGTTATCAGGCTTGAATAAATCAAACACAAATTTCAGCTCAAGTTTTTGATAGTCAGAGAGCGTAAATCCTTGAGAATCCATATTACCACAATTATAAAAAAAATCAACATAGCTTGAAATAAAGGGTCACATAAAAATTTAAGATTTTTTTAGTGATATTATATGTCTTATGCTTGCTGGCTCTTGGATCACCTGAACAATATTGGCATGAAGTCCCCATAATTGAGCTTCTCTTATAAATAGTTCACTCCCTCCTCCGACACCAAAATAATAAGCTTTACAAGCTATTAGGCATTCATCTTTTATAGTTGAAATTATTGCTTGCAATAAATTAGGGTAATAATCTGTATTGTAAATGCTGTCACTTGTTAAAATTAAGTCAAATTTACCTAAAAAGCTCATATCTTGTCAGGCTCCTGCATAATATTTTGCAGATTGCCCTGGGCAGTTTATTTGAACGTTATTCATAGTTGTTAGCTGAAGAACAGCTGCATTATAGTCTTGGAAAACAACTTCAGCCCCTCGAGATAAACAATAAATCCCTGGAAGTCCATGGCCACAGCCTAGCTCGAGCACTCTTCCTTTAATTTCGATATTTTTCAGATAATTAGTTAAATCAAGTGCGCACTCCCACAGTCTAAGTCCTCCTTCATAATGGCCTGGGATGATATCTGACATCTCAGAGAGCCCCACTTCACTATTTGAGATATCTGCGTATTGGAAACCACCTGTCGATTTATATCGAGGGACTTCTATTTTCTCATCAAGCTCGATCAAAGGTTCAACTGGTATAGGAGCTCTAAGTTCAGGAGGACTAAATAATTTCATTTCTTTAAGGCAACTTTATTTTAATTAAAGAAGTATTAAAAAGGAGTATTTATTATTGATTTTCAAATGTGTTTATAGCCTCTTGGGATGGTTTGTATAATTATTTAAATTTCATTTTCTATAGGCTCAGGAATTTCTGATATTTTTTTGGTATCGCAGTTTGATATATAACTTTGAAGGAAACGTTGAAATAACTCTAAAACTTCATTTGATTTATCATTTGAAATATTTTCCCATATAATAGAGAATTCTTGGACAATATCTGCCATTTGTTTTAGATCATTTAATGATAAAGTTTCATTTAATATAATTTCTTCTGGAGGCTCTTCTTTTTTGATGCACTTTTGATATTTTAATTTTGAGGAAATTGTTTCTTGGATTTTTATTATTAAATGGGTGGCTAAAGAGTATTGAGAAAATTTTAAGAGCTGCTGAATGGTAGGCTGAGTTTCTTTTACAGCTTCAATCAATTTCAAACTTTCTTGGGCAGATTTAATGTTGTTTAATCGTCTTTTGAGGAAAAATAATCTTAGGTATCTGGATGCAATTTTATTCATAAAAGAATTGCTGGATATATTTAAATGGTGTAGAATTTCTAAGCAATCAGAAACTTCAGTTATCAAGCTTTGCATTATATTAATTGAGTCCATAATTTCTTCTCATTTCTCCCTCATTTTATGAAAAACAGATAAGTCAGTACAATCCAAATATAAATTTAGCTCTTCAACTTCTTCTTCATTTATTTTTAAATGTGGCAAAATTTTAAATTTCGGATTAAAAAATTCTTCAGGTACGAAATGATAACAATTTTCTGGTGTAAAATATTCACTTTCATCTTTATTCTCCATTTTCTCTTTTTCACCAATCATCTTATCATATTTATGAATCTTTTCTAACAGTGCCTCAAACTCCTTCTCTGTCACAGTAGTTTCTGATTTTCTTATTTTATTTTCGCTTGCAAATCTTCTTACGAAACTTTTATAAAAATCTTCAATAATTGATACATCTGGGTCATTATTTATTGAAGTCAAGTTCTGACTCATTCTAATTTCTCTGGAATTTCTCAACTCATAGGGATGCAGCAATATATATTCAAAGGATGAATTACAATCTGAAAAAGATGTTTGGCCGGTAAGAAAAGAATCCATAATTAAAAGTAATGGCTGGCTAAATTTTCTCCCTAAATTTGTAAAACTTCAATTTCAAAAGTATTGATCAATTTGAAATAATTAACAAAATAATAAACGAATGGGTGCATGCTGTGGAAGTGAGAAAAAGGAAGACATGGTTAGAAGCACCGAAGCACTCCAGCCAAAACTTGTTGAGCCTGCCTATTGTGTTTTCGAATCTCCTAATTTCCGTCTTGAAGATTACTCCAAAAAGATTGGGAGCATGGAGATGATTGAAGATATAAGAGATTTAATTTTTAATTATAGGCCGGCTGATATTCGGTGTCAGAGATACCCTAACGATCCTCCATCAAGACACTCTTTTATTCTTATCACTGGAGAAAAGCAAATTTCAGAAGAAACATTGGAAGACAGTGGGTAATTTTAATACAGCCTTATCATTGATTATTCAGAGAATGGGTTTCGAATTTTATTAGGAGACGAGAAAATCATAAGTTTGGCACATAGCAATAATAAAAAAATTGAGCCTGTTGTAGAGCTTCTGATTTTCCCTGGGTCAGATTCTAAAACTGATAAAGGATTCCATGAAATAATTGAATGATCATATGAGCATAAAGATGAATTATGCACAGATCCAAGCGTTACTCCAGAACTCAACATGGGGAAGCGTCTTTATAAATATATAGTAGATATGCTTCACTGGAACTCTAAGTAAGTTAATGTAAGATTTTCTAATTCTCTAAGATTAATAATATGGTAAGGTTTAAAAATCGATATTTACTCTGTGAACTTAAGTGGGAAGATGAAAAATATGACCCAAATATCAAAAATAAAGATGTTTATGAAGCAATCAAAGACTCAATTGGCATGAACTTTGGAGATTTTGGAATAGGGCTTTCAGTAATTTCATTATCAATAAAATATTGAAATCCTGTGACGAATTTATTTATTTTAAGGGTATCTAGAGAATGCTATAGGCTAATCTGGGCTGGGCTTAGTTTGATTACACATATAAGATCTAGAAGGGTGAGACCATCAGTGATATATTGTGCAGGAACTATTAGAACTTGTGAAAGAAAAGCTGCATTATTTATAAGAAATTGATTATCTAAAAGCAAAAATCCTTTAGAAAGGCAGCTGAAAGAGCTTCAAGCAAAATCAATGATGAGTGAGCTGGCTGTCATGATTCCTTAATCATAATTAAATAAAATTCTACTGGAATATACATTTTCCTAACAATTAATCGGTTTAAGTTCTTATAACAATTCAATAAACAATTCTAGAAAAATTTAACTAAGCTTAGGAATATATGCAATAATAATCGTCATATCATCAGCTGTATTCGTCCCGCTTAAAAGTCATCTCATCCATGACAACGCAGCTAATTTTTCAGCTGCTTGTTTCGGATACCCAGTTTTTGCTACCAAATCCACTGCTTCTTGATCAGTTATAAATTCCCATATCCCATCACTACAAATGACCAAAAAATCGTCATTTTCTTCCAGCTCGACTTCTTGTATTTCTGGCTCAGAAATAACTCCAGCTGGCTGTGATGCTAAATCTCCAAAAGACCTGCTCATGGCAAGTCCAGGAAATTCTTTTCCAGGGAAAAAAACTCTCCAATACTTTTCTCCTCACATTTGTTTGACTTCTCCTCCAATTTCTTCAATTCTTTTTTTCTCATTAGGAATATTAGGCTTATGATCATTTGTTAAAGGGACCGCTAAATATCCTTGCGATTGCTTTTTAGCTAAAACAGCTCGGGAGTCGCCTACATGGGAAATAAAAAGGTGGTTCTGTTTTACGCAGACTGTCACAGCTGTGGATCCAGAAAATTTGCATTCGAAATTGGAGGTTTCAGAGTTGGATTCTTCAATTAATAGCGACTGAGAGGCAAGGAATGATTCTTTTATAGACGATAAAGGGTCAGATGGCCATAGAGGATTTGAAATGGCAGATTGAAGCAAAAAACTTGAAAGAAATTCAGAAATGGAGTGGCCATGCTCACCATGGCCATCAAAAACTCCTAAAAGGAAATCAGAGCCGTCAATAATGATACAGAAATTATCTTGATTTGGGTCTTCAGTTTTTAAACCCTTTTTGCAGGTAACTCATATTCCAATACTTTCTAAAAATGTAGGGTCGATTTGAGATTCGTCAAGTTTCATGCCTTTTTCTTCGAAACCTTGATGATGCTTCGTTATGGAGGCACCTCTGAAAATATATCTTTGGGTTAGTAGGGATAAATCCCTGCGCTTAAAGCATTGATGAGAAGTATCATGGGTTGATTGATCTGATGGATGAATAGTTAGGCTTTCTCGTGGTTCTTTTTTACTGCGTAGTCGTTGTCGAGCAGAATCATTTAGCTTTACATCTGACTCTTCTTCTAATTCGTTAGTTTTATCTTGAAGTTTATTCTTTTTAGATATACAAGGGCCCATTTATAGACTTTTTAAAGATTTTATTTCTTATCTAAAATTATTGTTTAAAAATAATAATACAATTATCTCCGAAAGTATTATTTTAAAAATAACAATTATCAGTTTTGTTTAAAAAATTTTTCAATCTAATATAAATGTTAACAAATGTACCAAATGATAGCAAAATGATTAAAAAGTGTGCCAAATCCCAAGAATAACTTTTGACACTTACTCTGAAACATATAGAAATCTAATTTCTTATAAAAACGATTAATTTTCAGTTTTAACTATGTCAACGTTATATTAACATCATAAATCATAACATCATAAAACTTTAATGGGCGATTTGCGCAAAAAAAAGTCTCTACAGAATATCCACTTTCCCAAGCCTAATCATTTGGATGCTAGAATAGGTTCCTTTGTTAAGCGCAATCCATTCTACGAAGAGAGACTTCCCCCATTAAAAGTAAGTACCCATGAAAATCAAGAACAAGATTCTCTGCTAAAAGAGCTTAATATAATCCTTAGTAAGCCATCAATACCTTTACCGAAACTTTGAAAGAAATCTCCATCACCTAGTTTTATTCAAAAACATCAAATTGAGCGCCCTCCAAGTCTAAAGATGAATCCTATAGTTCTTGACGAAAAATTCCAAGAATTAAATTCTTCTATGAGTACTTGTGGAAGTTCTGAAAATTCCAGTTTTGAGAATTTGCTGTAATTATGTACGACTTTAATTAATTAGTTAATGATTTTCAAACTGACTTTTATATTTTCCCATTTTAAGGATAAAAAATTCCAAGTTTGGGAATTTAAATTGATAAAATCTTCTGTAGATAAACTGTTAATGATATTTTATCGCAAATTTTTTTACTGTTTATTTTCTATGAAACAAATGAATATATATAATTAGATAAAGGATTCAATTATAATATATTTTTAAAAGTTAAATGTTAAATCTATCTTTAAAACTTGCAAGCACAGCTCACAATAAGCTTCATAGGAATAGAAATATTTATTTATATATAACAAATTATAAATATTAATTAATATAAATAAATATTACAGTTAAAACATATTCCATTTCTTCAGGTAGTATAAATGAATTATAAACACCCAGAGTCTTAAGAGTAAGAAATTACTCTATTGAATTTGGAATAAACATTTTTAATTTTAGATGACTGATATGAATTTGCTTTAGTTTTGAAATTAGTTTGTTTCTCTATTACATTTTTTTAAGTTATGGTTTTTATTTCTGATGAATCTTAAAGTTATATAGTAATTCTAGGTTGAAGGTTAATTAGTTCATTTTTAATTTATTAACTTAAAGGGCTCAGTCTCTATTATAATATCTACTAAAAAGGAGGTTTTATAAAGCATCAGAATTATAAAATGATTTATTTCAAATCATTTCATCAACAAACTCAAAAAAAATTATAAAAAATGGCTGAATATTCCAACAGAAACAATAACCACATTTCATCTTCTTCCATTGAGCCCTATTCTATTTCTATTTCTCAAACCCTAATAGCACGCGATCATCCACATGACCGTACACGCAGAATTCAATATCATCCAAGAGAAACAGATCTGACACCATCTGCTAGAATAACAGAACGAAAAGAAAGAAATGAGCCATCTTTTGTTTCTCAGTCAGTCCCACGTAGTATTAAAAAAGAGTGTAAATCTGATATCATTCCAAGATCAAGACCTATTCACAAGCTATCTTGTCCTGTGTGTTTGCATGATTATATCAATGAAATCACTCCCAAAATCTTGTTTTGTGGTCATACATTTTGTGTAATGTGCCTTGAAAAACTGCAAAAGACGTCACAAATTCGATGTCCTCTTTGTAAAAAACCAGAACTTAGGCTAGTTTCTGAACTTCCTGTAAATTTTATTGCAAAAGAAGTAAATGAAGTCAATAATTCTATTGACGAATGTAAAATCCATAGAAGAGAAATCGGAGCATTCTGCTCAACAGATAAAACCTTATTATGCTGGGAATGTCTTATCCCTCATACTCGGCACTCTCTTTATTCAATTTCTGATCCGAAAATTCAATTAATTGCAAATGAAAAACGAAAACATATTGAATCAATAGGGAAAAAATTAACTATAAATATAGAAAAATGGCAAGAACTTGGGAATAAATTAAACGGAAACTTAAAAGATATTAGTTGCTTGGTAGATTTACATATAGAAGAATACAAAAAAGCTAAAAATGAAATAATTGGGAAAATTGAAGAAATTTTTGAAAAATGTGTAGAAGAGATAAAAGAGAAGTCAAAAGTTCCTGAAGCCAAAAAAATTGCTGAAAAAATTAATACACAGATAAATAAATTAAATGGGCATGCGGAAGAATTGAATAAAGAAAAAGATGAATTCGAAAAAATGAGTGTTTTGAGAAAATTGGAATGGAAAGAAACTGCGCCTTTTAAAGAGGAATTGATGCCACAGATTGAAATGGGTGATCAATTAAAAGAATTTTTAAAGAAGCCGTTAAAATACAAAGAAGAGATTATTATAAAATTAAACCAATCCTAATTATGCCAAATAAACTTTTATAAATCATATAAATTACAAAATTTTAAGATTTAAGCTTTTATAAAAGATAGAAGAGCAATAGACAAATAAGAAGATAACATAAAGCTTAATGAATTGAATATTTAATAAGTGGCCAAGCTATATTAAAATCATTTTTATAGAATTTTTTTAATTTTATAGAATTTTTAGTTTCTACCTATTTGAAATCCACAATAATCTGCTATAAAAATATACGATGGAACTTAAGAGAATTAAGAAAGAACTTTTGGTAATAACCCCTGAAATAAATTGCAATGCTTGGGCAATAGATAAAACAAATTTGTACAATATAACTGCAGTAATCACTGGACCAGAAAATTCTCCTTATGAAGATGGTTTATTTTTTCTAAATATCCAACTTCCTGCAGATTTTCCATACCAACCTCCAAAATTGAGATTCTATACTAAGATTTATCATCCATGTATTACAGAAAATGGGGTTTTGTGTTGAGGCCAGGAAAGAAAATTATATCCAAGTCCAGCTTATTCATTAGGCCAATATTTAGAGTCGATTAGGTATATGCTTAAAGATTTTATTCCGTGATGCCGACATAATGCAGATGCTATTAAATCTCTCGAAAACGATCGGGAACTTTTTGAAGCAACCGCAAGAGAATGGACTAGAAGATATGCTATGTAATCAAAAGAAAATATTTATAGTCATAGATAAATAAATATAGCTATTAATGTTTTAAAATAGGACGCGAATAGAGCAATTGCTCTATCTAAAATTACCTAATTTATCTTTTTAATATAATTATTTTACTATTCTGGCTTGTTTCTGCTTTTAGAATGCATACAGCTAAAAATAAATTATATTTGAGTAGCAAGACTTATTTATCATAGACCAAAACTATATAAGGAATATGCATCTAATTAATGGAGTTACTTAAATCCTTAGATTTTAAGGAGATTATAATATTAATACAGAATTAAGGTGATACCTGCCAAGACAGTTTTGTAACTTGTCCAAATTGGCGACAGATGGGAATCAAATTTTTTGAAAACCAATTATAGGGTGATCTGACAATAATAAGTTTGGGCTCTTTGGTTCGAAATCGGCGCTCAGTTGGTCTTATGACCCGCAACATTTGACTACCAAATATTGAGGGCCTCAGCTTAAACTTAAGTTAGCCTTTCAACGCTCGCCGCACAACTAAAGTTCCAAAAACATGGCATCTCAAAGTGGGAAAATTAATTTCATATACTAATCTAATTTATATAATTAATTAATTAATTGCTGTTTATAATTAAATAGAAGATCATAAAGCATTTTAGATACTCAAAGCTTAAAATACTCATTGATGTTATATAAATATTGAAAGGAGTTTTATATCAAAAACTATATGAATTTTTAATACCTGCAAAAATAACTAATTTAGTCCAAATTTAAAACTAAATTCGCTTAATTTTTATTAAAATACTTTTTTTTGCAATCTCCTCGCAATTTCTATAACAAATAAATTAAAAATGCAAATTACTTAAATTCCAAATATGATGTCAGATAGATAATTATGTTTTTATTCAGAGGTAAAAACACCAAAGATTCTGAAGTCCCAAAAATTCCGGACTCTGACAACCAGGTCCAAATTCAAGCTTTTATTAAAAGTATGTGCTTATTGTTGACAAAAGAATGAAAAATCTCAGAAGAATTTTCTAAAGCCATTGAATTTCTAGGTGAGCATTGTGAGCGCCACCAAGAGTACATAATAAAATATCTGATTCCATACTGGGAAGATATATTGAGAAACTCAATCCAAAATCCTGAACAAATTTCACCAATTCTTGACATAACCCAATCCTGCTCTGAAAAATTTCCTAGCTTATTCAACAATTTCAACCATTTGCAGCAATTTTTAGAAATTCTTCAAGGAGAATTTGAGCCTATTGATAAGCACAGAATTCTAGTCACTTTAAGATATATCAGCAATTGCGAAAAATCTTTGCTATCAGAATTTGTGCTTCAAAATAAAAGCTTATTAAATATTTTGCAAGAATTTCTTATGAGTACTGCTGATTATTTGAGAAATGAATCTATTATTTTATTAAGAAATATTTCTATAAATAATGACGAATTATGCAAAGATCTAGGATTTCAAGGACTTTTTGAAAATTTATTAGAAATTATTAGACTGGAAGAAGGAAAAATAATTGAGGATTGCTTGGAATTAATGAAGACGCTGCTGTCTGAATATAATAAAAATTTTATAAGAGAAATTTCTGTTTTGATTGAAAGACTAAGATCTCTTCTTGGACCTGGGAAAAAATTGAGTGATAAAGCTTTAGATTTTATTATTTATGCATGCAAAGATAAATCTGGTAAGCCAATATCAAGTAATCAAATGTTTTTTAGTGAGCTTCTCCCTGATATTGCTATATTAGCTTTCCCTCAAAACCCAAAAGAGGCTCAAAATTTGCTTGCGATTGAATTAATGTCTATTCTTTTGCAAGGAAATCTATCATTGATAAAATCAGTTATAAATCCAAGCCACATAGAATTATTTGAACTTCTTGAATCTATTCCTATTTATTGCTTGATTGGAAACTGCTGAAAAGAATCTTTTAATTTATTATGGAGTTTGACGAAGCTTAACCAAGATATTCAAAGCGCGATTTTATCAAAAATTACTTGTATGCCTGGATATGTAAAAACGGAAAATAAAATCCCATCATTTAATTATATTTTGAATGAGTGACTTGAAGACTCAATTCTGCCTGAAAGACTGACCAAATTATTAGAGTTACTATTAATTAATAATGAAATAAGTAAAGAACTAGGAGCAAATCTACCAATTGATTTAAATTCTGGGACTTTACTTTTGAAGGTATTTAATTTATTATTGGAAAATATATTGACCACTTCTTCTGTGAAAGTGCTTCACTATGCAAGATTGTTATTAGTGTGAATGAATAAATCTCCAAGCTCATGCAATAAAATTAGATCAGATTTAGACAAAAATATCGAGCTTGTTCTTGATTATATACAAAAAGAAGATGGAGTAGCTCAATGCTTATGCTTGTGTCTTCTTGGGATTATAGGAATAAATAACGACGATGGCATGATAATCCCTAAATTAGCACTCCGAAAAATAGGCTACACAGATGCATGCTCCATTATAGACAAATTATTCAAGCAAAAAGATTTTACTAAAAATGAACAAAAATCAGACCTTTGGCTTGAAGATAGCATATATTCATTTTGCCTTCTAAAAGAATACCGGCAAGTTTCTCAAGCAGTTAAAAAGGTATTTTTAAAAGAAATCACTGATAGTGCTCCAGAAAGTGAAAGTGACTTAGCTAAATTAGTCCAAGCCCAAGATATGCTTATATCAAATCTCCAAAATATGAGAAAAGGTGGCCAATCAGAAGAACTAGAAACTTTATCAACACAAATAAAGCAATTAAATGAAAAAATTTCAGAATTAAAATCTGAACTTACAAATGAAAGAATTGAAAACGAGGAATTAAAAAGCAAATGCTTATCATTGAATTTAGAAAAGAAAAGAGAAGTCAGAGGAGTGTTTGAAGCTATGGTAAATTTGCAAGAAAAATATGAAATTTCTGAGTATGAAAAAGAATCATTGATAAGAGAAAATAAAAAATTATTTGCAGTTAACGAAAGGCTGAGAGGGGAAAATAAAGTTTATACAGCAAAAAGACCAGAAATTGTGAGCAGCATACAGATGCTTGAAATTAAAGAACAAAATAAGAGTCTTGAAGCAGAGGTTGAGTATTTAAAAAATCAGCTGAGAAATAGAGAAATAGAAAACAAAGATTTATTAGAGCTGGTGGGAAAACAGAACTCACAAATAGAAGGAATAAAAATTCACCTTCCTGAGTTATCAGAAGATGAAAGAAAGCTTGATCTGGAGCCTAAAAGTACTCAAACTGACTTTGAAAGAGATTTAAGCAGTCAATTATCACAAACTGAATCTATTATAAATTTTGATAATAAAGATAGCAGTGATCAAGATACACAAACTGTAGATGGAAATGATAGGTCGATCGCTATTACTCAGACAGAAAAACAAAAAATGGTCTCAGAATTAATTTCTATGCATTTTATCCCAGGAAAGAAAAAATTCTGTAAAAATCAAAATATGCAATGTGGAGGCGAAAGAAAAATGAAAATCGAAAAAATTAAACCTCAAGTCTTTTGTAGAGCAGTGTCAGTTAGCAAAAATAGAGAGCCTATAAAGCTAATAAAAGATGATAATGCTAAAAAAGAAGAAAAAATATTAAAGACAGAAGAGCCAGTAAAATTAAAGACATCTGAAAAGAAAGAAGAACCAATTATGACAAAAAATGAAATTAAAGAGCCAATAAAACTTGAACAAAATGAATCAAAAGTGGCAATTGTTCCTGAAAAAGCCAAAGAAGCAATTGTAACTAAGCCAGAAAGTCCTAAATTGCAAACAAAAGCTGAAACATTAAATCCAGTAATCCTGTTAAAAGCAGAAGAGCAGCCAATAAAAGTAAACAAAATTGAAGCTATTGATAAAATTAATCCAACTAAAAATGAGCCTCAGGCAATCAAGCCCAAAAAAGTCCTTCCGCCTCCACCTTTTAAATCAATAATAAAACCCAAACCAGAAAAAACTCCTAAAGTAGCACTAAAGCAAGAAAAAGAAATAGCTGAAAATAAAATGGAAGATATCGACATACACGAGCAGCCTTCACCAAAAAAAACAGAAACTAAAAAAGAATTATCACCAGAAGTTAAAAACATAAAAATTAATCCATTTATAGCAGAATTTGAGCCAAATATTCATGAAGATTTACTGATGAATCCTACTTATATCTCCGTAGACAAGCCAATAGAAGCTAAACCTGAGCCAAAATCCCAAACTCCATCTAATATTGAACAAGCTGAAAGCTTAGATGCTCCTCCTTTGAATTTTTTTACTTCCACATCAAATTTAACAAAAAAAGAATCAGTCAATACCCATATAGAAACTAAAGAGACAGCCTCTTTGGATACAGATGCTCCTCCTTTGCATTTTTCTTCTCAAGCAAAAAAAGAAAGTGTCCCAGCTTCTTCAAGCATTTCTGCTGGATCAATATTTGTACACAGAAATTATTTAAAGCCAGAGCAGCCAAAAGTTTCATCAGCTGGCCCCCTCAAAAACCCATTCCAGTCTGAGCCAATAATCACCAATCCGTTTGGAAAAGATAATCCTGGGCCTAAAAAAGTAGATGGAAAAAATACAATTGCAAGTGAGTCAGGAAGCAAAAATCAATTTCAAGGGGAAGTAGCTAGCAAAGAATTGGCAGACAAAAACTTATCTCAAGGTGAGATAGCTAAAAATCCATTTCAAGGAGAGCCAACTAAAAATCCATTTCAAGGAGAATCAACAAAAAATCCATTTCAAGGAGAGTCATCTATAAAGGCATTTCAAGGAGAGACAGCCATTAAAAATCCTTTTCAAGGAGAACCAGCTAAAAATCCATTTCAAGGAGAGCCAGCTAAAAATCAATTTAAGGGAGAGCAAGCTAAAAATCCATTTCAAGGAGAGATAGCTAAAAACCCATTTCAAGGAGAAACAACTAAAAATCCATTTCAAGGGGAACCAGCTAAAAATCAAATTCAAGGAGAGCCTGCTAAAAATCCATTTCAAGCAGAAGAATTTAATAAAAACTCAGCTCAAGCAGAACCAGTCATTAAAAATCCATTCCAAGAAGAAGTAGCTAAAAATTCACTACACGCAGAGCAAGGTAATAAAAATCCGCTTCAAGCTGATCAAATCATTAAAAATCCTTTTCAAAGCGAATTAGCTACTAAAAATCCATTTCAAGCTGAACCAGCAAGTAAAAATCTATCTCAATTGTCAAATGCAGCCAAAAATTCATTTCAAGGGGAGTCAGCTATTAAAAATCCATTTCAAATTGACCAAATAATTACAAACCCATTTAGCAAAGTATCTTCAGAGCCTAAGCAAATGGCTGAAAAAATAGAAGCACCTCAATCTCATCCACATAATGAAAATCTTCAAGAATTTTCCACTTTTCAAGAAAATCCAAATGAATATAATAGCCAAAATGCGGTTTCAACATGGTTTGATGACGATAAATTAGCAGATAGTCAAGCAAACAAAGAAGACTCTCTTTCGTTTTTTGATAAGATTTCTGAAAACACACCAAAGCTTTTTACTTCATTTTTTAATTCATAAATAAATTTGAATAATTCCTTTCTTAATATCCTTTATAATTTTATTAAATTAAGATTAATTATAGTTATTATTTATCAAATAGAAACTCTGAAAATTCCGTATATAGATATACGCCAATGTAAACTGGCTCATAACGTTTTAGAGCTTTTAAATTAAGCTTATATAAAAAAGTTTGATTTCAATTTAGCATATAAATTAGACAGAAGTGAACTTATTTGCTAGCTCTTAAACGGTCCACTATTTATTTGAGTCCGAATATCTAAAAATTTCTTATATAAGAATTAACCCTTAAAAAAGGGCTATATAATAAATTATGAAGTTCTTTCTTATAATATTATCTCTCGTTTTTGCGAAGAACTTGAAGTCCACCATTTCTCTCTCAAAAGAGCAGCCAGCACAATATATCACAAAATTCGGTGTAGATCTCGGAACAGGGCATTATGACATACGTGTAAGAATTTCAAAGGGCAAAAAAGATTACACATATGGAAAAACTTACCCAATCGAGCTTCTTTTATACAGAGACAGTGACTGAGATATGTCAGCTTTCACATGTGAGTCCAAGGATAAAGCCGTTAATATTACCTTAAATATCCCTAGTGATGGAAGATGGTCTGAATCCTTTTCTGGAGAATTAGGCGAGCCAGATGTACCTCATATCTGGTTTTTTACCATTGCAGACTGCAATCTGACGCTTGGAGACTCATCAAAGCTAAGAATCGAACTATCAATCCTAAGCGGCGATAAATCAGAGCTTTCAGTAGAAATGAAAGGTATGAAGAGAATTTATATTTTTGTATGCATAATTTTTGTACTTATGCTGGGAAATAATATATGGAAGCTGTACAAGTATTTCACAGCTGTCGAAGAAATAGAAACAAATTTAGTCATGCTAAATTTAGCTGTCGTTTTTCAGTTCATTTCTATGATATTCCATATCTTACATATATCAGCATATGAAGGCAATGGAAGAGGGGTTGGAGCTTTTGTATTTTTTGGAAATGCGACAGGGCTGATATCACAATATATTATGATAGTTTTATTATTGCTAATAGCAGATGGGTGGACTATTTTATATAAAAATTTTCCTTCCCCTGAAGCTTATTTATCGGTGATTATTTTGGTAGGGCTTTTAAATTTGATTATAGCCGCAGTTGAAAGGACAAGTGATGATGCTTATTATCTATTTAGCAGTTTTGAAGGAACCGTTGGGTGGTGTTTATTTGCATTTTATACAATCCATTTCGTATGATTTGTCTTAAATATCCGCGCTCTTTTTGTTAAAGTTCCTGGAAATATGAGGCCATTTTTACAAAGATTTGCGATAGCTTCATCAATTTATATACTGTCACTGCCACTTTTGATAGGGATTGCACAGTTATTGCTGCCTTACAAGAGACATAAATTTATTAGTGGTGCGAATTTGTTGGTTGAAGGTTTGACGATGCTGATATTGTCATATTTATTTACGAGGAAGACTCAGTATTATAAACTTTCAACAATGGCAGATTCAATGCTTCCAACTTCAAAATCACATTCAAGCTAGCTTATTTAATGAGTTTTTTAACAATAATTGTTTCCTATATCAATAATTTCATAAACTTTATTAGCTATTATTACTATTTTTATATTATTAAGCTAAAATTGTACCAATAAATTCTCCAATTAGCAATTCTTATTTAATTCTTAATTTAAAAAACAATTTCTTTTAATTCTTAAAATGATACAACTTTTAAATAAGATCTAACAATTTATCACTAGACATTTTTAACTGACTTTTAATTTATATTGAATTTATGTCAGCGTGATATATTGTAGGAATTCTGATTTTCATTGGAGGATTCATTCTTGCATTGATTGCGTTATTGAAAACTTTGAAAATTTCAAAAATTTTGCAAGACATATTTTTTTACAAGTTATTTGACCTTACTCACAATGAAGAAGTGCTGCAGCCTCTATACATTTCGTACTCTCAAGTATGCAGCCGATACATACCTGTTATTGGAATATTCAAGTATAAACGTGTGCAATTTGAAATTCCACCTTCTTGCCATTTGCTTTTATTTGCTTTTTATCTAAAATTCATATTCTGTATAAATCTGATTTTTACAAGCTTTTACAGTGAACTTGTAATATATGCAGCAGTCTTTATAGGGATAATAATTTCTGAAATATTTATTTTGCTCACTGAAGTGATTCATAGAGTATTTTTATCAAGTTTTAATATCCCAATTTCAAAAGCTACTGATTACGCCCTTGAAAATTCTGGTTTTGATTATCAAAAACAAGTAAATAATACGATGGGGAATGAGAGTCCTGATAAAGAAACATTCAAACATAATAGATACTTAGAAGGAAGTCTTTTAAGTTCAATTATGATTTTTATGTTTTTAACATTGTGGGGAATTCGCTTTATTAGTATAGAATTAGAAGACGAAATAAAAGCAGCGATAATACAGTCTTTAATTGGCATTGGGATAGACTTTCCTTTGAGATTTCTTACCTGCTATATTTTAAAAGTCTTTAGAATGATTCCAATATATGAAAAGAAATATGCAGTTTTAAATATAAAAATTCAGCCAGTCGATTTAAAAAAATACCAAAAATCCCCACTACGGGCTTGCTATGAAGATATTACATTAAATGGGGTAGAGGTGTCCTTATTTACTGAAGAAAAAAAAGATATAGCTTTTATTCCAAATAAAGATATAGATGAAAATAACAAAACTTTGTTTACTAATGAAGAAGAAAATTCATTTGTTAAAACCATTCTTCCGCCTATAAAGAGACATCCAAATCGCATTGAATTTTTAAAAGGCTATGATGATTTTTTAAAAAATATGAACAAAGTTTATTGTGAAGAAAGCGAAGAAAATATTGAGAGCTTTGATGAAATGTCGTGGAGAAAACATAAAAGGACTGACAGTGATGAAGATACTATAGCATCTCATAATGAACTTTCTGATAATGAATTTATATTATGCCCTGAAGAATTTTTTTCTACTCCAAAGCCTGCAAAAATAATTGTATTTGCATCTCCATCACCTAAGAGAAATAGAAGCCCTGATAGAAAAAATTACTCACCTGATAAAAGCACACTTGTACTGAAGCTATTTAAATGTGAAGCAGAAAATAATTTAGCTTTTGATTCAGCTGAATCATCAAAAAATGATTATAAGCCTGATATGACATTTTCTAATGGAATATGTAATGAAAGTATTGATGAAAGCATAGAAAAAAATTCAAAAATTCAATGCGAAGATTATATTATAGTTAAAGCACACGAGAAATTAGTTATAACAAAAGACTCAAACGATACAAACAGATTAAGCAGCTTAGTTATGCTTACAACCCCTCCAAAAATGGCTAAAAGAAAAAAGCGCTCTCTTAAAACCAAATCAAAACACCTTTCAAGCCAAGCAGAAGATTATTCAATTTTATACCCCCAAATCTCCAAATCTCCTCAAGACTGAGGAAAAAGAAACCCGAAAAATCAAATAAATACCCCAGAAAAGCAAAAATCTCTTTCATGTGACCCTAAGTTCCGAGCTCCAACCCCTGAAGAAATGATATCAATAGCTTGCAAGAATAAAAAAATTTATGTAGATGATAAAATTTTTCAACGAAAATCTGAGCAAGATATCCTTATGCACGTTGACGAAATTTTATTGCATGAAAATGAAAAATCTCCTGATGTCGAAAAGCTAAAAATGATTCTTGAATCAAGAAAATCGTTTCAGATTAAAAGTAGAGATGCATCACTAAATGAGCTTGGATGCTATGAAGAAGATTATAGCTCACCTTACGCAAAAGTTGGCTATAAATCACCACTCCCGAAATATCAAAAACCACCGAAACATGCAAAAAATCAAATTTTGTCACCGTCGAAGTCTGATAATAGACTCAAATATTTTGTATATGAATGCTAATGATAAATAATTTTAACCTTATTAAACATTCTATATTTTATTTTCTTTTATTAAAATTTAATCATTAAATTTTTAACAATAAATAATAAACTGAAACCAATTGCTATTTAATCCAAATAATGTATTTCATTTAATAATTAGATATGACTAATCTCAAGCTTTATAATCGCTAATCATATTTTTAAACTTTAAATAACCATTCTGTTATTTATAAAATGTAATGTATTTTCAACGCTATGAAGAGCAAGGCATCTTGCAAAGGAAGTCCAAAGTGGTAATAAGTGCAGTATCTTTTATAAACTGATCTGAAAAATCAAATTACCCTAGATATGCAGTTAAGAAGAAATTTCTAGTCAATACAACCAAAGGAAAGCATGAAGTTGAAATAATGCAACAAGTAAATAAGCTCCATCCTTGAACAGTTAAACATTATGACTCAGGTTTTGATGATAATGGCATTTTCTACATCCTTATGGAATATTGCACTAAAGGCGACCTCAGAAGATTCATAAGGCAAAATAAATCGCTTAATCAGAATCCACCTATAGATGTGTTAGTGCGACATTTTTTAAGTTTGGCCGATATTGTCAAGGTATTGCATGGCCACAAAATTTGGCATAGAGATATAAAACCGGACAATATTTATAGAAAAGAAGACGGAGAACTACGATTAGGCGATTATGGAGTATCAAAATCATATATGAATGGCGAACCAGACTCCAGCTATCACACCATAACAGGAACTCAACCATACATGTCTCCAGAGCTGGCAATACGAAAAAAACACAAAGTTCATTCCATTTCTTCCCCAGATTCTGACGATATATGAGCCCTCGGCCAAACTTATTATGAGATGTGCACTTCTGAAAGGATAAGGTTTACACCTGAACTCCACTTTTCAATTTATAGCGAATTGGGTAGAAGGAATTACCCAGAAAGCTTTTCAAGGCTAATATCAGGAATGCTAAACCCAGATTTGCTCTTCAGATGAAAAATAAAAGATGTGTGGACTCAATTGATGATTATTATAACCACTATTAATATTCAGCCTATATATATAAAAAATGATGAAGGTGATGAAAAAGATATGAATTTATCAGATAGCAGAGAAACATCTATGACTTATGTTGAAACCTATAGCATTCAAAATAATTCAAATCTTAATTTTACATCTGTCAAGCACATTATTGATATTAAAAGAAGGGATTCTTCGTTGAGTTTGGTAAACTATAATGTCGCAGCAATTACTTCAAGTAGAGACAATACTATAAATGAAGAACAAACCCAGCAGGAGAGAAAAACTTTAGTTGATGTAAATGCTGATTGTCAAAATCTGGGAATAATTGATGCAAACCCTGCTGAAAAAGAGACATCGGATCTATATTATTCTATAAAAGCTGAGGAACGAATCATGAAAAATGCTGAAACTGGTAGCAATTTAGGAGAGTCTATAGTACAAACAGTTAAAATTGCGACCAAAATTTTTAAAAATGTAGTGCCCGACCTGCCTGATGAAACAGTTTTCAACTTTTTAACAACACTATATAAAGAAAACGAAGAAAAATTAGTTTGTCCAATTTGCCGTGCAGACTCCTGGATAAAGCTTAGCCCACAAAATTGGAAACCTTACAAAATAAGATGCAAAAATTGCAGATCAAATTTCTGTTCATTTTGCTTATATGGAGGCAGTCACAAGAAATGCCCTGATTACCAAAACCTCTTAAAAGGTATATGGAAATCTACAAAAAACCTAAAACTTTCAAAACCTTTAAAAATAATTTAATAATTATCATTTGAAACTGATTTGCATATTGGGCATCATCTTTTCCCATAATTAAACCAATTTTCAATACAAGTCTTATGAAAAGTATGCTCACAAGCTGTTAAAAACCCAATTTCTTCCCCTACTTCTTTTGGCTGCAGACATATTGAGCAGAGGTCATCTTCCCTTATTTCTAATATTTTAGTCCGGATTCTGGTAATTAGCGGTCTTTGGATGTCTGGGATCAAGCTGTCATGGAAATATTTTAAATAAAAATACAGCAAACATATTGCTGTATTAATTAAGCAGAAAAAAAATAGGACTGCCCAGTGGAAATCTCGCAGGATTTGTGCGAATTTCTCTATTTAAAACTTACACAGTCAGGATTTTCAGTGCAAATATCCCCATAATTAATAGAATCCAGTAAAGCTCCAATGATATTTAAGGTGACACTTAAAGGTCCAGCAGTGATCAAATAAGTAGCTATAACGATTTTATAATAGTTTGCCATAAACATGCGAATCCATTTTAATACACATAGCATAAGACATAAATCTGATACTAGAATAAGCGAGGAAATACAATTTCATACAAGGTTGAATGAGAAACTAGGTAAAAATTACTCGTAAAGAAACAGCGCAAAGATTGATCTTACTAGTCATTCTACTCCTAGTAAGGCAAGCAGAATAAAAATTGAACTGGCATAGCACACTACACAGTCCATGCAATCCATATTTATAAGTCCTTTAATAGGTAATGAATAATTTCCTTATATTTGTTATAAATATGTACAAGAAGATTGAAGAAGAAAAATCTCCAGCGAAGAGCAAGATTGTTTATGCGTGCGTAGCTCAGGATCAAGATATTAAGCTTCAATTTTCTTTACCTGGAAACATAAAAGATACAATTTCTAATTTGATTCAGTCAAGTGCAAATAAAAACACTCGATGTTCATTTAATTATGAAAATGCATTCCATGTTCACATGTATAATATTACCCCTAATTCATATGTGGTCGTAACTGAAAGCTCTTTTTCACGCAAAATTGCATTTGAGTTCTTAGAAGATGTGAAAGAAAGTTACTTGTCGGGATCATTGAAAACACTAGATGCAAAAGTAAAAAAATATAATGAACATCAGGATGAAGACAAATTAAACAAAATAAAAAACCATGTTCAAGAAATCAATGAAATTATGATGATGAATATTGATAAAGTTATTCAAAGAGGGGCGAAAATTGAAGTCATTATGGACCAAACGAAAGAACTAGAAGGAAGGGCAAGAATGTTTAAGAAAAACGCAAAGGAAATTGAAAGAGAATTCAAATGCCAAAATTATAAGTGGTCTTTTATGTGCATTGCCACTTGTGGTTTGCTAATCGGAATTTTCGCGGTGCTTATTTATTATGCTCTTTAATTGTTTTCTCACATATTTTATATTAAATTGGCTACATAAATTTATGTTTGGGATTTCTATTTTAATCAATACCAAACTAAAATTAATAGAACGTGCTTAATAAAATGGATGAAGAAAAATTCGATGGACTTCTAATGACAGTGGTTCAGCAATCACAAGGCATTAACGGCTTCTTCGAGGCATTTTTCGGCTTCCTTCGACGAAAAACCGATTTCTATGCCCAGCCAGAATCAGGAAAGCAATTACTTGACAAATCTTTTAATGCCCAACTCGAAACATTCAAAGAGCAACAAAGAATTAAAGAAGCCAAACAAAAGGCAGCTGAGGAAAAGAAAAAGAGAGAGCAAGAGCTTAAGAACCAAAAAGTCGTTGAAATTACTGATGAAGAAGCAGAAAGAATTGCAAAAGAAGAATCAGCTAGAAAAGCAGCCCAAGCAGCACCACCTCAGCAGGTACAAAAAGCGCCAGAAGTTGCAGCCGTAGAACCCAAAAAAGAAGGCGAAGAAGATGAAGAAGAAAAAGGCCAAGTTCCTGTTGGAAATGGAGGGACTACAGATAGATATATCTGGACACAGACATTAGGAGAACTTACAGCCAATTTCTTCATCCCAGCTGATGCTAATGGGAAAAATATAAAAGTTGACATTGGGGTTCAAAAGCTTAAGATTACCTACAAAGGCCAAGTTTACATAGAAGGTGAATTTTATAGTAAAGTGAAGCCAGATGAGCACCTATGGACAATCGATACTATTGATGGCAGAAAAGTGCTTAATTTGACTATTGACAAATTTGAAGGGATGACATGGTGGAAAACAGTATTAAAAGGTGATCCGGAAATCAATACCAAAAAAGTGGAGCCTGAAAACTCAAAACTCTCAGATTTAGATGAAGAAACAAGACCTACCGTCGAAAAAATGATGATTGACCAACAAAGAAAAGCTATGGGAATGCCTACGCTGGAAGAAGAAGGAAAACAAGACATGCTTAAGAAGTTTATGGCTGCACATCCAGAAATGGATTTTTCTAAGTGCAAATTTAACTAAAGTAAGAAAATCCATTAAATGAAATTTTTCTATTAATATTAGCACTATTCAGATACTTCAGAAAGCTTTAAAATTTGTCGAATTGGGCCTCTACAGATAGGGCAAAGCTTTTTTGCATCTGCTTTCAAATGTTCTGCACAGGCAGCGCACAAGCAGGCATGATTGCATGGCAAAACTACCATTTCTTTCTTTTCAGTCAGACAAATTGAGCATTCCAGTCCTTCAGATTTATACCCATATAAATCTTTAAGCTCATGTATAACCCCATTAATTGATATTTTTTGTCTTAAGCAAGTCAATGAGTATTGATCCTCACTTTTACTTATTTTGAAATAAGAAGTAAGGATTTGAGGCATTGCTTCACTGTCTGGAGTCATTTCTATTATTACTGGAAAAGTTTTTTTGTCTTTAAAATCCAGCTCATCATCGGAAAACCTTCCGATTTCAATTGGGCTCAAATGAGAAAAATGCTGTCTTTCTCCTGGCTCAAAATAATGGCTTTCTGGAGGTGGATATTTTTCTGGATCTACATAAAAATAGTAAGTATTTTGAATTGGGTCAAAAATATCTTTGGCAAAATAATAAATCGTTATCCTGCAATTTCGCTTTGTGGAAAAGAGAAAATCTAGGAAATAGATGGGAGGGTTTTCAGGGTCATTTTCAAGTTTGGCTGTTGTTTTATAGATTGTGGAGTCTATTTGGATTTGGTTTGCTTCTGGAGAATTTTGGAGTTGGGCTCCGTTTGCTCGTGGCTGAGATGAGTTCTGTTGTTCACTTATTACAACTATGGTGTTTGGGGGTAGAGAATTATGATTTCTGGCTCGATTACTGCTATGATCTAAGCTTCGCCTTCTTGAAGAGTTTCCTACGCAATTTCCCATAATATTTAATAATAAAAGTCTAATCCCACATGTAAAACTTCAAAGAAATTAGTTTTAGATGAAGGGGAATTATAAAATAAAACAAATAATGCAAATTCAAAAGTGAAAATTTATTTTAAATTATTTATAACTGATAGATTGAAAAATATATATTAGTCTAAATTATAAGCAAAATTTTTCAATACCTTAGCAGACTATAAGCCAATATTGCGATGCTTGAGTGATATTAGCCTTAAAATTTTCTTTCGAATTGAACATATATTTTAAGTTTCCCAAAGGCATCATCTTCAATATTATTATCCCTCACCAACCTATTTTTTGGGCAAGTTTATAATAAATGACCATCGCAGTGAAGAGCTGCAAGGATGTGCTGCTGAGCACAAGAGATAGATCTATAATCAAAAGAGAAAAAGATATGGGTTTCGGTCTGGGTGCGGGTTTGTAGGGGGATTTATGTCTAATTTGGATGCTTGAAGTAATATATTGTGTAGCTAAATAATTCTGCTGTGCAATGACCTTATAAGGATAATTGCATTTTATATAAAAAACAGCCTCAGATTGTGTCGATTTTATTTCCATTTGTCTTTTTCTTTACTATAAGTCTTTGTAATATTTGTGAGTACTTGAGTTTCAGTGCTATGTGGAGGTATGATAAAGAATGTCAATTCCATAGTTTGTGGCAAACTGAATCTCTAAATTAAACATTTGATTAATTATATTTTTAACGCATTTTCATAGGTATTAATATCTTCTATATTTGAATTGGCAGAATTATATGTTTCTTGCTGGTCACTATAAAAAATCCTTAGTTTTTTTGAACAAATAGATATTATAAGCGAATATCCAACAACTTTTAAATACTAGTATTTTTTCAAGCCTTATAATTTTTGATTTTTTAATCCTTGAAAATTTTCAACATTTTTAAATTTTTTCTTATTCTGTAGCATTCAGATATCAATATATTGTTCACGTTCTGAGGACTATACTATAATTATCAAAATACCCCAATGCAGGATCATCATCTCCTACTTCAAAATTTATGGACTAAGACTTTGAGCATCAAACACTTTAAATTTGATGATTTAATGAACTCTTTGTAGATTATTAAAAATAAATTGCGGTACTTCCAATGAATTCGTTCTATTACAATTGTTTTAAAGATAATCTTTATCATTGAAGTACTAGGGCAAATAACTAAAAGATTCTGGATAGGTTCTCAATATTGTATTAGTATTTTTATAAGTTTATAAATATGTTTATGCTCAATATTTCTTTTAGATGAATTCATTAGATCTGATCAAAATTTAAAAAGGTCATTTCGGCATCAAGAATCATATATGAACTAGAGCTCATCATATATATGAGTTGCATCTAAAGTGTATAAATTTGGTCTTTAAAGAGTAATGCAATCCTGATATGCAGAGAGTTTGGGCTTCACATTTTTTTTTCATTTTAAGCTAATAAGTATTATTATATAATAAAGAGAAAATCAAGAGATAGGCTTAAAATTGTGACGAACTTGGTTTTATTTATTTAAAAACTTGATCAGTTGTGTGCTTTTTGAAATCATATTATGACAAGATAAAGGTAATATATTCAAACTATCAAAGAAATCGTTTTGATAATTGAGATTACAAAGCAAGTATAGCATCTTTAAGATTGAAAGGGCTTAAGTTATTGAGTGCTGGCATCTCAGATATAAACATTCTATCATTATTATTAAAGCTATTATACAAAGCTAATAGAGTCTTGCTAATCCTTACGTCGTGCTGCTACTTTCTTTGCTAGGAACGATAAATTTATATACCACCTAAGCACACTGAATCTGATTGAATATGCTTTATATAAGTGTCCAATGAAATTCCTGCTGCTATCAAAGATTTCCCTGCAATTCAAATAAATTCAAGCGAAAATCGACATCATGCATCTTTAGGATCAAGAAATCTCAAACTCAATAGCACTACCACATCTGTCCTTTAAGTAATGCTACATGATAAAAACTCATTCACATCATTCCTTGAAAACTCTCTATTATTAGCTCACAAATTCATAATAAATTATATTTAATCACTGAATTAATTTATATTTTAATAAAACCAGGGAAGTTGCTTTAGATTTGGTAAATATTCTTCCTCATGGATGCATTGGCCGACTATATAAGCTAGCTTATGGGCCATCATCGTAGGGGCAGGGACTTTGATTCCTCCACTCCAGTTATAATACATGTAGCAGAGCTTAAAAGCAAGCTTTGCATATGTCATAACGTCAGTTTCCTTTATAGGACAGGTGTTCTCAATGACCCTGTAGAGTGTAGGTGAAGCCATTCCTTGAGTGACTGCATGAGATATAAGATAAAAAGAGTTTGGATCAGGGACTATAACAGAATTTACAACAGTTCCAGGTAATGGGTTTCCTATGCCTCTTTGGGAATTTAAATATAATTTTGCACTGGTTTTTTTGTTTATAATTATATATGTGAAATTTGGGTTGTAATTATCAAATCTACTGATTGCTTCTTTCATTCCATCAATTTCAAAAGCTCGTATTGCTCCTATTTGTGAGTCCGCTACACCATCTCTGTAGACAACAATGTGATCTGGCATAAATCTCTTTTTGGTGTTTTCATAAAATGCTATTAGTGCAGCTTCTAAGCAAGAGCCTAAAGCAGTGGCAATTTCTTCTCCATCTATTGATTGGATTTTTACAGTGTTAAAATACTGGGTAAATACAGGATGTATGGACGCTACAAATCCTACAACACTTTTTGCTTTTTTCACTACATCATGGAATACATCAATCCCAACAACCATAGTCTTTGGTAATAGATTTTCAACAGGGGATAGTGCCCACAAATAAGACCCAGTTTTGGTCGCTATCTGTAGGATTAATTTTGACATGATGGATTCAAATCTTTTTGGATTTCTCACATTGCTTCCTAAAATCACTTGAGTGGGAATTCCTGACTGCCTACAAGAAGCTAATTTTATATCTTGATAAAGATTTTTCATGTTTGGGGGTAATAAAATAACTCCAATTTGGGGAACTGGCAGGTTTTTTGGAGGACGGTTTAAGGCAGCTATATAGGCTGATAAATTTTTGGGGTCGAAATTAAACTGGTAAGGAGTTCCTAAAACAATGCCGATCTGCCGAGCTTTATTTTGGAGATTTTTTACAAGCCTGTCTCTGTCTTCTTGGTCTCTCTGTGTAGAAAGGACACATCATGTATCAATATTGACAGGGTAAAAAATAGTTCCTCTAAGGTTGAATCCACCTCTATCGTCGAGGTTAATTGTTTCATTATTGCCAACTCTTATTTGTTCCATTGGAAGCCTCATGCCGTTTACTACAATTGGCTCTGAGGTGGATGCTAAGGAAAATTTATCTGAGAGCTCTCTAGTTTCACTTTCAAGCCTATCGGCTAGTTCTTGGCTTTTATCTAAACGATTAAAAGGCTCAAGCCTTGTATACTGGGCTATATCGTTCATAGCTCTGTAATCTTTGCGCATATCTTCTGAAATTCCAGTAATTTTGCATAGCTCAGGGATTAATTTTATTTCATTTTGGCCTCTATTCATAGTTGAGACAAGTAATGGTTGCCTTAAATCATTTATAGTAATTCCATACTGCTCAAAATAATAATTTTGATAAGTAATTTCTACTTTATTTCTTAAAAATGAGCTGGTAGGATTGCTTTCAAAATCAATTCCTTCAATCCTATAACATCTATAATTTCCATAACCTGCCATCACTATGAGTCCATACAACTGATCCTCTATTGCTTGCCTCCAATTGGCTCCAGAATGTGCTTTAATCTCTCTAATTAGCCCAAGTGCTGTCTCATTACGGATAATTTTACTCGCAAAATCGATATTTAAAAGCATTCTATCATAATGGTGAGCAAAAGAAGCAGTGTATCCTTGCCATACTTCAAGATTAAGCGTTGGTATTTGGCGAGTCATATCCTTATCATAATACTTCGGAAGACGGGTTACTTGTAATAAACCAAGGTTGCGTAGCATTTTTTTGAGCACTACATTGCAATACATCCTATAAGTTTCAGGGTTTGAGTCATCTATATAGCCGACATTGCGAATTTTAAGCTCAAATTCTGCATTTTTATTATCTTTTGCTTTTACTGAAAAAGGTTCAGCTTTGCGCGTTCAAGCTGCGATGTTGTTTCCCAGTTTCATAAACTCGCCTATTTGTGCAGTGATAGAAGATTTCGCTGACTCGATCAGGGTTCCGATAAGTCCTCGATTACCAGCTTCCACATTAGGTTCGAAGTCTATGAAATAGAGAGCAACACTCCCAGCTGGAGTGCGGTTAAGTCTGAAAAAATTAGTAACAATTTGAAGTGGCCTGCTTTGGGGGATTGCAATGCTCCTTTGGCTTGAAGCTGGTTCCATTTCTGGATGATGATTATTATTACCCAATTATGAATTAGGGGCAAATATACTTGAGGGCTTATTTGATAGATGATTAAATTAAAATTGATAATATTTTATTAATTATTCCCTCTTTTTATATCTAATGACTGAAATAAAATGGCATTTTTGAAATTTATAAACAAATTATTTGACTTTCATTTCCAACGACAATTTTCATATAAATCAAATTCAATGTATAAATAGCATAAAAGGTAATTATATTGTAAATTTTGTAGTGTTTAATAAGGATATATTTAAATCATAGATATATGAAATACAAAAATGAGTGCATTTAAAGGGAATAATTGTAAATGCTTTCTTGCTTCACACATACTTCCAGACATCATGTTTTACCGCTTTCATTGCTGCAAAGGAAGATTCTTAGACTAAGAGATTTAAGGATATTCAGAGAGAATGATACCATGAGCTAAGGCCTCTAGTGTTTTTTGGAACTCTGAATTCTTAAATGGCTTCTTGGATATTAGAAGGATGATTAAGTTAATAGGTCGCGTGAAAAATCTGGGGAGTGAAAAACTGATAAAAAAAGCCACACACGTGCTATCCATATATGTATATTAAATTTAAGTATCAATGCAATGGAATTCAATTAGAATATATTAAAGAAATTTATAAATTACAAAATATAATTATTGATGATGGAAAATTTTTATTCAACATTAGAGTCGTATGCTTCTGAACGAATTTATTTAAATAATTTTTTCATCCAAGAAAATCTAAAATTTAGATTTATATATAAATTTTAATCTATTTAGTATATTATAATATAAGATATTTAACTTCTTCAGCCTTAAATTCATTTTTTCAAAAGAAAAACAATTCATTTAGGATTTTTTTTGAAAGTTTTTTCATTTCTCTTGCACAAAATATGGAACAAGCAGCACTAAAACACTTCCAGCAATTCATGCACTGCTGGATGTATTCTGCGTTTACTTTTTCAAAAATGCTCGCATCATCCACCCTAGATCAAAAATCAGAGGCAGCCCCACCAGAGCCTATCAAAGTTATAGAGGTGAAGAAAGAATTCCCTTGTATGAGCTGCGATAAAAAGTATAAAACCTATAAAGGCTTAAAGCAGCACGTGGGGAAAAACCACAGCAATACAGTCAAAAACTTCCTCTGTGAAAGCTGTGGGGGATTATTCAGCAACAAGTATGCTCTCAAATTCCACACGAGGCAAGTGCATGAAAAATCAACTACTGCAAAATGTAGTACTTGTGATAAGACTTTTTATAATAAATACAAGCTTAAGAAGCACATCCTCAGAACGAGTCACACTGCTTAATAAATAAAAATAGTTATTAAAAATTATTTACTTTGAGCTTATGGCGTGATTTTTTTATCCTTGAGAAATATGAAAATGGGATGAATAATCACCTTAGAAATGGAAATAAATTTTTAAGGGAAATCAATTTAAAATAACGCCAAGTATTTATTGAAGAACTTTCGCTAGAAATTGTAGGAAAAATACCCATTTTTTTATTTAACAATTTTCCGTTGAATTATTTTCAAGCCTTATAAAGATATCAAAAAATCTCCTTATTCATTGAAAAATATGCATAATTAACTTCAACTATTATTTTGTAGACCCTCAACAGTTTCATTAATTCACCACCTATTTTCACCTTCAAATATTAGTTAAGAGTAATTGATTTGGTCCAGAGCCCATTTTTGAAAGATTATCCTGAATGATAAGTCTGCTACACCTGAAACTAACTAAACTCTCTGTTTAATATAATTTGTTAACTCCTGAAAATGATAGACTGTCTCTTGATATAAAACCTTTTATTTAGAGAGATCTTATGAGTTACCTCTATGCTTTATTGGATTTAACATTTAATTATTTTTCAATTTTGCAATTTTTATGAGTAGGTAATTCTGCTTAGGGACAATAGTAGCTACTGCTTTAATTTGAGAAATTTAGTAAATTGTTTCTATCAAATTTGATTTTCAGCTATTATTTTATTATATTATTGCAATCTTTTCAAATTGCAGGAATGAAAAAGCATCTTAATCACCAACAATTTCGAAAAAAATTTAAAATATTAGGCAAAAATGATTTTTAAAATAATGAGCATTTGCAGAATTTTTAGAGCTGCATTTTAATAAATTTGCAGAAAATTTGTAAATTTTCATATTGTAGCTAAAATTATTCCATATTTATTTACCTAAATTCGCCTTTAATTGAGAAGGATTTTCTATTTGATAATTGTTTTCATGTCAATTAATTAATAAATTGAAATTTTAAATTAGCATTAATTCTTATTCTGCTTCTCTAAATATAGTTTTTAAATTTCCTGTTTGTTCACAATTATATTTAAATTACGGAGCGCTCTTTCTTTGTTGCTATTTTTGAAAAAACCCCTTTCCTCAGCTGCATTTTTATGCTATTTTTTGATTTAATTAGCTCCCTATATTCATTCCTACTTGATAACTTCATCTTTATTGGTTTTGGTGTTGTTGTGATCACAGTTGACAGCATTTGTCCTGAAAACTCATAAGGAATTGTCTTCTGCTCAAAGGAAGTCTCCCTTCTTAGTTTTGTTGGGGAATCAAAAGAATGCTTCCTACAGAATCCTCGAAAATTCATATGATGTGGATTTGGTGAAGGTGGAAACCGATAAGGCTCTTTAATTCCCGAGCATCTTCTTGCAATGAATTGGTTACTTTGAAAGAGCTCTTTTTTCCTTTTAGTCCTAATAATTGAATGATAAAAAGATTTTCTCCGATTAAGGTCATCAAATGAATTGTTTGTGTTTTCTAATTTATCTTCTTCAGTTGGTATTCTAATGATGAGTTTTCGCTGAGATTTTGGCGAAATAGAATGATCTGAATCTAGAGATTTAAATCTTTTGTTCATAATTCATATGGATTTCTTATAGTTCTAATTATGCATTAGGGTATTTAACCATTTCTATGATGATTATAATTTTAAGCAGAGTGTTCAGAGGAGTTTCATAAAGGAAACGCTCATAGTAAAGAATATAAATGGCTTATTTAAGAATGAAATTATAGCAAAAATTGCTTCAATTTGGGCTAAAATTTGTAAAAACTAATTAGTGAAAATATTGGAATTTTTCAGGATATTTATGGAAATTTGAGGATAAAATTTGAAGAAAAATATTTTGATACAAAAAAAAGATTATTTTAAAGAAGATGTTCCATATGTATACAATAAATTAATAAATTACTTTTTAATTCAAATAATATCCATAAAAAAAGAAATAAGCACAGATATTTGTTTTTAGAGGATTTTCATTGATACTCTAAATTATTACCAGTTAATCCTTATGATACTTTCATTCCATTCAACGTTAACTTTCCATCTTTAGCCACAGGTGAATAAAAATTTAATAAGTATGATAACTCCTGAACCACTCCCTAGAGAATTCGAAAATTCCTTCGAAAAAGAAAGCAAACGGCTTAGTAAAAAGCCAAAAGAGCAAGATTTTCAAATTAAATATAAAACAGAGATTTGTAAAAATTGGGTGAATGGCCACTGTCAGTTTGGAGATAGCTGTGCCTTTGCCCATGGAAGGGAAGAATTACGAGAGAAAGCTTTATCTAAGAAAGAGTGTACACACTTTGCGGAAGGCTTTTGTGTCTATGGAGAGAGGTGTCTATTTAAGCATACAGTAAACACAAAGCGGCGGCTGCCTGTTTTTATAACCATCTCGATGAAAGGACAGATTGAGAGTCAAAACTAATATTCGTATATTATTTAGATAACGTTTTTACCTTTAACTTAGCCTTTTTATATAATTTTTATTTATGTGGCTTAAAGGTTATTTTATCATAGCAATAAAATGCGGAACAGATTAGCTCAAAAAATTATTTTTAAGGGCTGATTTGAGATGATTAAATTTGAATTTATTGAATTTTTGGGAAATTATGACAATATAAATTGTTTCTAAGAGAAATTTTATATATTAAAAGGTATAGTAAAATAAATCAAAAATTATATGATTTAAAGGCTCCACATCAAAATAATCGTTAAACAGATCGAGTTATCTGCATGGTTAAGAAATTTCTATCGATATTAATTTAAGCTTTATAACCAGTCTGTACAATAATCTAACTGCAAAACCAGCGCAGACAAATCATTTTTTATTATCATTTAAATTAGTAAATTATCTAATTTAATAAAATCATTCTTTTTTGAGATTTTTGGAAAAAATAAATAAATTTTTCCCCACCTAGTATTCTTATGTACAATTGAGTTGATTATAAAATTTTTTATGTCTGATTATTCCAGAATAATAATTGCTTTATAATAAGCTAATTTTTGTTGATAAGCTGCAGTAAAATAATTTTTATTTTCTCACAATACTAGCAGTTTTTAAAAATAAACTAATTTTCATATCAGTATAATAGAAAAAGCTAATTTTCTATTTAAATTATGACAATATTTAGTATAAGAACAATAGAAATAGCAGTTTCTACTAATAATTAAATGGAAAATAATGAAAACTTAGTATGCTACCTATGCTGCATAAATCAAGCTCAAGTCCAATGCCATTGCTCTAACCCTTCTTTATTTTTCTGCAAAGAATGCATTGCAGAACACATCTTTTCCCAAAGCTCAACCATACATACCCAATCATCATTAGATATCACCGGAAACTACTATACAAATTTCATATGCAAAGAATGCTGCAAGTTTAATGCTGAATACGTCTGTTTATGCAGCGACTCAATACAAACATTTTGTGACTCTTGTCTTGGAGCTCACATTAAGAAATTCTCATTATCCAAAAGAAGTCATGAAATTGAGCCAATCGAATCCCTTGAATTTTTACATGAAATCGGTGAAATTTCTGAGTTTTTGGATAGGAAAGTTATTGTAAGAAAAATCAGAGATGCATTAGAATTACAGATAAAAAACCTAGGAAGATTTGGGGATAAAATTATTGAAGAAAAAAACGAGCTGATTAAATTGATAGAGGATACAGTGAATTCTAAGCTGGAAGTGTTTAGTAGATATAAAAATTATTATTTAAAACTTATCGAGGAGCTTGAACAGATAAAATTTTCAAAAAATCTAGACAAAGAAAGTTGCCTTGGGCATTTGCTAGGAATTAGTTTATCACACATCGATAAAAGCTTGAAAAGAGCTTTTGCAGTCCACATGCATACAAATTTTGACATAGCATTCAAAAACGTCCCTGATTTAGTCGAATTTGAAGGCCCAAAGCTTCCTGACGTCGTATCTGAGCGGAAAATGTATTACTTCAAGACTTTCAGCCAAGAAGTCACAATTTTTAACCCTTTTGACAATTCTCTCATCACAAGAGAAATCGACCACTCCATCACATTTAAAAATAATTCCTCATGATGCATCATTTCTCCTGAAAGTTTGGTATACTGTGGTGGCTCTTTAGGCTCAAATTATTCTGGAGACACTTATATTATAGACCTCATAAATAACAAAATTAAACAGGCTGGGAGCATGCTAATCCCTCGATCTCAAGCTGCTATAGTTCACTATGAAAATGAGGTTTATATATTTGGAGGCTTTAACGGAAACAATATAAAAGCTTGTGAGAAATTATCATTAAAATCATTGAAATGAGAAAGAATCCCTGACATGAATCATGCAAGAAGCAGCTTTACAGTAGCAATCCTTAATGGACTGTTTTATATGGCTGGGATGGGAGGCCCTGAAATAGAGATTTATAACCCCTTAGACAACTCTTTTCAGCTTTTTGGGTTATCTTTGCCTAAAAATTGTGTAAGCACAATGATTACTGTGGAAAATAAAATTTTTATATTTTTGCAAGACAAATTAATATCACTAGATCCTGAATACAAAACCTTTGATTTGCAGTGCACTATCAGATCTAATTTATGGTGAAGTGGGTGCCCACCTTTGGTTTTGGAAAATAGAATACTTTTATATTCATGCATTTTTGCATTTGAGTTATGGCAGTATGATTCAAAAACCCAGGTGATGTCTTTAATAACTAAAATTTAATATAAAATATAGAGAATATGAAAACTAGTCAGACCCACTTGCAAGCCATAAGCTTATAAGCCAGAGGTCATCGCCCAATGACAAGGAGGTAAACCTCCTTGATTGAGATATCCCATAGCGGCTGCAAGTGCACGTCTCATCATCCTAGAGCGGGTTATCGCCTTTTTTGATAAAGTAAAAGAGGAAAAATCACTATAGAAGTGATCCTGTACGAGTACAGTCCTAATTTAAATTTCCAAATTTCCTTTTTATCAGGAGTTTAGCAATTTTTTGTTATGGGACATAATGATATCACAAAAATTTATAAATTCTTGCAAGCAATAAGAATTTTTGATCCTTCAGTCATCAGATTTGCTTTAAAATCCATAATTTATTTTTATTTTCTTATATTCAAGCCAAATTATAAAATAAATTTAGTTATTGAGTATTATTAAACTCAAAAAGAGGCAGCCCATCTTGATGTAAAATATTGAAATTCAGAAACTGCATTGGATTTTTATAATCAGGGAAATTTTTCTCAAACTCTTCGACTCCACTGTAAAACTTGCTCATCATTTCTTCTATTTCTGGGAAGATCAAGTCACGGTCGCTCAAAATGGTTCTTACCACATCCATCCTTCTTTCTGAAAAAGCTGCCATAATAAACGCTGCAACTGCTTGCTGTCTTGGATCATAGTCTTGAGCATTATAATAAAACTGTACCAGATAAAGCACTATTCTTGCAATATTACTAATACAGCAGTCTTCATCATATCTATTTTTCAGACATCCTAAAGTGTCAAGACAAGTCTGAATATTGACCTTAAACGAAAGGACTTCTAAAATCCTCCCTTCCAAAGCCCTGACTTCTTCTTCACTATGATGACTAAACAGTATATTTTCATGAATTACCTTAAGTTTCAAAGGAGTCACTTCATCAAATTTCGAAGCTATAAACATACAAGTTACCCCTATTAGATGGAGATCATCATTTTCTAGGCCTTCAGTGAGCTTGAGATAAGTATCCATAAGTCTCACAGTTAAAAAAAATACATTGTCGCTGCAGCCAAAGGATGAGATAACTTCGATCATCCAGTTGAGAAGTCTGGAACGATGACTGATAGTGATGGAGTGGTTAAGTAAAGATTCTTTGGTCGAAAGGTCATTGGAGTTTTTGAAGTGCTGGAGGAGAATCTCTGGAAGTGTGGTGTTGTAAAAGTTGGAGTCGACGGAGACTAAGACTTGTTTTCCATAATTGTTAGGTTTCCTCGCCTGAAGTAAAGGGAGATTTTCCTTGTCATTATTGTTGTTATTGCTAGAGTTAAATGAGCTCATATCTTTATAAAAGTAGTGAAAAGCAATCGCTATTTATAGACAGAAATATCCTAGGAGTGACGTTAGCAAAGATTTTGCTAATGTCTTTTATTAAATAATTTTGTTTAGATAGGATTTTTGTTAGCATAATGTGAAATTAAGTAGAATGAATTTTAATAAGTTTTATTATATAAAGACTTTAAGATTTTGTGTAAATTAAAATTTTAGATAATTAAAAATTTTTGTTATAAAAAAAATATTTAAATAAAAAGGTTTAAAGCAAAATTTACAGCTTTATTCAAATTGCGAATTAAAAATCAATATTTTAATACAAAATCTGTATAATTTTGCACAATTAAAGCCTTTTTGATTAAAATGAAAATATTTTATTATATTTTAGATGTAAAGGCTCAGTAATTAATAAAATTATTTAGTTATAAGGGACATATGCTTGTGATGATATTTATTAAATAAGAAAACCGATAATGCTAATGAAGTTATTTACAGAATTTCTTGTATTTTATTTTTGAAATTATAAAGATTGAAAAACATAGCAGTAAATTTAATTTACAAAATCATTAATAATTGAAGAAACAGCCAAAATATATCTTCTTTTCATAATAGAAAATTTTAACAAAACTACTGGCCAGATTTCCATTAAAAAACCCTAATCTAATAATAGTAAATATGGTTAGTTAATAGAGCATAATCAAAAAACAATTAGCAAAAAAAATAAGTTTAGCTCTCTAAAACTTCCCAAACGTGAACCTATAAATCTAAAAAATCATACCCATGAAATTCTAAGTTCATTCTGATCTTTAACCCTTAAAGCTCTTTAAAATCTGCTTGATTTTGTAAGAAATTAGAAAAGCATTAATTTTGATGCATTCGCAAATAAACTGCATTCCTTTTTAAAACAAAACCCCAAAACTTTGATCCAAATTTTTTTCAAGGTCTCTGCTCTTCCTAAACCAAATTCAAATTTTTATTCCTCTCCCAAAATTCCCTCTCTAGCTTTTCATAACCTACAAATTAAATCGAAAAATAAATAAAATAAAGCCTATTTTATCACTAAACTGATAATCCATATTTCTTCCAATTAATTTTAAACCATGCATATTAAAGTTCTAGATCAGCGAAGAATAATTATCGAAAACCATGGAAAATATAGCTTTCATCTGACATGGCAAATTTATAATAAATTATTTCAAATAATATGAACAAAATATCCATGTCAGAATCTGGATCTGAAAATGAAATTCCAAAAAGCCCTCAGGGGACTTCTGGAAACTTTATCGATGATCCACTAATATCTTTGTTCCAAGGACCTTCATTAGCGAAACTAATGACCCATCCTAAAACAAAGGAATATTTTCATCAAGAAGATTTTGTCCAGTATCTTAATGCTTTGAATGCAACTAGAAACACCTCACTTGAATTTATGAGCGACCCAAGGTTCATGGAATGTGTGGCCGTATTAATGGGTGTTGACTGCTCAGGCCCTAGGAACCATACCCTCCAGGACCAATGCCAAGAGGATGGGAACAGTGATAGTCATGACGAAGAATACTATAACAAGCAAGCAGCCGAAGAAGAAAAAACTTTGGGAAACGCAGCTTTTGGCAAAAAGAAATGAAGGGTAGCAATGGATCATTATGATCGAGCAATCAATCTGGATCCTTCGGAAATGACATATATAAACAATAAGGCTGCTTGTTTTTTCTCAATTGGAGAGTATGAAAGGTGCATAGAACTCTGTGATAAAGCTCTAGAAATTGGGAAAAAGAACATGGCAGACGGTAAAAAAATCGGAAGAGCTTTGTCCAGAAAAGGCCACGCCCTAGAAAAACTAGGAAGAGTAGACGCAGCCATTGAAAGTTTAAAGCTCTCCTTGTTTGAGCAGAATGATGATAAAGTCAAATTCCAGCTTAGGGATCTTGAAAGGAAGAAGAAAAAATCAGAGGAAGATAATTATGAAAATCCTGGCCAAGCTGAAGAAAATAACTTGACTGCCAATGTATTTTTCGGTGAAGGCAACTATAAAAAAGCAATCAACGAATATAATGAATGCCAAAAAAGGCTTCCAAACGATGTAAATTATTTATCAAACCGTGCTGTTTGTTTTATCAAGCTAAAACAGTTTTACAAAGCATTAAAAGATCTAGATAAGATTCTCGAGATTGATCATAATCATGTCCAAGCTTATATTCAAAAAGCGTTTATCCATACTGTTTTTAAAGAGTATGGAAAAGCACTTGAATGCTACGAAAAAGTCCTTCAAATCGACCCAGACAATCAAGAATGCAAAGAAGGCTTTAGAAACGTGGTGAAGTCTCTCAATTTCCAAATTGATTGCTGCGATGAGGATAGGGTAAAAAGAAGCTTATTAGATGCTTCTATTAGGAATATTCTATGTGATCCTCGGCTGATTGAATTTTTAGAAAAAGTCAATTTAAATAAGGAGCAGACCACAGACCCTACTATTCTTGCAGCATATGCAAAATTAAAAGAAGCAGGCTTATTAAAAGCGACACCTTAGAATAATGTTTTTTATTAATAATTAATGTCTATTCCTTTTCACTTTATTAGTGAAAATTTCCCTGGGGAATCTTAGAACTTTGACAGGAGAGCAATTTTCGCTTTTAGGAAAATCTGAAGCTTCCTTTGCCAGTTCTTTTGTATCAGCCATTCTAAAAGTAAATAGCAAGTCTTCTTTTTTAGATATTTTTAGGTCTAAAAATTTAACTCGATCTGTAAAGGATTTTCCTAAAGGAGATTTATCATTCCTTATCAATGGAAACCGACTTTGTATTTTGGGAGAGAAACTGCTATGAGTTTCTGACTCATTTTTTAAGTTTTCTATTGTTTTTATTGGAGAGGATATTTGAGTTTTAGTTAAAAATTGTTGATCTGTGAGATTTTCACAAAATTTTTGCAAGTAATTAAGCTTTTTTCTGGGTGTATGAAGATAAGAAGAAGTATCTTCATTATTAATGTCTGATAATAAAGAGTTTTCTTGAGGGAGAAGATATTTTTTATTCAATTTGTGAAGCCTTTGCAAAGGCTTAAACTCTATTTTGTCAGGGAATATATATGATGAAGGTGGAAATAGATTTTCTGAAGGCTCTTCTCGGCTTGTATGTATTGAATTTACAAAAGTCTCAATAAATCTTTGCTTATTAAACCTTTGAGGAGTTTTGGAATGTGGTTTAGAACGCTCTGAAAGAGGACTAGTGATTTTTTCAAGAAATTTAAGTTCTAATTTTGGAGTAAAAGTGGGCTCAGTGCTGTCTTCCATTTTTATAAATTAATTATTTATATTGTGAGTTAACTGCATGATACACTTAATGATGAATATGGAATGCGAATTTGTAGGAAATCATATGACTTTGATAAAGCCAATAACACAAATAAATTTAATAAAAATATTTTTTTGTCAGATAATAATTTATATTTTTAATAAAAAAATAGCTAGCGTCATGATATTGCCAATTATTTTTATATTTTTTAATCCAATTCCCAAAAAATAACACCATTATATATTTATTTTTTTGTGCCTGCTTTGCACTTACAAAAGTTATTCGCCAAATTGCACTCAGTGCAGAAAATAAACCCGCAACTGCATTTTGCCAACCCTGGATTACCTACAGATACCATTTGGTTGCAGTAAGGGCATGTTCTTACAATCCTTTTTCTCGATAACTTCATTGCTTCAAACTTGCCTTTACCTTCTTTGATCATATTTTTGGCTTTATCAATCAAACTGTGTTCTTCAGGCGTTTTCTGTGACTCTTGATATTGCTCACAATTCATTCCTTGATGATAAGTGCATTTGCAGTTCAAACATCATTCTGTGTTACATAATCGGCATATAATCCTAGTCACTCCTTGAGAAATTTCCATAACAGTCCCGCATTTAGGGTTAATGCATTTCACTACCGATTCCTTATGTTCTGAGAAATAGTTATCTAGGGTGAGTTTTTCATATCTCTCAATTCATATATTATCTAGATAAAGCCGGATATCACTTGTCCCGACCTCTTTTGTGCAGTCTTGCCCAGGGCACATAAGAGGAACTTTGTGATGAGAAATTTGGCTTTGGAGATTTATTGTTAGACATTTGGAATGAAACATGTGTGAGCAGTTATACATAAGCTGATACTCCTCCTCTGGGATTTCTTTTCCACATAATTCACATTTAGCAGATGGAGAATCCATATTTCATTCATCATGTAATTGCTTTGCAAGCATTTCAGATTTTTCAAGCTCTTGAAACTTATCTATTTTTTTGGTAACCACAGGGACTTTTCTTTTGGGGAACTCAATTGATTCACGCTTGTCTAGAAATTTCAGACGAGGCTTAATAGAGCCGATTCTTCCTATCATTATCTGATGTATCAAGTCTAATTTTTCATTATTATCAAGATTATTTTGCCCATACTGAGTTTGTACCTCTGAAATCAGCCTCAGAAATATTTCTGATTTAAAGTTTAGTCTTGCATATGCGACTCCAGCTGCAAACACATCAAGAGCCGACAAATTGGCACTATAATTTTTCAACGAGTTTTGTATTTCTTCTAAATCATCATTATAATTAGATTCTTGGCTATCACCCTCATTGAATAAATTTTCCATATCTTTTGGTCTTTCATTACAAGTCTTTCTCATCATTTTAATATGAATTTTCTATAGAATTCAATATTAAATATCACATTATAATTATGAAACTCAAAGTATTTTACTATTATTATAGGGAAGGCTTTCTTAGAAGTTTTGGAATCATCCTCAGCTTTCCATATAAAGAAGCACAAATATCAAGAAAAGCCATCCGCTGTCCAGAAACTATTGTGAAGTCAAGCATAAAAATGTCTTCTTGCTATATAGAAATTACTTTGTAAATTCTCACGTCAAATTTTACATGCTTTCCGTATTGTGTTGGCTGGATATTTTTGGTATCAATAGCTTCTAGAAGGGCATCTTCGTAGCCGACTGTTCTTACTCTTATTTCGAAATTTGTAACGAGTTTCCACTCTAAATCAAGCTCGATGAATGCTTCAAATAAATGCAGCATTAAAGAGTAAGCGGAGACGAGGCATCGAAAGCCATATACTCAATTGTGTAAGAGCCCTGTGCTTAAGCTGGTGTGCTCTTTTAATCCATTTTTGGGGATTATCATAGGACCTTCATCGTCTGGAGCCGGCAAAAAGATACCAGTTTTCTTTTTGAATAGAGGCTCTAGGCCGATAGCTTTTTCATTAAGCAGCTTCCTTTTTTCTTTTAATTTTTCATCAAGGAGAATTTCATAGCAAACTACAAACTGGGTTTGAGATTTGTTAAGAATCGCTTGTCGCAGCTGCGCTTTGTCTTGTTTTAGAGCTTTAAACTCAGGAAAATTCATGCAGCGCGTCAAGAGTTCTTCATCAATTTCTCGATTATTTCGATTTGCGCGATATGATGATAAACAGTCAACAGTACCATTGCAGTCTATGATAGTTTCCTTAAACTGAAGATGCATAGGGATGTTTTCTAGATATCAAGGATGATCCATAAGCTGCCTCATTGTAATTCTAGATACAGAATCATTATTTAACATTCTGCACACTAAGTCAGCTGCTCCTTTCGAAAAATGGTGGGGAATTGTAAATCTTGCGGCTAAATATCTCTTACATTTAATTTTGGAAAACAAAGCTGTGATATTATTCTCATCAAATGGTAAACATCCAGCTAATAAAGCATAGAGAACTACTCCAATGCTTCACACATCGGCCTCGGGTCCGCAATAATTCGATCCTGATATCACTTCTGGTGCCGCATAATTAGGTGAACCACAAGAAGTCTTCAGGAAAATTCCATCCTGCATAAAATTTGATAGGCCAAAATCTCCGATCTTCAATGAGGATTCTTCATCAAGCAAAATATTTTCTGGTTTGATGTCTCTATGGGCCACTTTGTGGTCGTGACAGTACGATATAGCAGAAACAATTTGCTGGAAGTATACTCTTGCTTCATTTTCTGATAGACGGCCATTTCGTTCTATTAAGCTGTACAAATCACCTCCTGGGACATATTCCATAACTAGAAAAATCTCTTTGGGAGACTTAATCACTTCAAATCTGGCTAATACTTACAGTCTTATTATGTGAGGGTGATGGAACATCTTTAAAATCTTGATTTCTCTCTTGACCTTTTTCAATAATCGCTCTTCTTGAATAAGCCGCCTTTTGATTATTTTTATAGCGACTTTATGCTGGGAAACTTTGTGTTCGGCAACTAGGTGGTGTTTTACGCTTTACTTTGGAAAATGAGCCTGATCCTAAGGGTTTAATGATCTTGTAAGCATCAAGGTTTGACATTTTTTTATGTGCAATTTAGCTGGTTTCGCATTAATTATTACATGTTACTTATCAATAAAAATAAGCGAATTATATCTTTCAATGAAAAAATCTGAGGAGAGCTTTAATTTAATGCTTAAATTTAATTAAAAATGGGAGCAAGTTGTTCACAAGATTCCAGAGATTCCCAACGAATTTCGAGTCAGCAGCTTGCAAATAGCCGAGGCCGGCAAACATATGACACTCAGACTATCAGAGCCTCAGGAAACCCTCGAATTACTATAGAATCCACAAGAGGACCATCTGAAACTGTGAGCACTCATTTCTCACGAAGAACTACTAATAGGTCCAGACTTTCCACTCTTAACGATTCTTATTCCTTCGAATACGCCCAGCAGGTGTTATTAGACGCATATAAAGGGAATTTGGATATTGTCAACAAGCATATAAAAGAGGGATTTGCAGTGGATTTTCCACTTAACCAGTCAGGGTGGACTTTAGCTCATATTGCAGCTCAGATGAAAAATCTTGAGATGCTTGAGACACTTATTAAATACAAATGTGATCTTGATATTCAAGAAATAGGAGAAGGGTGGACACCAATTATGGTGGCCGCTATCAATAACTCGATTGAAATTGCAAAGATGCTTGTTAAATACAATGCTGATCTTTCAATCAAGGATAACAACCAAATGACTGCTATTCAGTTGGCTGAAAAGTACAGAAGCAGAGAAGTTTATGAAGTGCTTAGGGTGGCATAAGAAATCGATAGATTCATTGATAAGATTTAATAAATTTATTTTCTTTCCAAAAATGAATAAAAATACCTTCAAAAGACATTTTCTAATCTCAATCATTATACTTAAATAAGCGCAGATGAAATTGCTTCACCCTCGTATCCTAATCTCTACCCTACATGTGGTGCTTTTAACCCTTTCTGGCTTCTTTATTCCTTCTCTTCACAATCCTGAAGAATTCATTTTCTATCTTTTTTGGTACTTTTTACTTAGAATCACCGCAATAACTTCAGTTCTCCTTTATTTAATCACAAGCTTCAAAGACCCAGGGTTCATTCCTTTGTACTCCGAAGCTCTGACTTCATCTGAAGCAGCTTTAGCAATTAAAGATTCTACTCATCACAAGCAAACATCGTCAGTGGCAAGTCATCTTACGGCAGCTTCAACAACCCACAGAGTTGAGTACAAGCAGAGTCCTAGTACAAATGCAAGTGCGCTTAACCAAGGAAGCAATCAAAACCAACTCCAATCATCCCCTAAACAAACTGATATAGTAAACCTTTCTCAAGAAGGGTCTATTAATTTTGAATGCATGAATTCAGATAGGCTACAAGTAAGTTTAAGCGAAGAGAACTCAATTGTAATTAATATTGACGAGCTGCCTGAGGACGAAATTGTGGTATTTAAAAACCAGTCACATGAAGAAAACGATGTAATCAATTCTGGAGATAGCTCAATCCCATCAATTTTCAGCAAAAATAGTGAAAACGCTGAACTTGAGGATATTATGGTAATTGTGCAGCCAATTGGGGATTCTGACTGTCCAAGCTTCCCATCAAGTGAAAACGAAGTGCACGAAGCTGCGATGAGGTATTGCACAGCTTGCCATATAGATCAGCCAATCCGAGCTAAACATTGCAGTCAGTGCTCTCGATGTGTAGCTACATTTGACCATCATTGCCCATTTCTAGGTATCTGCATAGGCGAAAAAAACAGATTTTTATTTTATTGGCTGCTGTTTTTTGTAGCTTCAGAGTGCTGAATAGGAGCTGTTACAGCCTTGGCGTCAATTCATATTGACACTTGGGAAGCTGAAAATATACAATTCATAATCCTGGGAATTATAGGGATTATTATTGGTACACTTATTACTATTCTTTGGACTTATCATTCATATCTGGCAAGTACAAATTTAACGACCTGGGAAACTAAAAGCTGGAAAAAAATCACTTACCTGAATGGCTTGGAAAAATCCAAAGGCTCACCATTCTCTAAAGGCTTTATAGGAAATCTTGCATATTTTTGTAAAATCCACAAGAGCATCACAAATTGGGCCTTTACCAGCAGAAAAAGTAATGTAAATTTGTAAAAAATTGTTTTAACTATTAAATTATATTTTTCAGGCTTCTAATACATTAGTTTGCTATTCTAGTCAAACTTTGTCTTATATTATTTCTACACACTGGGCATGTTGTGCTGTTTCTCATAAGCCATCGATCTATACACGCTGCATGAAAAACGTGCCTACATACTGGTAAAGCTCTCAATACTTCTTCAAGCGAAAAAACTTCATGACATATAGGGCATTGTAAGTTTAAATCACTTGTCCGAGTAGTAAACGAAGAAATTAGGTTCAGATCTTCATCTGAGAATAAGTTGGTTTCTTCATTAATTGGAGAGTTCATCAATCCATTCATAAAAGAATTTCTCAAGGTAGCTTGATAATATCTCTAGTTATGAACTTACTATTGATTTATAGATATTACAGCTCCATATAACAGCAAGCACAGCATGGCTGAGTGATATTATTAAAAGGACTAAAATGACTCAGCTCTCAACCGTAGTCCCACAGGATTCTCCACTTCCTTTCATCAGGGCATAAAAAGTGATTCCAATTATAGTCCATATTACTACAAAAGGACACAGAAAAGTCAGAAAAAAGAATGCGAGACTTGCAATAATGTAAAAGTTGTGACGTTTTCAAATCACCAGAATAAAGGTAGACCGGACGAGAAATATACTCAAAGAAAATAAGAGAATCCAATAGTTGAAAGGATAGACACAGCTAAATAGAAATTACTCGAAAGAGTCTCATCTTCAGATAGCAACTATAGCTAGTAAAAGAAATGCTAAGGCTAAAGGGACTTCGGCTCTGTCTAGAATTTACAATAATCGAGTATTTGCCATTTCTACGCCATTTTAAAATGACTAAAAATACTTCGACTGAGAAAATGGCTCCGAGTTTCCATATTAAAGTGAGAAGATTTGGGAATACAATAAACAGTGATTATATTATTGACTATTAATTAAATTGCAAGCTTATTTGAGAGAAAATATGTCAATAATTTATCAGAGAAGCAGCCATTAATAAGCAAATGCTTATAAATAATTTAATTTATCCGATATAGTCTGCAATATCTCGAATATATCTCTCCTTAATAGGAAGTCCAGAATTCTTTAAGCATAAATACACATACAAAAACCCAGCCTTTCTTTTAAAAGCTGACTCAGTATTCGGCTTTAAATTTCTAATCCTGCTAGGAATATACCCTTTCTTACAGCATAATGCTGCACAACAATCGCTGCAATAGTCTTTTGCTCTATCCCATTTAGATTTTTGAAAGCCACCCATCAAGCCAGGAAGAGCGCAGAAAATAATAAATATGCAAGGGATCACTGATAAAAGGCCGAAAGGAATTACCCACATCGCATTATAATCGTCGATTGGGTAATTTATTCCGTCATTAAATAATATTTCAATAGTTGTTCCAGACTTCCCTGGATAAGTAAACTCGTCAATTTTAGCAGGGTCAGTTTCTCCTCCATCACTATTTAAATACCATTTACAGTCGACTTTTTCCCCTACAAGGAATTGCCCAGCCCCTTCCAATGGGGTGCACATCCAGCGTGGCAAAAATTTTTGGCTTGATCTGCATTTATCGCCGAACTCCCAGTAGTCACCACAATCCGAGTATTTGTAAGCATAGGTGTTCTCTATTTCTAAGGTGTCAGGCCTGTCGTTGCTTCCGCTTGAACTGCATCCATATCCAGGATAGGATTTTCCATCAACTTCTACAGCAACTTTATATTGGATGTAAGTATGCCATCTCAAATAACTTGTTGTATATGAAGTAATGCCCATAATAGTGCAGGTAGAGGAGTGTCACGATTTTACTTCGAGAGGATAGTAAATCCCAAAGTAAACGCCACATCAAACTGGAAAACCGATTAGGAAAATTATGAGCATGAGGAATAGCACCCCACAATAATCATCTCTATTCATATTTATTATTAAAATAGTTTTAATATTGATTAATTATGCAGTTGCCATCAACTATAAATTTTTAAATTTTGTATAAATATATCTTTCGAATTTTATATTTGACAAAGTTACAAGCTTCTCTTATTTTCTTAATATAAAAAGCTTATAGGTTTTTGGTAATTTATAGTTTTGCTTATTTTTTAGCTCAACCTAAATGTTAAAGTTATCCAAGAAAGCAGTCTTATTTATGCCTACGATATCTCACATCTTAAGCTGCTTTTGCTTTATGCCGATTAATTATTCTATAAATTCATCTCTCCATATTAAATTCGTTACTCATTTTTAACTATTTGCCTTAGCTAGACTATATTCGAAAATTAAATTAGCTTTGTATTGGGATTTGCTGCTCTTTCAGTGCGCTTTAAATTTTCTATTTTAGCTTCAATACCAGGTTTGAGAGGGACCAAAAGTTTGATTATGACAACGCATCATTCTCTACACATAGGATTTTCCATATCGAATTCAGAGCTTTTCAGTAAATCATAGAGATGTGAATCAGCTAAATCTGCAGCTTCCTGACAGTTTTCAAGTGTATTGGCGATTATCTGTAAAATCAGAGCTCTTTGACCTGGAGCATGGCAGCCAGCTGCAAGAATGTCATAACATTTTAAAATTACCCCAGAGTTTAGTGCCATACTTTTGAATATAGGATATTTTGGAGTTTCTCTTGTTAATAAGTTTAATAATTCTAAGTTTAATTGAAAATTTTCATCAGATGAATTCAGAAATTCATTTAAAATAGCTGTATAGTCCTCTGGCCTTAATGAAAACCATTGAGTTTGGCTTTCAGAAAGAAGTGAATTTTTCTGCTCCCAAGTCTCTTCTAAGCTAGATTTTATAAATTCAAATAAATGAATTTTATGAATCCCATCCAAAGTTTCAGAAATTCTGCTTAAATTGTTTGGAAGTAATTTTGAAAATAAATAATAGATCCATTCAAATTCATCCTCTTTACATTCTATATTTTCTAAGAAAAATCTTATTAAATCAATTCTTTCTTTGATGAATTGCTCTTTGAGATCTTCTGATTCTCCTATAATGTTGTGGCAGAGCATAAGCATAAATTTTAGGTTTGAATTTTCATATGGGATTGAGCCTAGCAAGTTAAAACACATTTCAAGATGTTCAGCATTCCCAAGGCTAAAATTCACTAAAAATTGTGTGAACTCTCTTAAACCAGTCTCAGGCACAACTATAGGCCCAAGAAAATCTTTTATTTTTGCTTGAGCTCTGCTTCCTTCAACACAAAGGTTTCTTAAAATTTTATAAAAAAATACTGGGTCGGCACCGCTCAAGGAATTTAAATCATCTAAATATTTTTGCCTTGCTTCAGAAGAATTCAGAGTTTCCCCAAGAATCTTCTGAAAATCTACCATTTTCTTGATTTTATTGCAATACACTCATTTATATTTTATTAATATATTTATTTTTAACAGCATAAAGGAAATAATTTACCTTTTTGAGCCTAGTCCAAGAGATCCTTCTGAAACCATATCCTGTGAAAATATAAAATCTGCTTCAGAATTTCCTTTAAATAGCTCTCCCAACGTTTCCATGCCTGAGGTTTTAGCTATGTCCAATTTCTATATAAAAATTACCAGTAGTTCTCCATAATTTGCACAAAATGGGTCTTGCCTTACCTGATGAGTAGGCTTTAAATTATATTGGACCCATGGTGTTCCTTCTCTACTCAGTACCCTTATTAAATGGTTCCCATCTTTTACTATACCTTTATTCATCATATTACCTCCCTTAATTGCATTTCCTTTCAACAGTAGCTTAGGAGGCCTATATTTTTTATTTGGCATTGCCGGGAGTAGTTCTTTATGCTGTTCAAAAAAATTGCAAGGTTTCAAAGACTGTACATAATTTTCATTAATTAAAAATCTTACTTTCTGTGGCACCCCATATCATTTTTGATAATTTTCAAGAGAGTTTGTTTCTTTAATTACAGGCTTCAAATAAATACTTGGCTGAGGCGAAGATTTGCATGAGTTCGAATCATTGAAATCAGTAAAAACTGGTTCACTTTTGATGTCATTCTGGTTTGTGTTTTGCTGGGTGTTTACTGTAGTAATAAATGTTACATCTTTGCTGTTATTTTCTCCACCCTGCTGGTCTGTAGGAAAGTTTTCTGAGTCAGAAGATTTAAGAATATCTTCATTAGTAGCTTGAATAAAATCAGACTGAGTTTTATAGGATTCTCTACTTCAAAGTGATCTAATATCTTGGTCGGTTTTGTTTCCACCTGCTGATCTTGTTATTACTGATTTTGAATTCTGCTCAGTTAAGGTATATACAGAAGGCGGCTCAGAGAGAGTTTTTCATTCTTTTTTTGCAACTTTTCTGACTTGGCCTGGAGAGCCTAAAATAAATGAAGGCTTTGAACTTTCTTCTGAGGTGTAAACTTGTGAGTAACCTGAACTTTTCCTTGCTGATGAGAAGTAGCCGGCTGATGATGGCTTGATTATTCTTACTTTTTCTTGTTGGGAAAATGATCGCTTTAATGCAATTTCTTTTAATATGGGAGAAGCTGCTGATTTTGGCTTAAATGGAGAGATTTTGATAGTTTCGGCGACGTTTTTTCTTGCACTAAAATATACTTTGCCTGATTTTTTTGGTTTTGGGTCTTCTAAATTAGCGTTTTGAGAGGTGTGTTGTTCATTATCAAAATATTTCCCAGACATTTGTCCATTGGAAGCTAAGCTGTACTCGCTTTGGTTTCTATTTAGCGGGCCATCAGCTGGAGGAATTATTAAAGAAGATTGATCATTTTGTGCAGGAATTGATATGTCATTTATTGAAGAATCCTGAAATGAAGTTTGCTGAATTTTTGCTGTTAAAACTGGTGGTAGATTTTTTCCATATATTTGGAAAGTTGGTTTTCCTTGTTGTTCTCTTGGGATATCAAGGTGAAACATATAAGTTATAAATAGTATATTACTTATTATTTAATAAAAGGAATTACTCTGAAAAATTATGTAAAAGGTGTATCCTTGTTCAGCTCTGTTTTATATTTTATATTACTTTTATCTATTAATCAAGCAGTTAGCATGCATTCAACTATCAAAAAATGATATTTTATAAAATCCACATGTTTAACATTTTTATTTAATGATGAGTAGTTCTTATGATAGTAATCACAACAAACATTCTTGAGTGTAAGCTATAAAAAATATTATAAAGTGATAGAAGTATTAATTGAGCATTTCTCTTTTGGTACTTATAGTCTTAATACTAAATGGCCAGGTCTGCAAATATCAATAACCAGTAATGGCATATTATGCACAATTAGCCTTAAAGCAAAACATTTAATATTTAGATTACTGAATTATATAATAAAAAACTCTGCAATCCCTTTTATCACCCCTCCAAAAGCATGCTAATCATAACTCAATGAATTTCTTCTCCTTATTCTCAACTCGAATCTCTTTGTCCTCCTTTCTTCCTGGCTTCATTCTTAAGTTTCCTCTTCAATTGCTAATTAAATCGAATTAGAAATAATATCTTTCTAATGGACCACTTCTTTCATTCTTTTCATATATTTTGTAAAGATGGAGAACACCTCTAATCAAAGAACTCGAGATGAAGGATTAAACCAATATTCCGTTTCCCAACTCAATGGACCTTCCGCTGTCAACCGTCGAACTGCCAAAGTAATCGGCTCCACTTTTCAGCTTGACACTCGCTATGAAATTCTTGACACTCTTGGAAGCGGCGCTTATGGAGTTGTCGTCTCAGCACGTGACACAGTAACAGGCGAGCATGTAGCAATAAAAAAGATCGAAAAAGCCTTCGAGCATTCCACATTTACAAAGCGAACTTTAAGAGAACTAATAATCCTGCGGCTTTTGAATCACGAAAACATCATGAGAATCAAAACCATTCAGTTGCCATTATCTCGTGAAGATTTTGATGAAATTTATGTCGTCAATGAGCTTATGGAAACTGACTTAAGCTCTATTATCAAATCTCCTCAGCCGCTATCAGATGAACACTGTCAGTTCTTTTTGTATCAAATTCTTAGAGGACTGAAATTCATGCATAGTGCATGCATCCTTCATAGGGATTTAAAGCCTAGAAACTTGTTGGTCAACTCAAACTGTGACTTGAAAATATGCGACTTTGGGCTGGCAAGGCCAAATATGAAGGAGCTGAAAGTAACGTCCACACAAATGACCGATTATGTAGCCACAAGGTGGTACAGAGCACCAGAAGTCCTATTGACTTATAAAAAATACACACCTGCCATGGATATGTGGTCTGTGGGCTGCATTTTTGGCGAGCTTTTGCTTAGAAAACCAATTTTGCCTGGAAATGATGCAAATCATCAGCTGGAGCTGATTTTTAATTTGCTTGGGACTCCTTCTGACAAAGATATAGCAAGTATCCCACATCCTCGTTCTAGAGAAAAAGTGATGAGGATGGCTAAAAGATCAGGAAAATCATTTGAATCCACTTTCCGCAGTGCAAATCCAGATGCGTTGGATTTATTGAAAAAGATGCTAACATTTAATCCTGAAGAAAGAATTAAGGTGGAAGACGCGCTGGCACATCCATATCTGGCTGCTTTACATTTCCCTGATGATGAGCCTACTTGTGATCCGGTTTCATTATTTGATTTTGAGTTCGAAAGACAGGTTCTGACTATGAATGACTTAAAAAATTTGATTTATGAAGAAATCCTACTGTACCATTTTCAAGGGAAAAAAGAGCAATATGAAAAAGCTAAAAAAGATTATGATAGACAGCTGCATTTGCCTGGGAGAAGACTTTCAAGAGACAGAGAGGAAAGTGATGAGGAAGATGAGCTAAACTAGTTAATGATAAAGCATGTTTAAGTTTGTATTAAATCATTACTTCATTTTAATTTTGTTAAATTGTATGCAATGTTGGAAATTTCATTAAAGAACATGCAGAATATTAAATAATGAATTGCCTATTTTATAAAAATCTATATTGAAGAATAGTTATTGGAGATTTGACTAAATTCAATGTTTGGCCGTTTCATAAGTATTACATTAAAGGGAAAAATTATTGAAATTATATATTAAAAGGATCTTGCATATTAATGTTAAACTTTTCATATATTTTAAAGATGAAATAAATAGGGGGACTTAGCAAGCTTTATAGTTATGGATTGGGTAATAAATGAGTGGTTTACTGTGGAAGAGAATAGTGAAACAAAAACAAAACCAAAAGAAATCGGCATTAATTATCAATGCATAGTTAAAGGATGCAATCACAAAGTTAAAACATTAAAAAGGTTGTGTCACCACTTAAAAAAGCATTTTTTTAAATGCCCAGAAGACAATGGAAAGTTTAAATGTTTTTGCAAGCTTGTTCGGCATATACAAAAAGAACATTTAACTCATTATATTCCCTCAAATCAAGGTCAAATATATAATACAAATAAAGAAGCAATTATTCATGGAAGCTTAACTAGTTTAGAGCCAAAAGATGATAAGGATAAGAATAATAAGATGCCAAATATTTCAATTCTTATGAATTTTAATGATGAAATTCCTAAGAAAAGGCAAAATTCAACAGATAGTGATCAGGGATTACCAAATAAGTTTTTCCATTCAGCCCTTAAGCCATTCAAAAACTATGAAAATGCTTATAAAGACACTTGAAAATCTTGCACAAATGATTTTAGTTCATCTCCGGGCTATGGAGTTCCAAATCTAAGCAAATTAGATAGCTCTAATAGTAAAGATACCTTTGAGAAAACTTGCAATGAAGAAATTAAGAAGGAGTCGCCAAGTGAAGGAATTTTATTAAAGCCCAAGATACCTCGCAAAAAATCAGTAATGCCTGAAAAAGACGACCACAAAGAGCTTGCATCTGCCTCTAAAAAACCAAATAATACTGTGAAGGGTGTTTCAAACCCTTTTGCAGCTAGAGTAGCTAAAAAAAGTGCAACGAAATTTAAAGATATACCTATAATACCTAGCCATAATTCTCTGCAGAAACGCCAATTTAATGATGACCATGCAAGAAGAGTATTTAAATAATTTGTAATAATTATTACTTAAAATTTATAAGTGACTTTATTATTAATATTTATAATTCTTGATTAAAATTAATAGCTAAATTTATGCTAAAATTCTTTAATGCAAATAAAGCATCACTTAATATTTCTGTTATCCATAATTAATTTGCTACTCAAAGTAATACACTTAGTTATGTCAAAAGAAGTAAATACAGATTTTTTAGCAATTCAAGGACTTCTTAAAAGCAAATCGAAGCCAGCCCTTGAGCATGCTACTTTAAGTCGAGACAGATATAATGGATGCCGATCTACAAGCACTGGCATCTCCTCTTCAAATCAAGACTTATTTTTTCAAGCCAAGCTTGAGAGAGATTCATTTAACAAGTCAGCAACTATGAGCTTCCGAGAGCAAAGTCTCAAGCGAAAACCTGTAAAACTCGAAAAAATGCAAAATTCTCAAAACAGCCATTCCAGCCCATCTCCTGATTTCACAACTCACAGCTTTTTATTGCAACCAAAAACAGTTGATCCAGGAGATCTATACAAAATTAAAATGAGAAAAAGTTCTATTGATCAATTAATTGACCTAAGTCCTGTTGATGAAATAATTTCAAAAGAAGAAGCCAAAAGCGAATTTTTTAAAAATAGCCCAAAATTTGAGAAAATCAAAAAACTTCTTTCAAACCAAGATTTAAGGTATTTTGAAGATTTTATTGCAGGGTTAGAAGCTTCTGGGAAAGTATTTTGTGAATGTGAGTGACTAAATGGAAAAGGAAGGGTTGAAGCTGTTAATACAGTTTCTCACCTTGTAGTTTTGCTGCTTAAAGCAGTTTCAGATTTAATTGAAAAGAAAAATAAAGATAAAGAAATGATAGAAATTTTGAAAAGAGAAAATGAAGGCTTGGTAAGTGAAAATAGTCGAATTAAAGACTTGAAAAATAAATTGGAATTTACAAGTTCTAAATTGCAAAAACTCGAGAGCTCAAGGCATGAATTTTCCAATTCTATTGGCCATACTCAAAGACTAGCTGAAATAGAAAAAGAAAAATTAGCTGAAAAAAACGATATTTTAGAAAAATATATCGGCGAGCTGAAAGATGTCACAAAAATTGACTCTCTGAATTCAGAACTAGAAAAATATAGAGAAAATTATCAAAAAATAATAAAGGAATATCAAGCTTTTAAAAGGGATAAAGAATCAAAATTATATAGAATGCAATTAGAAATAGGAGAGCTCAGAAGTAGTCTGCAAAAAAACTCTTCTTCAATAGATACCTATGACACTCAAAAAAAACTTCTAGAGGAAAGAGCCTTTGTAGTTGAATTAAAAAATAGAAGCTTAATGGAAAAACTATCAGAATATAGAGAAAGAGTAGCAATGCTATATGAGGACTGCTTAAGGTTTGTTGTGTATAGAGATCTCTATACAAAACTAGACCAGCAGTTCAACACAATGAGACTAAAATACAACCAACTTGAGCTTAATATTATCGCTGGAAACGTTACTTTAGCCACAGATGGCGTCATTTGGGTTTCACTTGAAGATCCCTTATTCAATCCAGTTCGTGGATTTTTAGCACGTGGGGTAGATCCAAAAATATTCGAGCCTCCAGCTCCTAGAAAAGATAAGCGAACAAATACAGAAGTTCCAGTCTATGCTCACACAAGGCATGCAAGAACTGTTACTTATTCAGAAACCCAGCTGGACCCATCATTTGTTAATTTAGGCAAGCTAAAACTTCAGAAGCCCGGCTATGCCAGTTTATTTGAAATTGGGGACAAGGCTGCTAATTTTGAGCTACCATTCACTAATTGGCTAGAAATTACTATGAGGGGAATCTATGATTCTAAATACAATGAACATATTTTCTGTTCTTTTGAGTCTGGGAGAACTCCTTCTAAATTCCCAGAATTCGTATATTGCTGGATAGGCCGATTTACTATTGATCCTGGTGCTCGACAAGTCCGAGAGCTTGAGTGGTGAAAAAGAGAATTTTCTGACAAGCTCCGTTTAGAGCTCTTATTAGCTCTTAAGCACGAAAAGGCTAAAAAAGTGTGGGAAATTCACACTTTTGTTGAGTTTTTAAATGAAGATTTGATGCTAGATGAGCTAGCTTTTTACTTGCACTGCAGATTTCTCTTATTTAAAGGTCCACAACTAATGATCACAGCTGGAAGATTTTCTGCTTTACATTTTGTCGCTCTAGATCATGTTTTTGAAATTATTGATAGAGTTATGGAAAAAATCAGCCCAAAAGATCGCTCTGAGCTTAAGTCACAGTTGCAGTCTAAAGCCCGCAACAAAAATGGCTCTTTAACTCTTGATGCTGGTCTTGTAATTGTTATCTAGGCTTTACGAATTATGCTTGAATACTACATTCGTGAGAAAAAATGCAAATATCTTGTAATAAAAGGACTTTTTAATCTAGCCCCAAAAAAGCAAGATGGAGGCTTGGCGTTTCAAACTTTCCGGATTATCTGCTTAAACCTGGATCCTGAAGCAAGCGAATCTTTGATAGTAAAAATGTATAGAGATCTCTGGGCATTTGGCAATGGTCAAATAAACCATGATAATTTTTTTGTATATGCCAATGAAAATGGATTTTTTTTCCACAGTTTAAGACTTAAAGGAAATGAGAATCCTTTGCCATTGACTCCATACAATGAAATTGATGAAAAAGCTTCAGATTATGCTAAAAGAATGAAGCAAGCTTTTAGCACTTATATACATTTAAAACAGCCGACTGCGTTAATTAGAGAAGCTTTAAGGTCGCTTGGAGTTATTGATTTACTAGATAATTTTGTAAAATTAGAAGAATTGGTTAAAAATAAGTACCAAGAACCTTTGGAAAATTATAGGGGAATGAATTTGTTAGATACTTATAAACATCTTTGGAATCTTGCAATTCAATTGCAAGTCATTTTTGAGCAGGTTCATTTCTTTAGCCCTTCAATGCAAGTTAATGAAGAAATCAAAGACTTGGAAGTTATTGCACTTCCTAGGGCTTGTGAAGGATTTATTGAGAGGCTGCATAAGATTACCTTGCAAAAATTGACAACAATTGTAGCAATAAGAAGAATACAAAGAAATTGGAAGGATAAGGCAAGAAAGAGTTTGAGTATAGCTGCAACTGTTTTTAAAGGAATAGCCCTACTAAAGAGAGGACTAAAACACCATAAAAATCAAAGCTCAACTCATAGCTAAAATTCAACTTAGAAATTTTTCTGACATAAATAATTATCATATCGATTTTTATTAAATAGGAATTTTTCATAATTAAAATTCTATGACTCTGATCAACGCTCCATTATTTTTAAATTTTTTGATTGGATGCAAAAAGACTTCTAAACTTATGTCTGTTTACTTAAGAATCAATTAAACAGTTAATAGAAAGAGTACTCATATATATTCTGAATAATAAATAATGGAAAATCACTCCAAAATACAAGTAAAAATTTCGTCGCTTCGTGAAAAATTGCAAACTGCTGCCAAAAGAGGCTCAACGCCTCCATCCCCTTTAACTCGAGCACAAACTGAAAGCTCTTCTAGGCTTCCTCATATATCCAGAAGATCAGCCAGCTCAAATATCCTCATCACACAAGATGAAGAAAGCCCTTTGGCTAGAGATGTCTCTCACATTCATGACAATTTAATGAAAAGAGCAAATAATTACACTTTTAGAAAAAGTTTGCTTAATGAAATTTTAGGAATCAAAGAAAATGAGAAAGGACATATGACGTTACCTATCAACTTACTAGAAGTAGAAAAAGAGATAATAAAAATAAGGGAAAAGGAAGAAAAAGAAGAAGAAAATAAGGCAAAAACAGACAGAAGCTCGATAGAAAATGCAGTGAGGGAATGCGACATTTTATTTAAAAGCAAGTTTGATGATTTAAATATAGAGATAGAAAAGGTGTATGGCAGAAAAATATCTACAAGTTGTTCACCTATAAGAGCAATGATGAGAGCTAATTCAGAAAGGCAATTAGCTAGACCTGATACAGCCCTTAGGGTGCCATCAGGCAGAAAAGAAGTCGAAATTTTAAATTTCTGGCTTGACTATATGATTGACTCACAAGTTACTCAAGTGAGCGACATAGAATTTGACAAAAAAATAAAAGTAGCTCAATTAATATACTCTCGCTGCTTCAAAGAAATCATCAGACAAATAAGTGTCCACTGCATAGAAAGAGGAGAACTCATGGAAAAAGTATGAAGTGGATTGCTAAATCTATTTTCCCAAAATGATATAGAAACTACAGTTAAAATCGAAAAAAAGCAAAAAGTACTTGAAGAAGTTTTAACTAAGCATAAAGAAAAGCATGAAGAACTAATTAAAGCTGAAAGAAATGAAATAAAAAAGCTTCACGAGATAATTAAATCCAAAGATAAATATATACAGGATATATCAGTGGAGGTTAATGATTTAAAAGAAAAAATCGAGAGTTATAAATCAAGGATAAACGAGCTGAGCGAATCATTATCAAAAGCAGTGAGGAATAATTCTTTATTATACCAGCAATTCAGAGATATAGAAAATCACGTCACTATAAATGAAGAAGAGTTTTCATTTTATACTGAAGAAGATGAAGCAAAAGAAGAAAAGCCTGAGTCAAAAATGATAAAAATTGATAAAGCGAAGCTTTATAGGCCTATGATTTTAGCTGGATATTTTGATTTGTCTGGAAAATTTCATAGGAAGCAACAGTTCATTAGGGATGATGACAATGTGCTAAAGGCAGCTGATTTTTCATATGAAATAGCTCAAATGATAGAATTGCGCCATAAAGGTACATCAACTGAAGAAGATATTGAAATTATTGTCATAAACAATGCAACTACTCCAAGAGATATAAAAAACTGAATAAGCCCTGGAATATTGAAGTTTATAGTCGGGCTTTATTCTTTGCAGATATCTGGCAAGGTAAAATACAATATGAATAAGTTCACCCAGACTTTTGTTCTAAAAGACATTGCAAAGCAATCAAAAATTGAAATAAAGCCTCCTTTTAAAAGAAGAGATACTACTCACATTATAGAGCTTCCTGGAGAATTTGCTTCAATTGGCATTCAAACTAATGATATTGAAGCCAAACCTAGAAAAGGCAGAAGCCCTGCCAAAAGAGCTATGACAATTATAAGAAAAAACCGAGGAAAAATAAAAGCCCTTTACTCCAAAATGGAAGAAAAAATGATCAATGAGTATCTTGAAAAAGAAGACGTAAAGAGCAATCTAAAGAAAACTGAATCTGTGCCTGTATTAGATAACACTTCTCCTGTCTCATTTAAGCAAAAATCTAATTCTCCAGAAAGAAATAAAACTAATAATTTGAAAATAAATTCCTCCACAAGAGGAAGATCAAATACTTTATTTGATAAAAAATCAGGGGAATCAAGCCCAGATAAGCCAGAAATCTCTTGTCCAACTTCAATTAAAGGGTTTTCTTCACCAATAAAAATCGTAGAAGTTGCTGATAAAGAATCATTTATAGCAGAAGAAGTCAATGAGATCCTGCCTAAAAAAATGCTTAAGAAAATAGAAAAATTAAAAGACTCTGTCAATGTTATGTTAGTTAAAGAAAATTTCAACTCATCAATTGCATGGGATGAAGAAACCAAGGAGAATGCTCACAAGCTGCGTGTTATGCTGGATTCTCTTTATCCACTCCAAGAATCAAATATTACGGCATCTATCACTCCCGTGAAAGTATATCACGCTTATGTCCAAACTGATATTTCTGGAGAAAATATATTTATTGATAGAGTCTTCAGCACTGCAAAAACATCAAGGTTTGAAGAGGAAATGGGAGACGAATCTAGCTATAAATGCATCCCCATTAAAAGTAAGACGAAAATTTCAGATTTTATTATAGAAAGCGATCAGTCCCCAGAAAAATCATTTGAATCTGTAGAAAGTCCATATAAGCCACCTCAAAATGAAAAGCCCAAGCATACTACAATAGCAAAAGCTTTCGTTTTAGGCCAAATTAAGCAAAGAATTGTAGTTTCTCATCCAGGACAAATTTTCCTAAATAAATTTATGACCCATTTGATTAGTAATTATGTAAGGAGAATAATGAACGTCCAACAACTTATGAAAATTATTAATAAAGTTTATAGTGAAAAAATCTCATTATCAAGAGAAAGCGTTAACCATAAAAGACATGAAGCAAGCATGGTATTATATGATGTCCTTATTAATCAATATGGACTGAAAGATGTTGCCAAAATGAAGTTTCAGCAGACGATTTTAGCATCACTTAGCTTTAAGCAGTACCCAAGAGTCGCAAACTTTGTAAAATTCTTAGGAATTGAAGGAAATTTCAGTGTAGATGACTGAAATTTGTACCTTTTTGCAATTGAATATATGTACTCTTGCAATATTGGCCCTTATATTTACAATAAGGAAACCTCTCCAATTCACTATTGTCCGTATGAGAGAGCCATAAAATGCACATATACGTTTTTTGAGAACAGGCTGGACAATAATATCTTCCAAGAGCTTATTGAGCAAGTCCGGTCCCTCAGAATTGAAGAGCCAATTCAAAAATCAAGCAGACTTGTAAGAACCTCCATCTCCTCCATTGACAAGGTCGACACTGACAAATTTTTGATCCTCATCTTAGACTATTACCACAAGCTCAAAGATTCATACCTAAAAAGACTGGCTCCTCGGTCTGAAAAATACAGCCTTCTAACTCTTCTTGAGTTTCTCCGGCTCTTCAGATCAAAAGCTGACCTAAAGCTGACAGAAGATGAACTAGTGAAGATCTTCCACCAACTTTCAATCTCAAAAATTGCTGATGACAAACAACTGGTGAAATATATCACCCTGGATAGCTTTTTAAGCTATGTTGTTGACAATGATATAATAATTTTTGATAATTTATAACTTATTTATAAAATTAAAATGGGAAGCTCACCTAGTTGTTTCCCAAATCGACATCAAAGACCATCGTTCAGATGTTCAAGAAGACTACAAAGAAGTGACACAAATTCCAGTCCTGGAAGGAGGGATATGGACCGTTTTAAAATACTGAGTTCTGCATTAAATGGGTGCAAGATCCACACAAATTGATCAAGAGAGTTAGTTAATTGTGCTAACTGCTAATTTCTTAAATAACGAAGAATGTTTTTTTAAAGAATATTGGCATATAAACAAAATGCAGAAATAACTAAGCCTTGATTTACCATATTTGACCGTTCATTATTAGCATTGAGTTTTTTAAGAGTTAATGATCAATTTTTAATTAAATTATTTGAATTGAAGGATAATCACTTCAGGTGTTGAATTTTTCAGGTATAAAAAAATATAATGAATTATTTGGTATTTTAGTCTTAAAATTTCATTAGGTTTGGAATTTCATGCTTCATGTATCATTGCAAAGATTAAGGAATTTTTCTTTCTCGAAGGGAGGAGGTGATTAAGCTTGAAGAGAATGAGTGCTAACAAGCCATTTTTAGCCTTCGATTTAGTTGATAAAATGTTTCACTTGAACTTACTCTCTGTTTATCATGAGAATAATAAAATAATTGATTTATAAGGAATATAAAAAGAGAAAGCTTGCTTCTGGTAGCAAAATAAGCAGATGATATATTGACTTGACTAAATTTATGATACTTAAAGTTTATAATCTAATGATATGCCTTAATCATACCCTCAAGATTACTTATTGAGTTCTCTTGCTTGCAGGCTTATAATTCTCAAATTACTGTGTGTTGACATTAAAATTATCATCTGGAGTTAAAACAACAAATAAATTTTTATTGCCAATTTACTCTTTTCGTGCATTGTAATATTGCATTAATAGCCATCATCAAATGATTTATTATAATAGAATAGATTATGGGGCTATTTATAAGCTATTTGCAAAAGTTGTTAGTTATTATATTTTAAGCCTCTTCCTTTATCTCGCCATTGATTTGGTAAGGGATTCTGACTGATCCGAAAGCTTGCTTGCTCCATTCAATCAAAGATTTTGGATTTCCAAGGTCAACTAAGTCTTTAACAGTCACGACTCCATCTTGGTCATAATCCAATTTCTTCCACACCCTATCGTCCAAATATACTGTAATTGACTCTCCTCCAACAGTATTCAGCATTTTATCAAACAAATTCCTGATATCCTGCGGCCACTGCTTCTCCAATAAATCTTCCTTCTTCATCTCTTTTATCTCATCATAGAAATCTACAATTGCCTCCAGCTTGTCATGTATCCCCAATGCCTGGTCAATTTTTCCATAAACTTTTGTGTTTGCTATATATTCTCTTTGATTATCCAAAAAGTCCACAATTCTCAGTCCCATCTCTCTCTGAAAATGCCATATCGAATTTAAAGCCTTGGTGCTTGCATCAATCGGGACTCTATAAATTTGCTCAATATGATATTTCTCAAATACGGTTGAGCTCCACAAGTAAAGTTCGTCAGCTCCTGCCAGTATCAAAACGCTTGTGGACTCTGCCATTTGTTTTGCTTTTTTAAGCCACCCATCGGGCAAGGATTTTTTTTCGAGGGCTTCTTGAGTAAGGTTTATCAGTGAGTCAACTGTGTAATCAAGTTTATCGACGAGTGGTGAGCCGTATTCAACAACCCTGGAGCTAAAAGGTGAAATAATGGGAGAAACCATATCAATTCCTTGCTCAAGCATCGGGAATTTGGATTTTGTTTTGTCGTATAATGAGCTGGCGCTTTCAACAATTCTGTTGAAATATTTCCTGTGGGAAGCGTCCTGGACTTGCTGCTCTTGATCAGACTCTCCGTGCATTGCTATTTAATAATTATTTTATATTCCTGATGGTTTTCCTTTTATCATTAGTGACGCATTTTTGTGGGTGACGTAAACAATGGTATTTCTTGAAAATTTAAATATATCAGATTTCGATGGTTTATTTGCACCAATAAAAATATTCATGGTGGGTTTAAGTGTATCTTAATTCATGTGTAAAGTGGAGCATACTACAGAAATTTTTCTATCAAATAGCGTTACAATTTAACTTATCGAATTGAAGAGATGGGCTTGGAAAAATGAGGATTTTTATCAATTTAAATTGGTTAGGATGATTTTCATAAAGAAAGACTATCCATGCTGCATCAGTCTATAGGGATCATAGCTCTTTTTCTTATATAATACTGAAAAGAATATATAGAAATTAATTTATAAGTCTATTGAGTGGTCACTCCCTGGCTCGTTTTCTACCTGATAATCAAGTTCTTCAAAATCAAACTTGCCTGCAGCTTCAACTTTGCCGCCAGCCAAGTTTCGGTTGTTGGGTTTATTGACTTCTCTTCCAATATTCCCACCCATTCTAGCTCCTTCAACCATATCTCGCAGTTTCGAAACTCTGGACGGTTTAGAGTCTTTGCTTTGCTTATTCTTTATAAGCTCAATCAGCTTCAAAACTTGTCCTGCGTCAATTTGTGTCAAATATCCAGGATGGTCTAGATTCAGTTTATGATAAATTTTTTCAGTTGTCAGCGTCAAGTCTTCTTTTGATATATTGAAATCGTGATATAATTCCTCAGTGCCGTTATTATAAATTAAGCATAGCCGAGGAGGGTTGTATTTTACTGCAAGCTGTTGAGGCTGAATGTTCATTTATTTAATTATTTAATTTAAACATGGGAGTTTCACTAGATTTCTCTAGAAACTTTTTTGAACCCAGGCAAAGCAATTACTACCACTGTCACGTTATCCGTCGTTCGCCTATTAAGTGCCAGTTTTATGACACTGTCCACGACTGCGCCACATTTATGGTGCAGGTCAACTGCTCTTGCATCTGAAATTGAATTCCAAGCACAATTTATGATTTCTCTATTGGTCAGCTTGTCATAAATTCCATCAGATGCTAGTAGGATAAAGTCCATATCTTTTGTAATTCGAAATGATTTCACTTCTGGGGTCGAAATTACCACTTTTGGATTCCCGCCCAGCTGAGAAAGTTTGGCTTCAGCGTCTCCAAAAGTCCGAGAGACAGATAGTCTTCCTGGATTCACTCTAAATGGTCCTAAAACAGGGGATTCACCATTATGCCCGAGGAAAATAGGTGTTTGGTAGACTTTTCCTCCAGCTTGAATGATCCTTGACCTCTCTTCTTCGTCAGAAGGTTTATGATCTTTTGAAAGCTGATGAATTTTGCTCCCTCGCTCAGCGCTCATAATAGCTCTTGAGTCTCCTACATTGGCTACATAGCACATATCTCCTATAATTAAAGCAATAATTGCACATGAACCTGATTTTTCTATATATCTTCCTTGACATTGAGCTAAAAAATCCTGCTCAGCAGCCATACATCCTTGCTTTATAGCTAGTTTTGGGTTTTCAAGAAAGTTTGGGTCCTTTATGATATATTGGTGCAAATTGTCTCTTAAAAAGTCTGCACAAGCAGATCCTCCGTGACCATCATAAACTGCAAAAAACGAGCATTTCGGCCATATTTCTCCAACTCGGTCTTGTGGTTTTAAAATATTGTTAATTATGCTGACTCGGTCTTCATTATAACCACGGACTAGTCCTGCATTGGTGCTTGCTGCATAAGCTTTTGTGCGTCCATTTTGTTTGACAGAAATACGAGTTGTTTCATTAGAAGTTTCTAAGCCTTTCAGGAATTTGTAATGATCATCTAAAGTGCGATTTGTGCCTAGATTTCCTCTGGAACGTTGGTCAATTGCTGGGAGCTTTTCTGAAGTGTGGCGTAACGATTTTCGAAGGACAGCTTGGGTGTTGGCTTTATGAGGAGGGCTGATGCCTGGAGTGAGAGGTTCCATTCTTAACTCTGGAGACTTGGGAGAAATGATGTCAAAAATTGCTGCACGAGTTCGGCCAGGAATAGATATACGTGGGTGAGTAATAACTTGAGTTTTAGACATGATTTTTGTTAATATGCATCAAACTGAAGATTTTAGACCATGAATATTATTGCTTTATTATCAAATAGAATAAATTAGAACTATAATATGGGTGCTGAAATTGAAAAGGATAAAGCTATCTAAACACAGAATGAATATTTTTGCTTAAATTTTATCAGACAAATATAAAAGAGTTTATTAGACTTTGATATTTTATTAAATATTTCTTCAGTTATTTTTTAATATCTGCAGTATATTTATAATTAAAAAAACAAAAAATTAATTTTCCAATATAAATATAGTTAGATCTAAATACAATAAAAATTTGCTATCCAAGGTTTATTTAAATTAAATTTTCTATTTAAATCTTAACTCATGGTGAAATACCACTTCGAAACTTATGCAAGAATGAAACCCCTAGAAGAGTAATCCCTAAATAGCCCTGAAAACCCTATTGGTTACAACATTTACGTAGAAGCCAAAGTCCTGGAAATTTTTGTACCAAAAAATGAGTCATTCGGCCATGTAAATAATCAAAAAGAAGCATTTCAATTCAAATTCACAGAAATTTTAGACCAAGATTCTACCCAAGAAGACGTATTTGAAACAGTTGGCAAATCCTTATCATTAAGTTGTATGGATGGCTACAATGGGACAATTTTCGCGTATGGCCAAACTGGAAGTGGCAAAACTTACACAATGTCAGGATCTGACACTTGGCAGCTCCGAGGACTGATTCCTCGTATTTTCACATCAATTTTTAACGAAGTTGAGCAAAGGACAAACCTTGACTACAATGTCTATGTCACTTTTATGGAAATTTATAATGAATGCGGTTATGATTTGCTTGACCCTTCTCACGCTGAGTTACCTATGGAAAACTGGACAAAAATCCAGCTCTATGAAGATTTATATGGAAATCTCCATTTGAAAAACCTTTCAATCCACCAAGTCCGCAGTGAGCAGGATGGGATTGATTTACTGATGATGGGAAATTTCATAAGACACGTAAGTACAACACCTATGAATATGGCTTCATCACGTTCTCATTGCATCTTTACAATTGCTTTTGAAAGCAGAGACCATGAGTCAGAAATCATAAGGACATCAAAACTTCATTTGGTAGATTTGGCTGGAAGTGAAAGAATCTCTAAGTCTCAGATAGAAGGGAAAATACTCGAAGAAGCCAAACATATAAATTTATCGCTAACGTACTTGGAGCAGGTGATTATAGCGCTTCATGACCGGCAAAAAGATATGAGGACGCATATTCCTTATAGAAACTCATTGATGACAACTATATTGAGAGACAGCTTAGGAGGGAACTGCAAAACTGTGCTTATAGCTACTATGAACTCAGATGCCAATCAACTAGAGGAAACACTCAGCACAGCAAAATTCGCTAAAAGGTGCTCTAAACTAGTAGCGGATGTCAGTGTTAATGAGCAAGTTGATAGTAATTTGCTTATACAAAGACTAAGACAAGAAAATGCACAGCTAAAAAGGCAGCTGGCAAACTCAAGTGAAGACAGCAGGCTTACAGATTCTCCTTCTTTGACTTTGTCTGACTCCGAGCTTTGCAAAAAGCAGGTCGCAATGTTTCTTGCAAACAATTCACAGCCAAAACTTATTATATCAACCCTTCAGCAAACTTATAGATGTTTGCAACTATTTAAAGAGGCGATGCTTATCAAAGAAGAGCATTATCAAGCTGAGATACAACAGCTACAAGACCATATTCAAGAACTCATGCAAAGACGTATTAGATAAAATGATTAAATTAACACCATATCTAAAATATTGCCAGCATGGTTAATGTAAGCATCATAATAATAAAATCAAATAATTCGCTTTCTAAATTGAAGTTTATTTGGGTTTCATTGCATATATAAAAAATGGAATTGAAATCCTCTACAACTTTAGATCATATTCTAAAGGAACTTTTACTTATTTAGAATAGAAAATTAAGCTATAATATTCATATAAAATAATTAATCATTATTGGCAAAGATAACTTGAAAGATATTAGAATAATTTAGTTTTAATTAATTGTGTACATATAGCAGCTGGTCTTAGAACTTATTTTAATATAAAATGGATTATGAACAGGCACTAGACCAAGCTCTAGGTTCTGGAATGAATCATTATGTTGAAAAAAACTCCTGAAACCCTGTATTTTTTGATGATAACTTTGGAATTTATACTAAACCTCACAATAGTGGACTAAACGTTTATATGGCCGAAATAATTATAAAAAGAAGTGCTCATGATATCCAAGACTATCTGTGAAATATAGATAATTGTCGGGAATGACTCACGCAATATAAAAACTCACAACTTCTATCAGAAATGTCAGACTCATGCAAGGTATTTTATTTATGCACAAAGCATATTAAGCATATCAGAGGCAGAGAACTTGTATTAGCATCCAAAAAAAATGATATTGATAGATATAAGACTGTAATTTTTACCAGTGTTGAGCACGATGCAAGACACATTTTCTATAAAGTCAGAGCATGGGTCTATTTTTTTACTTTTATTATTGAGCAAGTTGGCTCTGAAGAATCAAGTGTGGCATGGCTGTGCCATTATGACCCCAAAGGAGTTAAAGTAAAAAAATTCTATACAAAAACAACAATTGATTTTCTGAAAAACCTACAAAACTTAAAGACAGTCCTTGAAAGAGACAGCTCACGAATCAGTCCTGTGTAATATTTCTTAGCTTATTCTATAAACCTTTTCAAATAAAAATTCTTTTATAATTAATTCATTATATGCTTTTCTTGTATTTAAATTAATTATTCATTTAGCTTTCCTTTCTTCTTTTATGCTCCTGAAGTAAATGGCTTCACTTAGTTCAATTTCTTTTCCTATTAGCTATCAGCCTCTTATCATAATAAGCTTTTCTCTATTAAAAATCCTTCACAGTTCTTATTTTCTCTCTTTTCTTAACCTATAATCCTCAATTCTTCATTATCACTCCTCTTTTCTTTTCATAATTCAAAGCAAATTATATTAAATTCAGCAAATGTAAAACTTACTTAGGTCTAATTTGCTCAACACTTCTACAGAGTCTCACTCCCCCTCCAAATCAAATATCGGCCCCTATCATCTTGGCCGCACCATCGGTGAAGGGACATTCGGAAAAGTCAAGCTCGGAATCCACACTTTAACGGGCGAAAAGGTCGCAATAAAAATTTTGGAAAAAGACCGCATCTGTGACGTGGCCGATGTCGAGAGGGTTTCTAGAGAGATCCATATCCTCAAGCTGATTCGGCACCCCAATATCATCCAATTGTATGAGGTAACCCTTACTTAGATCATTGAAACTCCAAAAAAGCTGTACTTAATCATGGAATACGTAAACAGTGGCGAGCTTTTCGACTACATAGTCAAGCATTCAAGGTTAGAAGAAGCGGAAGCCTGCAAAATCTACCACCAGATTATTGCTGGGATAGAATACATTCATAAGTTGAATATTGTTCATAGAGATCTGAAACCAGAAAATCTGCTTTTAGATCACAACAAGAATATAAAAATCGTGGATTTTGGTCTTAGCAACACTTATAAGCCAGATGAGCTCTTAAAAACGGCTTGTGGCAGTCCTTGCTATGCAGCCCCAGAAATGATTGCAGGAAAAAAATACGCAGGCATTGGAGTCGATATATGAAGCTCAGGCGTCATTTTATTTGCCATGATCTGTGGGTATCTGCCATTTGAAGACCCAAATACTTCGCAGTTGTATAAAAAAATTTTGGCTGGGGATTACCATTGTCCGAAGTTTATTTCAAATTCAGCTAAAGAGTTTTTGAAAGGGATTTTAAACACTGACCCTGCAACTCGTTGGAATATCGAACAGATAAGGAAACATGCTTGGTTTACCCAGATTGCTCAAGATGTAAGCTTAGGGATTCTAGTGGGGTATGATAATATTTCAGTCGACCAAAGCATTTTAAAGCAGCTTGAAAAGTTTGGGTATGACCTGGAGCACACAAGAAAATGCTTAGAAGCAAACAAGCATAACCATGTGACAAGCGCTTATTATTTATTATTGAAAAAACATTTAGATCAAGGTGGCATTTCAGTTGCAGATTATTCTTACATGTCAGAGCATGAGCTAGCTCTTATGTCAATAAAACCAAATTTAAAGCTAAACAAAACTCTGGCTGTAGCTGCTCCTCATCCTCCACAAGACAAAGGTCAAGTCCTCACTCCTTTTCCAAGACACCGAAAGTACATTGAAGCATCTGTATCAAGAAGAGCTGAAAGCATAGGGAACAATAAAGATTATGATTTTATCAACCAATTATTTGCAACCCAAAACCTTCATAAGAAAAATGCTTCGCAGCACGTCGCAAAAAGTTCATCTAAAGGTAAAGAAAGATATTCAGCTTCCCCTAACACGAAAAACTCGAAATCAAAGCAAATGACTTATCGATTTCCTAATAAAAAAATAGCGACTCCAAGGCCACCAAGTGTTTCTAAAAATTTTGAAGATAAAAGAAGAGGGAGAAGCAGCATAAATGACAGTTTTGGGAAAGGTCTAGATTTAAATATAACCTATAGGTTTAGTCCAAGAGCATCCTCAGCAATTGATGGGAAAAAAAGATATAGGTCTAAGAGGGAATCTTCCTTGGGAATCAAATAGCATATTGCCATAAATTTTATTTAAGCAAATCTGATTTCTATTATATCTGTAAATAATGACTAATAAATATGAAATTGCTCGCATTTTTGCTCGCCTCGATTGCATTAGCTGCAATCTACAATATAGATTTAACAACAAACGCCAGAATTAATCCGGGAGGATCATCTATTCTTGAAGTCAATCAATCAATTTTATTCAGAGAGTTTATTGCTCTCCCCAATCATCTTTTCCTGCAAATTTTGACAGGTAAATCTTCACCGTTTTTTCTAGATGTTCCTTTTCTTCTATAATAGGCAAGTCTTCACACGGAGTCGAATAGCCAAAAAAAATTCCATATTCGCTTATTCCCAAGTGTTTTTTGGGTCCCTGGGCAGCTCTTATTGGTTTGTTTTCTTTGGACATTTTCGCGCTAAAAATAAGTTCTATTCTTGAAGTCACCTCAAATCCTTCAACAGGATACATGTGGTACTTTATTCCATCAAATTCAGCAAAAATCTCAGTCGATGACCCAAGAGGAACCTTTATAGCTCCAGTGACAGAGCTGACAGGAGCACCAGGGAAGCAAAGATTTACGATATCATGCAGTCAACTCTGTGTAGAAGGTGATATACTTGAAGTTATTTTAGCCTTGCAGCGCCCATGGGAGCAAGCTCCAATTGATATTAAAAAAGTTTCAGTTGAAGTAACTAATGATCAGTTAGATTAAAATTAATCCGAATTAAAATAATATATATTTCGAGATATTTTGGCTATTTTTACTAATGATTATTTTCAGTGATAAAAATTATATAAAATCAGTCAAGCCCAAAATTTGAAACTTATTAGGAAGATCTAATACTAATGAATTTAATTTTGAGCAGAATTATAATTTACAAAATTTATATCACAAAAAATATAAGATCTAACTTTATTCTCGATTAAAGGATATCCTGATTGCTCTCTAAATTAAAATTATTTATTTGGCTTAGAGTAATTTTTTAAGATGAGCCGAATTTGTCAATATCATTAACTGAATTTTGATATCTAAGGTATGGCAATTATTAAGTTTGCAGTTATTAAAGCCATATATTTTTCATAATTAGATGAACGAGTTAAGAGTTTAATGAAGTTAAGATTCCTTGAAGTCTCATCTGCTGGTTAGCATGGTTGTCCTTCAGCTTTTGGTCCAGCTCAAGAATCTGCTTTTTAATCTTATAAATCTTTTTTAAGCTCTTACTTCTTGTTTCCTCAGAAAATTCATCTTCTTGACAGATCTGCAAATACTCTTTTTTCCCATAATTTCTCCTCCAAAACAGCAACGTTTCAGCTTCAATCAACATCTTAATGAGCTCAAACGTATCTGCAGTGATTTTTTGGTCTTCTACCCTGTTAAATGTATCACCCATCAAATTAATGATCAAGTTAAGCATGATAATCGGATTTATAACTGTAAACATAAAGAAATAAAGCCAAAAATACATCCCATAATCCTCAATGCCTGGGTAATCTCCTAGGTTTGTTTGATACGCCTGGGTTACCGCATGGAAGAAGTAATTATCATCGCTCGGTTCCTGCACAAGCACAAAAGCAATCAGCGCCAGAGCAATTGTGGAGTAAAACAGGATTGATAAGAAAAATACTACATCTTTATAGACTTCTTGGACTAAGTTGACAAGGGTTCTCATTGCCTTAAAAACTCTAAAATAAGTGATTCCTCTCATCCAGGTCACAAAATTCAAACAAGCTAAAAAGCTTTCCATATAATTTCTATAACCTGTCCATACAAGAATAGTATAAGCATCCATCATCGTCATCCTAGCAATATCAAAATAATTCCAGCCACTTTTTCAATAATAGCCTCTTCCATATTTCATGATATAAAACTCATAGACACACAATACCTGGCTGATCACAAATGGAGCAACAAGAAAATCATTATGATACTGGTACAAAGCTGTATATATCGCCATCAGTATCAAATAGCTCGCATAGACTAAAGCCTGAATATCTATCATCCAGCTAAGTTTCATTCATTTATCTTTCAGAATTATCTGAATGAGAGGAGTCTCGAATGTATCTACATCAGTACATTCCTGCAAGCTTTCTAAATACAATAGACTCTCTCTCGACCCTGGAGTCAAGTTTAGCTTGACTAGCGTTTGAAGGAAAATAATTGCCTTTCCTTCTAATGTATAATTGTCGTTCAGCATAAAGTTTTCAGGGTTAGGGATAATGAAATCAGATCTGATCACTATCGGTAGTGATACAGTATCTTTACAAAACTTTGGGAAGTTTTTCCCATTGGCTGGAGTGAGGATAGTGGTATAAAACTTATCGAGAGATGAAAAACTGCTTTGGTTTAGAGCTTCAATTGATTGCTCAAAGTAGTAAAAGACAAACATGTTGTTCTTAGCCATTCGGTCTATCACTTTAAAAATTGCCGAAATACAATCTCCGAATTTCTTATCCAGGCAAATTGATAAAGGAGTTTCACCAGTCTTACTGGGGAAGAAAGACCCATCTTTTGCAAGTCCCAAACGTAAATGTTTGCTGAGGTTGAAATAGGAGTAGAGATGCAAAGTATTGATACGATAAGGCATGATTAGTCATTTATCCATATCTGGGTTGTGCTCGACGTTTTCTCCCATAATTACTTTGCTGATATATTTTAAGTAGGCATATCTTTCGTCACTGGGACCATAAATTGCGAAGTTTAGTTCAGCTTTTAATGGGTTTTTAAGCAGACAAATGTCATTTTCCTCAGACACTGCAATTATCTTCTCGTCTGGAGAAATAGCCATAGCTATCATGGCTTTTCTTGTTTTGACTGCAGTCAAAAATGAGTAGTTTTTCATGCTCCAAATAGATAGCAAATTGTCCTCTGAGCAAGCCAGAAAATATTCGCCGTCAAGAGTACAGTAAATTGTTCTTACTATTCCACTATGATAAGTAATGGTATGCATACAGCTCTGTTTTTCTAAATTCCAGATTCTAATTGAGCAATCTCTGCAGCCTGATATCAATGTGCAGCCGTCTCTTGAAATATCCAAGCATTGAATACGGTTTGTATGCCCCTGAAGCTCAGTTATAAATATCTCATGCTTTAAATTGTGGACTAAGATTTTTCCATCATCGTCTCCTGAAAACAATAAATTAGTTCTTTCATATAATGCAAGTGCCCAGACACCAGATTTGTGAGTTCTATATATCTTTCTCTTGACAAAGGTGTTCATATCTCATATAGAAATTCGAAAGGCTTCATCTCCAGTAATTAAAGTGTTCACATCGCTCATTACTATAGCTCGAATAGAGGCATTTTCTTCAATGTCTAATTCTCTTTCTCTTTGGTAGTTAGATAAATTCCAGATAATCATCTTGTGACTGTCTGTGCATGAAATCAGATATTTTTCATCTTTGGTCAAGGCTAAGGCAAACATGCTATCATAGTGCTGAAGCTCTTGGATTTTTTCGTATGTTTTTACATCCCATAAGATCACTCTTCCATCGTCTGAGTTAGAAATTAAAATCCCTGTAGAAGTGAAAATAAGCTTATATATTGTTTGTGTATGGTCTTTCAGCAATCGGTTGGTCTCACCTTTTGGCATCTTCCATGAACAAAGTCTGCAGTCTTTTCCTAATGAGTAAATAAAGTTCTGGTCATTGCTAACCAGAACAGATCTTACAGTGTCACTGTGACCATTTAAAACAAGTTCGTCTCTAGGTACGTCGAGGTATCAGACTCTTATGGTTGTATCTTGTGAGCCAGATATCAATGTGTCTTCATTCAAAGTAAAGCACATGTCCCTGATTTTTTTGGTGTGTCCATATAATTCTTTTGCGATTTCCCAAGTTCCAAAATACCAAAGAGTTATGCTTCCATCGGTTTTTCCAGCTGCTATATATTTTAGCTTTGGAGAAAATTTTACTGAATACAAGCCAACCTCTAATTCAAATGATTGTTCTTCTTTGTCTTTGCTTGTATTATAAACTTTTACATTTCCATCCTTGCTACATGAAATAAGAAAATTTCCATTATAGCTAATATCAACTGCCATAACACTATCATTGTGAGTGTAGAGAGTTTTTACGTTAAAATTGTCACTTTTTTGTGTTATATCCCATTTTCTGACTGTCTTGTCATTGCTTACTGAGTACATATATTTCTCGTCAGGAGAAAGAGTTATGTCATTTACTTGCTCATCATGACCTACAAAATTGTCATAACTCTCAAAATTCGAGTAAGTGAATCTTTTAATTGATCCGGTTTTTTTGCAAGCTGTTATGATAAACTCTGATTTACCTTGTAAAATAATACTTGTGATTCCCCCTAAGAATCCGACATTTTTGTCTCTCATCACTTCTTTTTGAGTGCAAACTGCGATGCGTCCTTCTTGGCTCCCGAATACAAAATTTCCATCATCTGGGTTAAAAGTCAAGCTTTTCCCACTAAAAGGTGTCTTCAGCTCATTTGGCAAAAATCCAGCGGTTTTGATAAAGATATCTTGGAGTTGTTCCCTTATGTCTCCAGTGTGTCTAACAGCAAACATTTCTTTGAGTACATTGCTTTTGAGGTCATCAAATTGCCCTTCTAAGTTATTTTCAGCTGCTTCTCCTCCTTGAAGCTTGACCACTTCAAGTTTCTGAAAGTTAAGTGCCATTTATAAAGTTTTCGCCAGTTTCATTTCCTAACAGATATGAATTATTTCCCCTTCTATCATATCAAATAATTAAATTACTGCTATTTTAATCACTTTTTAATAATTAGAAGCGATTTTCTTTGTATCATATGTCACTGACGCCTCGAGGATCTGATTTCCATAGACGAAATTTGCAAAGAGATAGATAATGTAAGCAACTGGAAGCAGCAAACTTACGTACTGAATCCAAGCAAATTTCATGGTCTCTAAAAACGCTGGCCTATAAACTACAGGCTGATTTGCTGGGATCCTGACTTTAATTTTTATGTTAATACTCCCTGTCTGTCCTCCATATAAGACGAGAGGCTTTCCATAGTCATAGCTTGTTGTGACGTTTCTATCATTGTAAGCTGAAATAATTGATGGCAAAAACATTTCAGCACTGCTTGTTGTATCAATCAATGACTGGTTATATGTAGTCAATACAATTGAAGATGGCCTGATAGACTGAGTCTCTTTAAGATTGAGCCATCCATCAATATATATTGTAGAAGCGCCATTAGGAGTATCAATATCTGCATACCCCATCGTGATCATGTCCATTCTTACCCTATCTCTCAGCCGGTAGTCATAAAAAGTCATAATTTTGATATTTTGTAGGTAGCTAGGACTTTCGTACATAGTGATATTGAATTCGTACAGATCTGGCTTGCTGTCAAAGTTATAATCAATCAGTGAACTTTGAATTAACATTGGCGAGAGATCTTCAAAAAATAAATCATTGATGCCAGCTAGTGAGGAGTAAACTAATGTCCCTTGGTCTGCTGTATAAGCCATTATGATAATTTCTTTGCGGTAGAGCACTGTTGGCTGCTCCTCGTAAACTTCCCGCTTCTTCCAAAACTCATGGGTGGAAAATGCGAGGAAAAAAGGTAGAACTATCACAATTAGAAATAAAATCCAGCAAAAGAAGTAGCTGCAGCTGAATCTTGATGCTCTGTATTGCTTCTGAATAGGAGTGCCAAAAAGTAATGCCATTTGTATATTATTTAAAGAGGAATAAAAATGATTAAAATACAGTGCCATCTGGTTTTTAATCTCTGAGTTTTGATATTAAAACTACAGAAAGATCAGGGCTAAATGATGCGAGCAGATTATCTTGAAACGAAAGTTTGCTGGACATGAATTAATGTTTATTTAAGAATTTTTTTTTGGATACTGAAAATAAGAGTAGGCTGATCAATATGATTTTAGAGAAATTAAGCAGTTAATAGGATTAAATTAGAGAATAAGTTTGATAAAAATTAGAAAAATTGCAAAATTTCAAATGGGTTGAGAATAATAAAGGAATATAATATGATTAGTAAATTTAAATTCTTAGAAAAAATGGATAACTAATAATTATTATAATGTCAATAATCGTTTCCACTCCTGGACAAATTGCTAGTGCTCCTACAAACAGATCAACAGCCAAACAGCAATGGTCTTTTTCTAAAGCTGCTCGTTTTTCAACTATGAAACCTACCGAGTAAATGCTATTCAGAGGCCATTTTTATTCAATTCCTCCAGCTTTTGACAGGAGATCAGCTTCAATTGGGTATGGAACAAAATCTGACTTTACCAAAGAGCGAGGCCAAGGAAACCCAGATCCCAGTGCATATAACTTGCCCAGCGATTTTGATATTAATAAGCCACATGGCCAAGCATATTCTTTTGGGATTTCTCGAGAAGCATGTGAAAAAAGATATGTCGAAGGACACTTTAGAGCTGATCCCTCAGTTCCAGGTCCCGGAACGTATGCTATTGCTTCAAAGATTGGGCAAGAAGGCAGAAAATTTACCTTCAGACCTCGCACATCTATTCTAGGTAACTGCTAATTAGATGAAATGTTTAATAGCAGAAAAAGTCCAGGACCAGGAGCTTATGATCCTAAGTTAGAAGTTGATAAAGGAAGATATACATTAAGCACATTCAAAAATGCAGGAATTACAACATTCTCACCTCTTTCTTCTCCAAGATTCCCTAAAAATCAAAAAGTAGGCCTTCCTGGCCCTGGTGCATATTATAACAACGAAGACTTTTTAAAGTCAGGGTATTATTTATCAAAATTCCATTCTCCAGGAAATAGGGCCTTTCCGATTTCAGACAGAGATTCATCCCCCACTTCAGGTTTTTGGGATACACCTGGACCAGGGAGTTATAGGCTTCCAAGTGAGTTCGGGTACTATGAGAGCAAGCATAAGAGTTTAGAAAAAAGACCAAACACTCAATCAATGCCCAATCTCAAAACCCAAAAGACTCCTGCAATTAATAAAAAGCCAAAGCCTTCCACAAGAAATTAAATAATAAACAGAATTTAATTAAGGCCAAGCACAGATTAAATCTTATATCTAACTAAAAATATAATAGCTTGTTATAGATTATCATTATTAAGTAGCTCTTTATTCCAATTAAAGAATATTCAGAATTTTATATAAGAAAAATTACTATTATCTTATATGGTGAGATACTTTAAAGACAGCTTCACCGATGTAAACCCAAGAGGAATTTATTGGGAACTTCAATCAAGAATTTTAAAAAGAAATAGGCTCTGGGTTTCAATGCCTCGTATCCCTGCAATGTCACGGGGAACTTTCCAAATATTCATGGTCGCAGTAACAAAGCATTGAAATTATCTATTTGAAGGAATATCTATGTATGTTCCGAGGTCTTTAAGATATACAGAATTCGGGCCACATAACGTTTTATGGATTGGAATTTTAATTGGCTTCATTTTTCATCATATAAATACAAAACTTTGGAAAGAAAGAATTTGGGATAAGGAGCCAGGGGCTGTTATTCCTTTCAGAAACGGCACTGCCATAAGAGCCAAAAATTATATTGTCAATTACACTATAAGGCCTTTTATTTATTACTTCGGGCTATTTATTAAAGAACTGGATCTTGATAGTACAATTGATTTGGCCCAAGCTCAAGCGGGGAGGAAGTACCGAAGATATTTATTTATGGAATATGCAAGAAGAAATTCATTAGATAAGTTTAGGGACAAAAATTACGACTTTTTAGAAATCAGCAGAATGTATGGAAAAGACTCTCTTTAATCATTAAGTTAAACTGAGAATTAATATATCTTGTATAATGTTACTTAGCATTATTAATTTGTTCCCTTAGCTCACGATTAAGCCCTTTTGAAGAAGGCCTCAAGGACTTATCAAATGACCAAGTTTCTCTGATGATAGAGCAAATGAAAGGGAATGCATTTTCATATTCAGCTCTTATTAAAGGCTTTCACCTTTTCAGAACCAAATTATTCATAAACTCTTGATGTTGTTCGTTAAATCACTCCATACCTTTTTTATAGGCAATTTTTACATTTCTTTCAAATGGTTTTTCGTTTAAAAAGAGCTCAAACATTGTCATGCCAAATGACCAAATATCAGAGGATTTATCAATTTGTTTTGACTGTAATTGTTCTGGAGAGGCGTATATCAACGTGCATTTACCTTTGGTTGTTGTCTTGCTACTTTGAAATTCACTAATATTGAAATCACATATTTTTGGAGTGCAAAATTTATCAATTAAAATGTTTTGAGGTTTTATGTCAAGATGGCAAATGCCTCTTAAGTGTATTCACATTAAACCATAGCTAGCACCAATTAGAAGCTCCAGTTTGTCCCTTTCTGTTATTTCTAAGCTAGGTTGTAATGCATATTGTTTTAATGTTCCTCGTTCGCAATATTCAGTAATTATCCCAATTGTATTATTGCCTATGACAATACCTAAAATATCCAAAACATTCTTATGATGAGAAAGCTTTGTCATTTTTATTTCTTTTAACAGTGCTTCTAATCTAGGCTCATTCTTAGGAACTTTTATTGCAACCTCTTGGCCAAATAAAATATTTTTAAAAATATATGAGTCTCCTCCAATTGCAATCGGCTCTTCATTCGTAAAGTCAGGATTATTTAATTCTTCTTGAGGAATGAACTCCAGGAATGAACTGTGATCAAATCATGTGTCAAAAAAAATTTTGTTGATAGAGTCTCACATATTCTGAATATAATCACTTAAACATAAAGAATTTTCATCTCTTGACTTTGCAACTTTTTCAATATATCTTCTATCATAAAGAACTCTTAAAGCCTCTGTCTTGTTAAGTATAATTGTGTAAACTGGAAGAGTGAAAAACTCTATTCCATTTTCATAAAGTTCGCTAATTGATCTAATTATTTGTTCAAGAACGTCTATCGATATATCTTCTCAAACGAGAGAATAATAAAAAGTATTATTTGCAGTGATAAGATCTGAACCTGGAAGGGTAAAATAATTTTTTACAGCTTCATTGTTTTCTATAATTTCATTTATCTCCATATTAAAATTATATTTTAAAATTATTTTAGAGTCTTGCATCTTTAGAAGTTTTAGAAATAAAATGATTAGTTGGCAGAAGACGGAGTAGAGAAAATTACTATGGAGCTGGCCTGATCCATCCAAGATACTAAAGCGTATTGCTTGTGCCACTAAAATAGGACTTTAAGCTAGAAAAGCAAAAAGGAAAGAGATATTTAGCCATTACTTAATATGTACCCTGAAGAGTATCTGAAGGCCAATTTCAATGGAGTCGAGACAAGACGACATCATTGTTCACGTACTTATTCCAGACAAGCCAACGATTTAAGCCAAATTTAGAAGGATAATTTGGATCATTTATTAATCATCAACTTGGGTCTACCTTATAGTTCAATCATCACTTTTTCTTCCAAAGAAAATTTGAAGTAATGATTATAGGGATATCCTGAACACCCAATGTAGATTCCTCCTTTATTATATAAGCAGCTAGCCTGAGTAAAATAGCTAATTGACGATGCTGCTATTTTCCATCAAGAATATTCATCTTCACTACTACTTTCATATATTCATCCATGGCCACACTCAATCAAATACAATTTCTCAGCATTTATCAAGAGCTTGGCTTTTTCCTTTGCAAATTCATAAGGAATAGTTGAAAAAGAGTCAATATCAATTGAGTAAATTAAAATATTTTTATTTTCGTATCCAGAAATCAAAATATTTCCATTAAATATTATACTATGACAATGGATATCTACATTTGGCATTGGAGTTAGTTTAATTCAACGATTTCTATCTAAATCAAATCTCTCTGATAAAGCTAAAGAATTGCTGTCATTTTCCCCTCCAAAGCAATAAATATTTCTGTTGATATATATACATTTTTGCCAGATGGTAGCTCTTTAGCTTCACTATTTATATCAATTATCAAAGTGATCCCAGAAATTTCCCCATTACCAAAACAAAATAATTCACTATTTGGGAGCTGAGCTATGCATGTGCAATAGTCTAATTGCTCAAGAATATCTAGATTTCATATCTCTTCTTCTTCACACTCAGTATTATAAGTAGTCAATCTAATTCTATTGTTTCTATTCTCAATGAAATAAAGAGATGAAATGTGATTATAAGCGTCATATATTTGATTTATTGCTGGAAAAAAAGCAGGACTCTGATTTTCATATAATGAGCAAATTCTCCTGAAATCTTGCTCTCTTTCTGGGCCATTAGTAATACTTCGAATTATAGAATCTTTAGTCAACAGATTATGAGAATTTAATAATTTACCATCAAGAGTCTGACTAATTCGGCTTTGGGTGTGATTTACTTCATCAATTAGCTCTTCTTCAGCAGAATTAAGCTGCTCATAGAGTATATTTCAAGCTTTGAGTTCCATATTTTAAACTATTAAAATTTAAGCATTTATTTTTAATATTCTCTTAGTAAAAATTATTAAAATCTCCATAATAAAAAATGGTTGAGAAAGATACAATGATTTACAGAAATCTCGGAAGCTCAGGCCTTAAAGTTTCTTCACTATCATTTGGAACTGGGCTCACAAACTACAATGCAGAGACTGAAGAGAACTTATATCAAATCTTTCAGAAATCCATCGATGCTGGAGTCAATTTTTTTGACACTGCTGAAAGATATGGCGCTGGAGCAGTAGAAACATTTATTGGAAATATTTTAAAGCGAGGTGATTGGGATCGTGACAATTTAGTTATTTCAACTAAATTTCTTCGATGTGGTAGAGGTATTGGATTGTCTCGCAAAAGGCTAGTTCAAGGCATGAGAAATTCGCTTAAACGGCTTCAACTGGGATATGTAGATGTTATGTACTTGCATAGATATGATCAGGAAGTCCCGCTAGAAGAAACTATAAGAGCAGTAAATCATTTGATTGAAAAAGGGAAAGCTGATTATTGGGGAACTTCTGAATTTACAGCTTTCGAAATTCAAGAGTGCCATAAGATCTGCGACAAGTATGGCTTCATCCATCCAGCTGTTGATCAGTGCCAATATAATCTGATTATAAGGGATAAAGTTGAAGTGGAATTCCCTCCTTTGTTCGACAAATATGGCATGGGAGCAGTTGCATGAAGTCCTTTAATGGGAGGATTTTTATCAGGGAAATATAATGATATGAATATCCCAGAAGGATCGAGATTGGCAGATCCTAATTTGCCTCAAATAGCTAAGGCGCCATATGAAGCATTCTTTTTGCCTCAAAATCAAGAAAAGACAAAGAAAATGTTTGGTGGCTTATGATCACTGGCTTTGGAGCTAGAATGCTCACAGTCGCAATTAGCGCTTGCTTGGTGTATAAAAAATAACGATGTTAGCAGCACTATTTTTGGTGCAACTAAACTTTATCAAGCTGAAGACAATCTTGGAGCTATCGGTGTTTTATCTAAGTTAACCCCTGAAATCTTAGCGAAAATTGAAGAAATTATTGAAACAAGACCAAAAGCTCCTATCAATTGGAGAAATTGGCAGCCAATGCCTTCAAGAAGATAAAAACTAATTATTTTTAAAAATAAACTTCCAAGTCTCTATTAATTTTCATTTTTTTACTAGAATATCATTATTTAATTAATTACAATTACAGAGAGAGCAGCTATGCCAACTTTATTCTTGTGTACTAAAGAATAAGCTTCCACACAAATTGCATGCTTTTTAAATTTTAACTATCAGAATTTGATCTTACTACATGCCTCTGTTCTTTTTCCTCTTGTTACTTTATTTTATTTAAATTAATTGCAATTAATTTTATTTTCCATCAAGAAATCCCTATCCTTTTCTCTTACTTCAACTTTCAAATAAATCCATCTTTCATTTGATTCGGCAAACGTATAATAAGCATCATTCCCAGCTACTCTTTCTCCACATTCCTCCAAACCTTCATTTTGATCCACTTTTTTACCTTTAAACCTTCATTTGCAATTAAAAAACCCACAATTTTCTGCTCTATTGACTCTTTTATTGCAAACAGGACATCTCAAACTTGTGATTGTTTCTCCAATAGAAAAGACTCCAAATCCTTTATTGACTAAAACCCAATCTCCCATACTTCCAGCTTCACAAAAGCGGTTCCTACAACGCGCTTTGAATGAAATTCCCCTTCTTGCACTCCTCCATCTTGGAGCATTTTCATCAAACATTAACATTACTTGTTTTTGGTAACTGATGTCGGCAGGAGTTATTTTCAATGGTTTGTAATTGAGCGTTAAATTTAATTTCCCATAGGATTGAAATTCCAACTGCCTATAATTTGGAATATCATTAAGGGATAGTCGCTCACTTAGTTTTTGATCAAATCAAAAATCGTATTTTTCTCTGGGTATGGAAATGAAGCATGGCCTACTGTTTTGAGGGAATTGATTTTGAAATGAATACACCAGGTTGGAACTTCTGGATGACCAAAAGCTTCTATCAATTGGAGAAATTGGCAGCCAATGCCTTCAAGAAGATAAAAACTAATTATTTTTAAAAATAAACTACCAAGTTTCTATTTAAATTTTCACTTTTTAGTATAATATCATTATTTAATTAATTACAATTACAGAGAGTGCAGCTATTCCATCTTTATTCTTGTGTACTAAAGCATAAGCTTCCACACAAATTGCATGCTTTTTAAATTTTAACTATCAGAATTTGATCTTATCACATGCCTCTGTTCTTTTTTTCGCTCATTAATTTACTTTATTTAAATTAATTGCAATTACTTTTCTTTCTCATCACGAAATCCCTATCCTTTTCTCTTGCTTCAACTTTCAAATAAATCCATCTTTCATTTGATTCCGCAAATGTATAATAAGCATCATTCCCAGCGACTCTATCTCCACATTCCTGCAAACCTTCATTTTCATCCTCTTTTTCACCTCTAAACCTTCATTTGCAATCAAAAAACCCACAATTTTCTGCTCTACTGACTTTTTTATTGCAAACAGGACATTTCAAATTTGTGATTGTTTCTCCAATAGACAAGACTCCAATTCCTTTATTGACTATAACCCAGTCTCCTATACTTCCTGCTTCACAAAAGCGGTTCCTACAATGCGCTTTGAATGAAATTCCCCTTCTTACACTCCTTCATCTAGGAGCATTCTCATCAAACATTAATATTACTTGTTTTTGGTCACTGATGTCAGCAAAGGTGAATCCTAATCCAGAAGTACCTCCTAAAGCTCCTTTGTGCCCTTCAATGCATGAACGATCGTGAATTGGATAGGACCTTATAATTTTATCGTCATCTAAAGCTGCTCCATTCTGTAAGATTAATCGGAGGACTCTTTTACCCTTGCATGCCAAAAGCCACTTTAACTTAGAGACTTTTGATGATTTTTTAATATAAAGTGAGATTGGGTCTTCACCGTCTACACGGATATTTACAAGTACATACAGAGATGGGTCGTAAAAATTTTTTTCTTTTTTTAATATGAGTTTTAGGCAGGAGTTATTTTCAATAGTTTGTAATTGAGCGTCAACATTTAATTTCCCATAGGATTGAAATTCCAACTGCCTATAATTTGGAATATCATTAAGGGATAATCTCTCACTTAGTTTTTGGATCAAATCAAAAATCGTATTTTTCTCTGGGTATGGAAATGAAATATGGCCTGCTGCTTTGAGGGAACTGATTTTGAAATGAATACACCAGGTTGGGACATCTGGATGAAGAATAAATTGAAGTCCACCTCCCCATTTAATATTCTTTATTTTCTCAGCACGATTCAGTCGTCTGCCATTCGTGTACAAAGTAATATCCATTGAATCTATTGACTTTTTTGCTTCAATTATTCTTGCAAAATCTTCAACAGTTCCATTGGGTGGGATTAGCTCAGATTCTATATAAAATCTGTCGTCTAAAGACAAAACTTCGACTGGCTCTGGATTATTGGTTAACATTCGATTAATTATTTTAATAGAAATTTAATTTTCATTTTTATCTAAGTATTTAATATAATTAATTCAATTTCTTTGAATGCTATAATGTTGAAGTCATTTTTCATTTTCTTAACGCAAATAATTTAAACAACTTTAAACAAGGTCAGATTCAAGAGCTGTTTCTTTGATCTTATTCAAAAATTTCAAATAAATTTCTTCAGGCTCTTTAAAAGCACTTCTTTGGACCTCAATATTTCTAAGAATAACATCATCATTAATTAACGAAACTTTTTTAACTATCTCTTTTTCATCTTTTTTATCTTTTTTAAAGTACAATAAATTAATTTTAAAAATCTTTCTAGTTCATACACTCAAAATCGATGCAAACCCTCCATAAAAAGCTTTGAAAATCCATATAAATCAGAAAATAATGTTGGCAAAAAGCATAAGCATAAAGAAAAATCATTTCGATCCATCATCCAATGAATTTGTGAGATAATATAAGCCGCAATATATAGTTACTGCTGAAACAAAAGAACCTTTTAATTCCATTTCATTTAAGTCTTTATATTCAAATGGCCTACTTATATATTGAAGATGAATAAAAACTATGAGCACGGATAAGCATGTCAAGGCTTGAATATTTGGAGAAATCGCATTAAAAACAGCTGATAATAATATAATGCTCATTTTTCTAGTCATGATTACAAACTCTCAATAAAATCTAGAGTCTTTGTAGCCTGAATACAAAAAGCCGAATTTTATTTTAAAGTCAATTTGACCAAGCTTAGAGCGATTCCGGCGTAGATGCCACAAAATAGCAAATGGAGTGCATATAGACCATATAGCAATAGAAGGAACTGCAATAGAAACTGTATAAAATGCATGAGTGTCATCTCAGCATTTTATGTCTAAATTTTTCATTAAATACTTTTGGCCATAAATATCCATGCAGCTGAAAGCAGAGAACATATAATTGGTCAGTGATGGATGAATTAAGAAAAATAAAATACAAAGTGTTGCCACAAATTCCTTTTTCATTATTTGGCAATTCTTTTTAATTGCTGAAACTATGTAGAAAAACCCAAAAACAGCTAGTCCTAATATAATAGGAATTAAAGAAATAATTCAGAGTTTTGTAAAATAAACAGTTTTGTATGAATCTGGGCTGTCTTCACTTATTAAAAAGCAGTCAATTGAAAATATTTGTGTAGAAACCTCTCCAGCTTTACTTTGAGTTTCTAGGAAGCTGCTAACCATCTGTGGCCATGATAGTCTTAATTGCGCAGCTAAAGACACCAATTGAATGTAATTTACAAAAATTTTCAAATAAATTGATAAAATTGAAGCTGGTTGATACGCACTAACCATGGTTGTATGAACTAAAATTGTCAGTGCTAAGATCATGCCTATGATAATTACAATAATTTTTACAACGCTTCAAGAATAATCACAAACAGCACACACATTGGAGCTTGAGTAAGAATATCCTATTTTGCAAGCTTGACATAAATTTCCTCTATACCCTTCAGAGCAGATTCCAGTAGTAGATATATAGCCATTATCAGACATGAGCCCGCCTAAGCAGGAGCCTTTGTTCAAGCACTCATATATTACAGCAGAATCATTACTCCCGTGTCAGTATCCAGGATATGGAGCTATCAAATATCCTCCATAACAGTCAGCATTTGCAGGACAATTAGAGCACTGACTATCAGCATCTAAACTGTATGTTCCATTACTGCATTCAATGCATTGATTATTTTGTTTATACTCTCCTTTTATGCATTCTCTGAGAGAAATCGATATATTAATGCTTGTTCCTATTGAAACTCCATTAGAGAAAGAAATTATTGGGGTAGAAATCGATAAACTTGCTTGACTTCCTGGAGTTGCAGTTACAGAAAATTTGTCTAGAGTCACTTCTCCTTCAACAGGATTGACCTGGGTTATTCCACTAACACTAATATTAGTGTTTCCTATAATTGAAACTTGAACATTATCGTATCCGTACTTCACAATCTGAGCTTCATGATCAATTAGGCCTAGTTTTATTGTATATGGAAATTTTTGGCCACTTGGAACATCGGTAAAATCAGTTAACTGTCTTGAACTGGTTTCAGATAAAACATTGAATTTGATAGGAAATGAAGCCATATTGTTCCCATATTTTGCGGTATTGTTTTGGAATTCATTATTATCAAATTTAGGCATGGAGCCTGCTCATCATATTGATCCTCCAGAATTTTTAGCTGAGTTATTGATAAAACTATTTTTTCTTATATCAGCTGTGCAGCTATTACTAGAGCTGCCTGAAGGACATGAAATAAGGATAGCTCCTGCATTTTCTGCTATATTAGAAGAAAATTCGTTATCAGTCAGATTTATTTTCATATATGATGAAGAAAGATAAATTCCTCCTCCGCTTCCGCCACTTTTTTTATATGAAGCCAAGTTATTATCAAATAAACAGTTAGAAACAATGAATTCAGATCCAGTATCTTTAGTAGACTGAACATAAACAGCGCCACCTGAGCCCATCGATGTATTATTTACAAATGAGGACCCTGAGATTTGTCCATATATTACTTCCTGCAAATAAATGGCGCCTCCATTATCAATATTAATTCCTTCGCTAAATTTGCAATCTTTGATGACTATATTTTTGATATCATAACCATAAATAGTTCCAGATTTCATTCCTGAAAAATGGGAGTCCTGGACAGTTAAATTTCCTTGAATTTCAATTATATATGTACTTGTGTCATAATCCTTTTTAGGCCTGTGATCCTCAAATATAGAGTTAGTAATACTAATACTGGAATTGCTAGTTCCTTCAATCCCTGCTGTATATAAATTATTATCTGAGAAGATTAGTGAGGAGTCTGCGAAACTCAAAGTTCCTCCAGAAAGAGATATAGAGCCTCCATTTTCTGCTGACCCTCCATAAAAATTTGATTTCGAAATATCTATAATACTTTGAGTATTTGCTGAAATAAAGGCTCCTGAGCCAAGAGCTGATTGATTTTTAAAGGCTGAGTTAGATATAGTTAAACTAGCAGTATTAAGGAGAATCCCTGGGCTATCATGCTCTGCTCAATTTCCATCAAAAATACAATTGTCTATTGCTACATCAGATTCAATAATATTAATTACTCCACCTTCATGCGCATAATTGCTTTTAAAGGTGCAGCTATAAATGCTGCTTTTTTCTGTCACTGAACTGTAAATTATTGCTCCCCCTTTATAGGGTGTTAAATTGTCCAAAAATGAGCAATTCTTAAAATTTGTAGCTGAATCTCCTAATATCGACACGCATCTTTTCTCATTCTTCTCAAAGATGCAGTTTTCACAAGAAAAGCTGCTATAAGAAATTTGGATAATCGAGAATTGGCTGCCTGAATGAGTTTCGAAGCTTGCTTTATTTAAGGAAACCTGGGAATTACTCTGAGCAAAAAAGCTCATATCACATGAGATAAATTTGCTGTTTTCATCATTCCAGACTACGTAATCAAGGTATATTAAAGTAAGATTTGAGTGATTTTGAAATAAACATGAAGAGGAAGTAATTATGCAATTCGAAATAATGGATTGAATATTAACTACCATCTTTCCTTTATTGCTATCAAAATGACTGTCAATCAGTTTTAAAGGCTGATTGGAGTCTTTAAAAAACCCATAAATTGCTGATGACCCTTCTCCTGAGTTTCTGTTAAAGTTAGAATAAGAAATTGTTAAGGATCCTGTATAAAATAGGGTTAAGGCTCCAGTTTTTTTGGAAAAATTGTCATTAAATGACGATGTTGTTATATAAGAACTTTCATCAAGTGGATATCCAAAAACAAAAAAAATTGCACTTCCCCCATCATTTGAGTATCCATTTGAAAAAATCGTATTGGTGATTTCCAGTTTTATTTTTGCCTTAATTCTGTAGTCTAAATACAAGGCTCCTCCATATTCTCCTTTACAGTAATTAAATACAGAATCTTTTATTGTAATCTTAGGAGAGTTATTTGGCTGCTGACTTGGATAAATATACATACAGCCAGCAGCATCTTCAGCAATAGACTTATTAATATTGACTCCAGAAATAGTAAGCGATTCAAAATAATCTATTCAAGCCACAGAAGCCTTTTTCTGAGAAAGATTATTCATCTGGGAATTTTTTATTTCTATTGACTGCAGGCCATATATATAAATAGTACCAGATGTGTCAGTGCCCTTGATATTTGAAATTCTCATATCTGTAATTTTCAGTTGGCCGCTTTGAGTATTTACATTATTAGACAAATAAATAAAATTTATTTGTGGGTATTGATTGGTAATGGAGTCAGCTTCAATATTTGTCAGAGTTACTACCTTAGAAATTGGCATGATATTTATAAACTGATAATAAGTAGTGCCTTCTGGGGCATTTTTTGTATTAATTAATTCTATTGAGGTCGAATAAGTAAAAGGACATAATATAAGAGAAAACATGTTTTGGGCTTGCTTGAAAATCCCAAATGTGTATGATAAATAGTTTTTGGCAATAAATTGACTGATTATGATATTGTCTATCGATTTGTAAACTGGATTACTCCAAAGAATAGTCATATTATACAAATCTATATTGCGAATATTTTTACCATGAAACATAGTCGTTGCAAAGCAGCTATCAATATGAGTATTGCTTAACTTAATGTAATTTGGCTGTGCTTGTACAGCAACGCCACTAACAGTAAGAGATCCACCTTCATTAGCCCACGTATTATCATTACTATTATAATTTTCATTCCAAATATTGATTAACTTGTTATTATCTTCATCGACTATATTTTTCAAAAAAATATTATTATCAATTTCTACGTTTATGATAGTCCATGTATAAATATCAATTATGCCTCGATTTGAGCCATTTTCTGTGAAATTGTTGTTTTTCATATATACATGTGAGTAGCTCATGTAATTTCCGTTGCTTACATATTTTTGATTAAAAACAAAATTTGAGTTGTATATAATTTCGATTAGAGGTTCTCCTACATAATTCCAAAGGAAATTGTTATTTTCTATAATTATTTGCTCTACACAGTTTACTACAAAGAACAATGATGGACATTTTCCTGGATCTGATGAAGGTGTAAGAGTAGTTTTACCACAAAGTCCTAGATTATAAGAAAAATTGATATACGAAATTTTTACAGTTCCAGGAAAATTTGCTAATAGAAAGCTTGATTGGGCAATATTTCCATAATAATTATATCCATTGCCCAATAATGAAACAGATCCTCCTGAATAAACTAAGCTGTCAGAGCATAAAGAAGATGAACTACATTCTACAGTAATTACACCGTGCATATTTGCATTACTATCATATACTTTTATGTTGTAAAAATCTGTATTGAATAAAAGAATATGACCACCTGTAGAAAAAATAAGGGATTTCAGATCTTGTCTCATGTTCTGAAATTTCGAGTTAACAATAAATACGTATCCTGATGAGCCAATATTTATTAAATTTATAAGTGAATTTTCATCCTGAGCATTACAACTACTTATGTAGTTATTTTGTGTAGATGTATCAAGACTATAAGTGCAATAACCGCAGTTTATAGAGGTGCAAGAGTTGTCCAGAGCTTTCTCCCCATCAATAATTATGTCCTCAAAATATAGATTGGCAATACTGCTATCAGGAAATATGAAATTCACTGTTTGAAGCTTTAAAATTGCTAGTTCTGTGCAGGGGTTACAATCAGCAATAAAAGCTACAGATAGATCTGATATTGTGTTACTTGGAAGTTTATAATCTATAATATGTATTCCAGGCTTCATCAAAATTTCAATATTTTGCTGGGTATTGCTATTAAAAACTTCTAGGAGAGATTTATAAGGGTTAGATTGGGTTCCATCTCTTCCAGAATTTGAATTGTTAAAGTCAACATAGATTTTTGTAGCAGTTCCAGATGTGCATTGCGCTGAAAGACATGAATAGCTGCAATCCCCATCACAAGCTTGAGAAGGCTCACAGAGATATGGATTACAAGCTAGGACTAATCTTTTGCATAGAAGTAGTATCAGCCAGATCATGCTATAATAATTTATGAATAATTAAATTACCAGAAAAATGTAACTGAAATGCTATTTTTAGACTTGCTGAGAAAATTTGTAATTAATTAAAAAATATTTTCCATATATGCTGCAGACAATTTTGATAAAATTGCTAATTCATTTTAGAAAAATAATGATAAGAAATGACCTAATCTCAAATAAAATAATGGCTCCTTTAAAAGAATATTTAAATTAACTAATATATGTACTCTGACTTAAATTATTAAAATAGGACATTGCGTGGGAATTGAGCTGCAAGATTTCGCTAAGAAAATATTTTATTTATATATATTCAAATTCTACTTTCATTGCTAATTCTTGCAAAAATTAATCATTTTTATTAGCAATTGCTTTTTTAAAATTAGCTATTTAGTATCTACTATGGTATAAATTTTTATAATTAATTAAAGCATAGTTTGTAAATATTTGTAAATTCAAGTAATAAATGCTGATTTATTCGCCAAATTTGGCTTAAATTTATATTTAAAGTTAAAAATTTAACTACAAAGTTAATTTATTTCCAATAAAATACCAAAATTTTATTTAAATTTTTAAAAAATCTATTAATCTAAAATGGATGAAGCTATGGTTCTTGTTGGAGTTTACTTAGATAAATTAGGATGGGGAAGCTGCCAATCTCAAGTATTTATCCAATGCGGACTTGTAAAATTCATCTAGGCTCTTTCTGCAGTTCAAGTTTGGATTCTCTCACAAAGTTTTGTGCTTGTCAGTGCTGGCCATGATTGGGATTTGAGCTCGACTGTGAAAGGCTATATTGGAAGCTGCCTTCAGTTCGGAATGCTTATAGGTTCAATGACATTTGGAACATTAGGAGACAAGTTCGGAAGAATTTATTCGTTCAGAAAATGCGTCTGGATTAATGTCTTAGCATGCTTTTGTCTTATCTTTTCATTTCATTATTCGATGATGATGTTCTTTTACATAATGCTTGGAATAGGAGTAGGAGGAGATTTGACGCTTGCTGGGACAGTCTTCAGTGAATTCTGCCCACCTCAGAAAAGATGGCTGCTTGCTGGCTTGTCTGCTTTCTTTCCACTTGGAGGGACTTTCGCTTCTTTGACCAATTTATTCATATACGGAGTTATTGGAGATGAAGATAATGACTGACGGTTTATCGTTGGGACCTTTTTCGTGGTAGAATTATGCATAGCTCTCTTAAGATTGAAGCTCTATGAGACGCCTGCTTACTATATTATGATTGGGCATGAGTCAGAAGCTGAAGAAACTTTAAAAAGAATTGCAAAAGAAAATGGCCAGTCAAACAGCTTTACCTCCTATCATCAAGCAATGATGTCTATCGTCCAAAGAGAAGAATTAGCCCCACATAAAGAACGACTCCATGGATTCGATAACATCAAGATTTTATTTTCAAAAAAATTCAGAAAAACGACCATTTGTATTACTCTGATTAACTTTTTGACCATCTCTGGATATATCAGCCTTCTTTTATTTATGCCCACATTCCTGGGTGATTTCTCTCGAATGGAGCGGTATCTCATTATATTGATGCAGGCTTTGGTCGCAATTCCAGGGAATATTATAGGCTCTTTATTGGTTAGATCCAAGTTTGGGAGAAGAAACACAATTGCAATGGGTCTAGGAGTTTCAGGCACACTATGTGTTTTGTTCTTCATTGACGTTGGAAGTGCAGCTGTAATTTTTAAATAGACAATTGGATGCGTCACAGCTATAAATGCTTTGGTTTTAATATCAATTGGTGCCTTAACTACGATTACAGCTGAATCTTATGATACTGATATTAGAAGTGTCTCAAGTGGCTGGCATACTGCATTTGGAAGGCTAGGAGGGATTGTTTCTCCACTGGTAATTGGAAGACTATTAGATACAACTCATGGGAAAAATTTATCAGTCACTATTTTTGCAATTTGTTTCTTCGTAGCCGGAATGTTTGCTAGCATGCTTAAAGAAACAAGAAAGGCACAAAAGAAAGGGATTTTGAGGATGACGATGCAAAGATCGATGGCGTTTAAAGCCAGCCAAGCGAAATCCCCACTTCTATAGGATTAACATAACTTGGTTGATTTGATTTTTTGTGGTCTTGTCTCATGTCAAGCACAGAGAGTAAATGTCTAAATAACCAAGATCACAAATTAACCAATTTTGAATTATTTTAGTATTTTTGGAAATTAATTTATTTTATCAACTTCTCAGTTTCATTTTTGTTGTTGCTTGTTTTCCTTTTCAGATCCATAGCGATTTTTAATCTCTTTCCATCAAACAGCTCCCTACTTAATTCTAATGCAGCTACTGCTTCTTCATCTTTCGAAAACTCAACAAATGCACTTCCTTTAAAGTATCCATTACTGTCACTCTTAAGTCTAATATCTTTTATCTTTCCCATTCTTGCGAAAAACTGATTAATTGTCTTTTTTGTAACGTGTCTAGGCAGATTTTCTACAAAAATAACATTAGAGTCAAGCTTTTTTTGTTTTTCTATGTGTCTGTCTAAACTTGACATAGTTTTTGGATTATAAGTAGGTTCAGTGATTCGAAGTGGCCGATTCATAAAAGCCGCACCATTTAAAGCGAGGGCAGCCTTTACTTCCGTGTCATCTTTAAATTGTATGTATGTAAACCCTTCTGTTTTTCCATTAGGCCTCGTTCAACTTTTGGTTAATGTTGGGGTGCCACATTGCTTGAAAAATTCTAAAATTTCTTCTTCCTTTGCTTTTCATGGTAGATTCCCAACAAAAACTTCATAGGGATTCTTTACTGTCTCAATCGTTTTAGGCTTCTGGTTAACATTGCTATCTTTGGTATTCTTTGTTGATGAGAAATTCATAAAATTTGTACTTGAAAGAAAATTGGCTTGATGTGTAGAAACGTAGCTGAATTTAGAATTTGTTAGAAGTCCACGATTGAGAATACGGATAAGAAGGCTGTTTTGCGCTTGTCACAGAACAGCTCTCATATTTTATTATGAAATTTTTATCATAAAATTTGATTAAATATTGAGATTAGAAAGGTTAAAAAGAATTATTCTAAAAATTATCTTTTAGATTGATGATCTAAAATTCCATTTGAGATTAATTTCTTGGATTTTTATCTTATAAGTAAAAATCTTTCTCTTCATAGGTAAATAAATATGAAATGGAAGGATGACTATCATCTACTTAAGGCAGTATTGGAATCATATGTTCCCGAAGAAAGCGAGGCTCCGTACATAAATAAAGTTAAGGAAAGCATGGATAGCCTTTTCACAGTATCAAGATTGATCACTTTAATCACAACCTCTTCAATTTGATACTACCTTTATATTAGAAAAAATATTTGGTATGGGCATCGGCCTCAACTCAATCACTATTCAAAAGTTTTTTATACAGCAGGAATTATTGTCCTTATATGGCAAATGCCTGAAATATGTTGTGCTATGAAAGGTACTGAAATTTTGCAAGAAATGTCTAAAACAAATTTCCCAATCAGCTCATTTATAGCAGCAAAGCAAATAAAAGAGAAAAATCAAAATGAAGAGAAAGTTAAATAATAATTCTTAAATAATTAAGTTAAGCTCAAATAAATAAATTTATTTTATTTACATTTATTTTAAAACATATAATATCATAATATCAAATAAAGTAAACATGTTACCTAATTTAAAAAATTATTTAAGCAGAATGCTAATAATATAATTAAACGGATTTAACTCCTACTTTCACCTTTGCAACCAATAATCTAACAAGTAGCCTTGTCAGCTTTTCATGAGTAGAAAGCATTATGGCTGAATTTAGCACTGTCTGCACAGCTTTCGAAGACAATCCTTTATATAAAGCAAAAAATCCTTCGTGTTTTAATAAGTCAGCAAATACCTCAGCAATGCTCAAGTTCTTCTTTACTTCTAGTTGTGCACGCGTTCTTAAAGTTAGCATTGGATAAGTGACAAAAGTAGCGAGCAGCTTGCTTATTCCAGCAAAAATAAAGAAAACCAAGGCGCTTGCATTTTTATTTCTCAATAGTTTTTTCTTTGCATACTCATAACCAGCATATTGAATTATTGGGTTCAAGCATAACATTAAGCTTCCAGAAATACCTTTAAAAAGCCCTTGGGGACCTTCCTCGTGTAAGATTTTTTTAAATAAAGAAATGATTCCTCCAGACTGCCCTTTCATTAGTCTAGTGTTAATTGTTCAAAGAGGAGTGCTTATAAGCACTGAAATTACACTTGAAAATAAGCTAACCATTATATCATCAAGTGTCGTTAGTAAGTGTTTTCCTTTAATGAGGCTACGTTGAGCTGCACGATAACAGAGAAAATAAATCCCATAGCTTGTGGTTGTACCAATTAAGGATGATAGAAATCCAGAATAAAGTGAGAGAAGTCCATCTTTTCGATGAAGTTCAGTTAAAAAACTGACTAGATCTACCTTGGAATGAGTAGATTGCATTCTTGTTCTAAGTGCTTCTAGAGGGTGAAGTAATGCCATGGCTACTAGAGAACTAGTCGCTCCTGAAATGCCATGAATTATATTTTCGTTCATTTATATATAATTTTTAAGAAATGTTTGATGACGTAAAAATTAAAAATGCATTTTTATTTATATAATTTGTGAGTATGAAAATTATAAAATCATAGTTTGAAATACTGGCTCAGCTTTATAATAATTAAAAATTAATTTTTATTTAAAAGAAATATTTTGATACAATATAAGAAAATAGAATAATAAAAAATTGGTATACGTAATAGGCTGAGCCAAAACTAGACTTGGGCTAGCTATCATATTTTAATGTTAGATTATTTAAAATTAATGCACAAATAAATTAAATTAATTATATTGCGTCATGAAACTTTTCATCTGACCATAATTTAGAATCTTCTAGCCTTCTAGTTCATCGAAGAAAGTAAAGAACTATTTGTTTCTATTCAGAATTTCATAATTCACCGTTCGAGAAATGAAAAATCTCTTATATATAAGGGACAAGTGCTTGACTCGGTTAATAAATTTATTTTATTTTTCTCTTACTGTCATAATAAACCCCAAATTTCTTAACATATTAATTCAATCGCTGATAGATTTAGCATTTGGATATTTCAATATATGAGACAATTATTAAATTAAAGATTAAAAAATTTCAATTGTTATATACAATTTTCAGATATTTCATATAAAGTGCTTATGCTACAGATATTGAATTTCAATTACATAGGAGTTTTATAGAATTAATAGAGAAACCGGAGAAATTTGCCTCAAAATTCAAAGTTAATTAAGACTAATATGGAAACCCGACCTAGGCAAAATTCAAGAGATTCCAGCTCTGTATCGCAGCTTGGCGGTCCTTGCGCTATAAATAAGCGCGTAACAAAAGTAATAGGAGCTACATTTGCTCTTGACTCTCGTTATGAAATTTTAGACACACTAGGAAGTGGCGCATATGGAGTTGTAGTTTCAGCAAGAGATACTCAAACAGGCGAGATGGTTGCAATAAAAAAAATCGAAAAGGCTTTCGAACATACGACTTACGCAAAGAGAACACTTCGAGAACTGATAATTCTCCGTTTGCTGGAGCATGAAAACATTATGAGGATTCGAACAATTCAACTCCCAGAATCCCGTGACAATTTCGACGAAATTTATGTAGTAAACGAGCTTTTGCAGACAGACTTAAGCTCCATTATAAAATCTCCTCAGCATCTCTCTGATGACCATTGTCAGTTCTTTTTATACCAACTATTAAGAGGTATGAAGTATATGCACAGTGCTGGGATTATTCACAGAGACCTTAAACCTCGAAATTTGTTAGTAAATTCTAACTGTGACCTTAAAATCTGTGATTTTGGACTTGCAAGACCTTATATAAAAGAATTGAAAATTAACTCAACCCAGATGACTGATTATGTAGCTACCAGATGATATAGAGCACCTGAGCTACTTTTGGCTTTTAAGAAGTATACAACTGCTCTTGATATGTGAAGCGTTGGATGCATTTTTGGAGAGCTTTTGCATAGAAAGCCAATTCTCCCTGGAAGTGACGCAAACCACCAATTGGAATTGATTTTCAATCTGATTGGGACGCCTACAGAGTCAGATATAATGTGTATTCCAAACTCGAGAGCCAGGGAGAAGGTTATGAGAATGGCTAGAAGGCCAGCGAGGGCTTTTGAAAGTATATTTAGAACAGCAAATCACAATGCTATTGATTTGCTTAAAAAGATGTTAATGTTTAACCCAGTTAAAAGAATTACTATTGAAGAAGCATTATCTCATCCTTATCTCGCTCCTCTTCATTATCCAGAAGATGAACCGACAAGAGAGCCAGTTTCTCTTTTCGACTTTGAATTTGAAAGGCAATTACTAACAATGAGAGACACCAAAGACTTAATTTATCAAGAAATACTTCTTTACCATTTCCAAGATAAGAGAGACGAATACGAAAAAGCCAAATCTGAGTATTCAAGGCAGCTGCATGTACCTGGGAGACTCATTATTTCTAGAAGAGAAGATAGTGATGAGGATGGAGAAATTTCTTAAATTTGACTCTATATAGTTTAAAAATTAGTAGAAAATAAGGATTGAGAAAATAAATTTGATAGTAAATTTTATTTTTTTAATATTTTTAATAAGTAGCAAACAAAGAATGCTCAATATTTTGCTTCATGAATATTTGAAATCGAAATAATTAAGCTTCACATAATTAAATTTTTGGTTTATTTTTGATAATTTCTCAATAAAAATAAAAGTGCTGATCGAATTCGAAGAAAATGGAATTCTAGAATATAGCAGAACTATTTTGGAACAATAATGGAATTAATAAAATGATTGAAATTCTGAATGCCAATTTACTAGAATGCCTGGGTTCTAAAATGCAGGAAATGGAAGATTTCCTGATAAATAATACAGAATTGCCTGATAGAGATAATTTCTTACAGCTCTTAGAAATTGCGAAGACAAATATGAAAACCATTAATAGCGTTGTTGAGGAAAATCAAAGAATTTTGGACGAAATACAGGAGTTGCAGCAATATTTAAACGAAATCAAGTCTAAGGGCAGACCTCAGATTTCTTAGATGTTAATTTAATTTATAAAGTTTCGTAAATTAGCATAAAGGAATTTCTCTGATTTTATAAATTCATAAATAGTGTTTGCTTTAATAAGGATAATTTTTCAGCCTGATTACAATACCCAAAAAGTATGAGCAAAACTGAAAAGTTCAGGACTGTAAAAATTAAACTTGAAAGTTTTGGACAATTGTGATTTCTGATAAGTTTTTGTTGAATTAAAAGGTTGGATATAAAGTCTAATTCACAAATATATCCTCTCTTTAATGATCCTGAGCAGCTGAGCAAAGCAACTTTTCACAGTGTCCTTGTTTGATGTTTTCACCATGAAATTTTTTCGAAATTATTACATTAAAAACATATATATATGTTAAAATGCAAAATCTGCTGATGGTACAAATTATTGAAAATATATCTCTAGAATACATAAAAAAATATAGACGAGTAAATATTCAGATCGAGAAAATTATGTAATAAATTCATAAATTATAATCCATCAAAATTTTAAAATTAAAATATGAAAATAAGGCAAAAATAAATTAGAAATTCCTTGTTTTTAAGAATAAATTTTTTCACCTATTTCAAATCCAATAAATAATTAACAATGTATGAGAGAGCAATAAAGAAAATTAATATAAATATTTTTAAATCTTAATTTCTTTTAATTGAGGAATTAATTAATTTTTATTTTATTATCTGAACATTTATCAAAATATATTTAAAAAGAAAACTAATAATTCCTTTTTATTAAAACACTATTAAAATAGATCTTTATGACTTTATCTCCTCACTTTTAATGAAGCTTTCTGTGTCAAATTTAATGACTTTTGTTCGTTTATCTAAAATGCTCTTAAAAGTTGCCGCTATATCGTTATTTTCCTTATTTCTTTGATTTGATATCTTTTGTCTAAATAAATTTAATGTCTTGGCAGTCATCACCTTTCGCGACTGGACTCCGCCCTATTTTAGAATTACGTTAAAAACAGAGTGCAATAAATCAGCCGGTTTGGTTGTAATATAATCGAGCTTTTTAGAAGAAGAAAGCATTTCTTGGGTGTTTTCTAAGCTTTCAAGTGCAGTTTTGAATCTTTTTCTTGGAATATCTAGATCATTACTTGGAGGTCTCTTGTTTCCTGACATTATTATTTTTAACGACTTTTTTATTAATTAATTTTGGATACTTAAGATTTCAAATTCTGTAATTTTAATAGACCGATTTTTATTATGCGTTATATTTTGAGTCTAAATTTGCAAGTAAGGATTTATAAGTTCGCTTTTAAAATATAAAATTGTTCCTGCTTTAAATTAATAATTTTATTAAGCCCTTCTAATGATTTATTTATTTATCATAATAGCACCTTTTGCTTATAGAATATTACTAATTATTGATGAGCCATAAGAAGCAAAAAAACCTACTTTATATTTCCCTATTTGATTATTTTATAAGTATTTTAACGGGAAGAAATTTTAAATTCAACTTGTCTAATTAACACTTTAATTACTATATTTCTTTGAGCTCTCTAATTGGAGGAAGCCCTTGCAAAAATGCTCCTAAACCTTCTATATTTTGGTTGTCTTCTTTTTTGAGCGAAGTTTCTAGATTCAAAATTTCATTGCGTGTGGAGTGCAAAAGAGTTTCTAATTGGTTAACCTGCTGAAGCAAAGACATCATTTTTACTTCAGGCTCAGAAGGCGCTTCAGATTTAATTTCTTTCGGAATTTGAGTGGCTTCTTGTGATTTCATCTTTCTCGTGGTCGAGTAGAAGCGATTTTTAATAGAATTTTCTGTTCTCCCTGGCAATGATTTGGCTATCATGGTCCATTTAGGCCCATAGAGTTTGTACATTTGGAAGATTTTGCCGTCATCTTCTGCTGTTCAGTTTCCTTTTTTCACTGAAGGGTTCAATATGTTAAACCACCTCTCACGGCATTGCTTTCCGCTTCGGCCTGGAATGCGCTGGGCACAATTTGACCAGCCGGTTGGGCCCTCTTTCTCGATTCACTCTCGGAGCTGTTTGTCTTCTTGAGCTGACCATGGCCCTTTGACAAGGCCAGGCTTCAAAATCTTAGACCATCGATGGAGGCACTGAATTGGAGTTCTTCCTTCGACATGGTCGGCAATGAGTCTCCATTGCTTCTCCCCATAATAGTTTACCGCAGCCCTGAGTGCTTCATCTTCTTCAGGGCTCCATTTACCATGCTTCATTTCAGACACTTCTCCTGCCATATTCGTTACTTATATAGCTAGCAAAAAATGATATGCGTTATTTAATACGTTTATGTGCTAACTGATTTTTTTAAGAGCTGCTATTGTATTTACATTTTCATGGACATAAAATGATATGATTATTCATAGAATTGGCTAAGTGATGATTTTTATATATTTCTATTGAAAGATTGCTAAGCTTTATTTATTACTCTATAAATTTTGATAAAGGTATCTTTAGGCATAGAAGAGTAATTGGAATGATTTTAAATAAGAAATTAAACAATTGAAACTTAAAGCTAATTAATTCAGATATAATTTAGGAAATCTAATGAACAATTTTAAAATATTTTACTGTATTGCTCATTATTCTGAATTAGCTTCAATAGTTAGCACTGGCTAAAATTCTAAAATAAGTCGAATTTTAAAAACAAATTATATCATTAATTTTAGTAAATTTAAATTTTGAGTTTTAGCAAAATGAATAAATAGTATTGAAGATCATATAAGTTGTCTATTCAATACAAGGCAAAAAGGAAGTTTGAATTAAAATATAGCAAAAGCCATGGAAAAAGACTATTCTACTATTTGAATCAAAATTTTTCATTTGAATCTTTAGCCTAGATTTAGGGCCAAGCAAAAAAACATTGTACTTTATTTAGCAGACATTTTTTACAGAAAATTTATTTCGAATTTCTAAGAGTGAGAAAAAAAATCAATAGAGTAATAGCACACATATTAAAGAAAAAAAAAGTGCTATTTGAAGGAAAAACACTCAATGGTTCAAAACTAGCAAAAAAGAATATAAAAAATAATAAAATGCTTAAAATAGCATATAATGCACACAAAGCCAATATTTATCAAATTTTGTATAAAAAACTTTCTTTACATTACATTCTGAAAAATTTTGTTGGAATAAAACCTATTCTTATCTCTAAAATAGTGCAGATTATTATAAAAAAGCTCAAATAATAATCATAAATCTCTAAATTTTATTGCTATTTCAGAAGAAGATTTTATCCTCAAAAATATTCTAAAAATCTTCACGCTTACTTAGTAGACAACTCCAAGTTCGAGATGCCAGAATCAATGAAGAAATTCTAAATAATCTAGAAAGACTTACTCCCTTATCCGTATCAAGGTATTATATCATCTATTTAATAAGCTATTTTTAATTACTGTTCTTAAAACACGAAAATTAATCATATATATGGAAGAAATCAATTATATCGTCACTCTGAAATACCCAGGAAAGCTTATTATTGTACACCTTGATAGTCTAGAAGTTCGGGTTGAACGCTCTCCCTGCCCATCAACCAGCTTTTATACCCCTGTCAGCTATCGGCACATTTTCTTTGCATGAAAAAACAAAGCAATTTTATATGATCATTTAAAAGCCAAAATTGAAATTGAATACCCTCCTCTTCCCAAAACTCTTCCATCTATGATGCCAATATGCTATGAGGATAAAATTTGGGTTTTTTCAGGAGAAGACACAGCATATGTAATTAACATGAAAACTCCTGCAAGCTGAGAAGTGGAAAGTGCTGGCTTCCGAACTATTTCTAAGAATTATTGCTTCCTTAAGCCTAATTCTTTAGCTGTCATCAAAACTTCACTTCTTTCTGACACTTTTGGATGCCGCTTTGGAGGATTACAGAAAGATGTGAATTTAACTGTGCTTAAATTAGATGAGTTAACCCATACGCAGCATAACATTTCTCTGCCTTTTCTAGGGCCATTTGGATGCGTGTCAGTAAAAGATGGGACTATAATGATCTTTGGAGGGTATGACGTAATTGAAGACTCAAGTTTTAAACTGCTCTCAGAAAACTTGAAGATTGTACTCCTTAATTATGAAAGAAATACCTATAAACAAGTAGGTAGTTTGCCATATAAACTAGACGAACCATGCATCTTTCAACCTCCTCTGCTGTACAAAAATTTTGTGTATTCGATATCAAGTTGGCAATTAGTGAGAATTGAGTTATCCACAAATGAGGCAAACATTTTTTCTCTTAGAGAGCTCTCAAAAAAAGTAGCTTTTAACTTTTTGTGGATCTATAAGCAATGCATACTAGGTAAGGCCAAAGGATCGCTGATGCTTGACAAGCTCCCCCTCTCAATAATCAGAGCAATAGTAACTGACTATTACCTTCCTATTTTAACCTAATTTTGATACAAATACTTTAAAACTAGTTTAATGATAAATATTCCATTATTTATGGCGCTAATTGGTTGGGCATTCTAGATTTTACCTGGATGCCTTCAATTACCAAAGGTGTGATATCACTTCTGCCATCAGCTAAAATCAGCATGATTACCTTTTTCCCTGGATAACGGCTTGAGACCTCAGTAAAGCTGACGCGCTTGAATTTTATGCTTTTTGGACTCTCCAAGACTTTAGTTCTCGCGTTAACCAGAATGGCTTCTCCCTTTGTAGAGAACAGTATTTCCTTTGGCGGCTGCTCATAGGTGTAAACCCTGATTTTCAAAGCAACCTTTCCAAGCTCACTGCTATTCTGGCTTGAAATTTTTAATTTCAATGAAAACGGCTTGTTCTTATAAAGAACTTGACCTATGGCCGAGGATAATTTTATTGAAAAAGGAGATTCGGGTGCTGAAATAAAACTAGACCTCAGGGTTTTGACGATTTCTATGTCAGTTTTTGATTCGTCTTGAAGGGTTGAGCCGTGGGGGTTTGCGTTTTGAAGTTGGGTCATAGTTTCGTCTAAGTCTTCATTGATCTTTTTCCCTTGCTCAAGTATCACTTTTAAGTACTTTTCCAACTGTATTAAATACGACTCAAAAGTTTTTTCACAAGCTTCATCATTTGTGATAAGCATAGGATGCAGTGGAAGTGAGCTAATTTGCATTACCATCGAATGCTCGGTATGTGAGTTGTGAAGATGTCCATTGATTTCCATTAATTTTTATATAATGGTAATTGTTTTAACTTATGATATGAATAAATATCGGTACGAATATGGCACAGCACTTTGAGACTATATGCTATATTCCAAAGGAAATAATAAAAAGCGAAAGGGTCCTAAATATGTATTTTAATTCTTTTTTATTATTCATATTTATCATAAAAGCTTAAATATTAGTTAGGTTATCAGAAATATTGAAGTGAAAACTATTAATTTTTAATAAAAAATTATTCGGAAAAATCATGCCTAAGCTTGCTTGTTGAAAGCTCCATATCTATTTGGATATTAAATTTAGATATAAGATGGCACTGGATATTTTTAGTTGTTTCTGTTCTATTATTCCGAAATTCTGGTCTGAGCTGTGATTGTAAAAATGTATGATTTTCCTTTGATAAAAAGAATAAAAATGCTTTTTGAAGTTTTATAGACTCCTTAATGAATTATATAATATCAGTGGTAATTATTCTTTTTAGATAATTAGAATCTTATATTTTATTGGTTCTCAAAATCTAAATCAAACATAAAAATTAGTTTTTGTTATCGCTAGTCAAAATACCACGACCTAGGAATAAGGGTGATTTAACAGGACACCTTAGTAATGACGAATCTTGTTATTTGCATTATGATAATATGTGAATATTTATGTCAGATAACATCAATTCAATAGGCCAAAATGCGAGAGCCAAACTGAAAAAACTGAAAAAAACGCTTTTCAATAAATTAAGATTAAAATTTTTAAGAGGGCATTATTAAGTTAATATATTAAACAATAAATAATTTAAATTAGGAATTATTATGTTACTTCAATTTTGTACTAAAGCTTCTATTAAATATTTAGTAATTAAAAAAGAAAATCTACAATTGTCTCTATGCTCAGTAATTGCTTGAAAATATTTTAACTACACCTTAAGAGATGTCACTCTTTATTTTGATATAAAATCTTACCCATCAGACTAAAATATAATTAAATTATTTTAAAGACTAAATAAGTCAATTCAAAATACCATTTTTTCATCTAAACATTAACAGCTGATTTTGCACTTTTTTCTAGAATCTTAAGTAAAATGTCTATGTCATACTGAATTTGTATCTGTAAAATCTTTTCAGAGAATTTGATTTCATCAATGTTTAAATAGATACTTCTGAGATGAAATATAAAATTTATTCCTTATTTAAAAGCAAATTCAAATTAAAACCTTAATATTTCCTATTTGATATAGTTTTTGTCTGCTTATTTTGAGCCAGTATACTTAATCTCTAAATGAAGATATCTTTATTTTATTAATTTCTATATATCAACCAATTAAGCTAAGCTTGGCTACCCTCCGATAATAATAATTATAAATCCTTAATTCTTAGTCCATATTTTGGAAGTTAATTAATTCAATATTTGAAGCAAAAATCTGCATTATAAAAATGAAAGAAGCAAGCTTAAATAAGCTTCGTCAAGAAATTCTTGAAATGCAAAAAGAAAATGAAAACCTCCGAAAGATAGCCTACATTAATGCTATAGAAGAGCTTGAGCAAGCAAAAACAGAAAATAAGCGTCTTCGATATGAGCTTCAGCTACTTTCAAGTCCATCAAAGAAGAAAGTAACTATTAAGCCCCTAGCTGATCTTGATCCTATCGAAGAAAACGAAGGCAGAGTATATGCTGCGTCTTCGTTAGCCTCACCAATAGCAAAATCGAAGTCTATAAGAAACGTACCTGGATTAGAAAGAAGCAGCTCAGGGTATAAGCTAGAACTCCCTCCAATAAATCCCAAAGCTGCCAGTAAAAAGGCTTATTATTTATCTCAGCCAGCTTTATCTCCTATAATGAGAGAAATGCTAATCCAAGAAAACAAACAAGTATTCAAGCCAAAACCAGCCATTAAATATAACTCCACATCTAATGAAGAAGCTGAAGTTGCAAGATTAGCCAAAAAACGAAGAGAAACCTTTCAGAAACTTGCAGCTAAAAAATATCACTTAACCGACCGGCATTATACCAAGCTTGAAGAACACCTAAGACTCATAGAAGAAGACAATTTTGACAGAAATGGGATTCCTAATGAAAATTTTGGGAATTTCCGAGAAGAAAATATTTATGTTGTGGATAAAGACTCATCAGTAGAGACTGTAAAGCCAAGTATAGTTATTAACAAGAAGGAAATACTCGAAAATGATGAGCCAATTAAGGCAGACGAAAAAAAGAAAACGATAAAGAGAATCCCAATTGAAGAAATAGACTCGACAAAGGCAGGGATTGATACGAGAGAGTATGAAGAACGAATGAAAAAAGATGAAAAAGCGCTTCAGGAAGCAAAAGAACTTATTAAATCTATTGAAGCGAGGCAGAAGCAGCAGCTTCAAGTTATGGAGGAGGAGAAAAAAAGAAAACAAGAAGCAGATAAAACTCCGAAAATTACTGCGCCAAGCGAGAGAAGGAAGAAAACACATAAAATTGTTTGCTCTTAAGTGTAGCAATTTAATTTCGCATATATTATAATTAACAGCATTCCGTTAATTCTATTTACTGCTAATCTGCAATGATTTAAGCTATTTACTTACAAATATACAAAACTCTCGCAGGCGTACTAAAAATCTGCATTGCAATTTGGACATTTAGGAGACTGTGACGCCATTACTCATTCGTCAATGCATAAGCCATGAAACACATGTGAGCAGCTTATTGCTCTTACAAGATCAAATTCCTTTAATTCTACTAAACAAATAGTGCAAATCGGTTCGCCTTTATGCTTAACTCTTGATGAAAAATATTTCATGGGATATTTTTCTTCAATCCAATGACATCCTATAAGCTTCCTAGCAGAATGCTGAACTAAAAAGCTCGACTCATTAGGCAGAGAAGCCGTAACGACTTCAAAATTGTGCTCAACTTTATTTTTTTTACATACATAATAGAAAACGCAGCCAAACCTGCATAAAGATTACCAAAACGCCCCAAAAGAAATCCCCATTATGACACTTGTAAGCAGAACTGTGCTTGTTGTGTTATCCGAAGAAGATGAGGAGCTTGATTGTTTTCTGTGCAAACAATCATTATAGTCTGAAATATCACAACAAGTGTTGTTTAATATTGAATCACAATCCGTGCTGTTTGTATAATTAATTGGGCAAGAACAATTTTGCGAATGGGAGTATTGCATTAATGTAAAGAATGCAATCAAATGGAGCTGATTCATTTTATAATGAAATGCGTTTTACTTTAATTTAATTATAAAAATTTATAGTGGTGCCTATTCAACCAGCTTTTATGTCATTTAACTTTATTTTTAAGGAATATGAGTAATATTTAAGTGTTAGAAGTAGAAATAAAATATCTATAGAGAAGCATTATATTTTATATAAATCATTCACACAATTCTTAGCTAAAGGGATAACGGAGTCTAATAAATGGTGCATAAAACAATTATTGTGTTAATTTCATCAGCACTTTTTGTTGTAAACTTAGATCATTTTCTCTTAAGAAAACAACTAAAAGAAATGATTAGAAGATTTAATCTGATCATAAATATTGGCATAAAAGGCAAAGCTCAAATAGAATGAATTCACTAAAATATAATTATACTTCTTGAGACTATTTCTTTTGAGGAGAGTATGAAATGGCCGCCAAAATTTCAAAAATCAGATAGTTAACCTTAGGTATGATCCTTTCCAATAAAGTTTAAATCAAAATTAAATAATAGCTTTATAATTAGCATAAAATTATAACGCATGATTTTAATGCTTTTAATATAAAAGAGAATGTTTTTGCATATTTCAATTTGCTAGCATTATCATATTTCGTTTTATTTTATATTCTATTATTATCAGTGAACTTCATAAACTCCTGCTTTATATAATCATTTCTTAATAAAATTTTTAAACGGATGAAATGTATTTTTGCTTAGATATATTTTATTGGTTTGCTTAGCCATGCATAATTATTTATATCAAAACAGTGCTATTTTAGTATAGCTAAACTTATTGTTACTTATCTATACAAATCCTCATTATTATTACAGATAACTTATTTCTTTATAAAATAATATCAGTCTAATGTCAGTAAAACTTGAACACTTAACAATTCAGAAAAGCCCGAAATTGAGATCAAAAAGAGTTGATGATATTCTATCATCAATTGACACTTTACAAAAAGACCTTAAAATTATCAAAAAGGAGCCTTTTAAATCTTCTTCAATAGGCACTTTAGAGGTCTTAACCCAAGCTACCACTCTTAAAAAAAAAGCAACATTTAATCGTTCAAGCACTTACTTAAAAGGTAAAGACCGGATTGAGCTTATAAAAAATAAAGAAGAAGCAGAAAAACGTAAACAAAAAGAAAAAAATGCTCTACAAATCATATATGGAGATACTCCTCAGCACAAAAGATACATGACACAAGAAATGTTTACTGATAAAGAAGTATACCGCATTGTACAGAACAACAAGAGGAAATTTGGCCCAGATCGCACAAAGTCGAAATTAAATATCCAGTTTTTTGAGACCCCGAAAGCTAATTATCAATTCAAACGAGGAAGAGAGAAAGTGGTTGCAAAAGAAGAAGTCACAAAAGGTCTGAATTCTATCTATTTTAATCATACCTATCGAAATTCTCCAAGAATGCTAAAAAAGCATCTAATCAAACAAATTGAAGAATCCAAATTCAAAACATTTTCTTCTCTTTCACTTCCTGAATGCTTTAGTCCTTCTTCTCCATCTGAAAGCTGCAGTAAAAAATCAGTGGATGATCAAGACTTCGCGCTTTGCATACAAAATGCTTTACAAAGCTCAATAAAAGAATCAGAGAGGTCAAAGCTAAAGCCGTTTGCAAACACAAAACCTAAGAGACGACTGAGCACTTTGAAATAGGGTTATTTTATTTGAAATTAAAAATTAATTTTAATTTATTTTTTGCAAAATTGATTTAATTTCTTATCTTGTTTAATACTAATTCTTATTGAAGCTGTAAACTATTTGAATAAAAATAATTTTATACCACCAGAATTAAATAAGTCATTATGGTTTTAAATAAAATATGGAAGGGAGACAATTATATCAATTTTACCAGTGAGTATTTAACATAGAAACACAATTAAAATTTGTGTAATTGGAAGCTCTAGGGCTGGGAAATCTTCTCTGGTTGAAAAATTTTATGATAGATCATTCAGCGATTTTTATTCTCCAACCAACATAATTGATTATGTATTGATTTACATAGAAAATAAAGTATATTGGTGAAGATGAAAATTTTTTTATCCTACACACACTAGATCTAGCAGATAACAATGAAAGTTTTTCGTTTTATCAAATACCACAAGGCTTTTTTATTGTTTTTAATTTGACCCATAGGAGATCATTTCGTGAAGTTAAAACATTTATTGATAGGATCTGTAGATATTCTACAGAAAAACACTCTATTGTCTTAATTGGGAGTAAATGTGATATTCAAAGTGATAGAGAAGTGGCGTATGAAGAAGGTAAAGAACTTGCTGATCAATATGACATGATGTATTTGGAAGTGTCTTCAAAGAATGGATTTAATGTAAATTTAGCTTTTGAATTATTATATACAAGCATTCTAGCGAGGTCTAAGGTTAATTATTAATACTACAATTTTTCCAGAAAAATTATCAAGACTTATTTAATCCTAAATATAAATGGCTGGAGATTTTTCAAATAGTGGAATAAAATTAAGCCTAGTAGGAAGCTCTCAATCAGGAAAATCTTCAATTCTGTCTAGATTTTTGAATCATTACTTTGATGACTCATACAAGCCGACTATAGGTGTAGAATTTGTATGCTTTATTTTAGCAATTCAAGCAAATTCCTTTGGATGGAAAATATCTACAAGTATGGGACACTTCTGGTGATGCTTCATGAAGGAGAATGACTTTATCAAATTATATTCATACACAGGGTTTCCTAATTGTTTTCAGCTTGAATGATAGAAACTCCTTTGAAGAAGCTAAAATCTTTATAAATCTTTTCAAATCACACTCGAATAATCTTGCTGTAGCTGTGTTAATAGGAAATAAATGCGATTTGAAAAGTCAACGGCAAGTTTCATATGAAGAAGGGAAGCAATTGGCTGATGAGCACGAAATCTTATATTTGGAAACTTCAGCAAAAAATGGGATGAACGTTAATTTTTCAATAAAGATCTTATGCAAGACAGTAATATTATTGTCAAAATAAACTTTGTGGAAAAATGATCTTCAAAAATTAATAATTAATTTTAATTTGAATGATGGAAGATGAATAGTATAATATAATTAGCGATTATTCCTTCAAGCTTCTTCTTATAGGAGATTTTTATACAGGAAAATCATCATTTTTCTCCAAATTGCAATCAATTTTCAAAGTTTCTATATCAAAAGATGCAACTCAATTGCAAAATTTCAATTCTGTAATGATAATTCAGATTTCTCTTAAAATAAAGCACAATGACTTAACAATTCTATTAGAAATTTCCGATCCAAACGGAATTGAAAGGTTCGGCTCTCTTCCAACATACTCTATACGAGGAATAAACGGATTTTTGGTGTTTTATGATATATCAAACAAGCAAAGTTTCATAAATGCTCAACAATGAATGAAAAAGATTTATGCCTCTGCTTCAAATCTGTCAGCATGGGTTTTGATTGGAAGTAAGTGTGACTTAACATTAAAAAGAGAAGTCTTGCTTTCTGAAGGAGAAGCCCTAGCTTTTATGATAGGAATTCCAATTATTGAGGTTTCTTCGCTTGAAGGTAAAAATATCGATTCCGCTATTTCTACTATTATTTCAAGTATACTAACTAAAATTTATATGCATTGTTAACAAATAATTATTAAAATGGCAAAAAGAAAGGTATTGTAAAGAAAATTTAAATACATATTATGTGTTTCGGAGACCGTAAAGCAGGTAAGCAGTTAAAATTAAACAATTTTAATTATAAATTAACATAAAATACATTTCACAATTAAGATTATAGTTTTTATAATACTTTGCTTGTATTTTTTCAGTTATTCCCTGGCTGAGAATTGATAAATTGGATTGGGTGTATGTCTGCAGGCTTCACCAACAATGAGAGCTACCAAGAAAAAACATTGTGTCTCATGTCTGAAATATAATTTCAAGAATAATTGGGGCAATGATGAATTAAGATTGATAAAGATTATATACTTGTTTTAATTAGAAAACCTGCTTTGAGATATTTGTGTAGCATTATTTTACTCCTTACATTTCAAGTATAAATCATTTTAGTGCTCATAATTCAAAGTGGTCAAGCTTTCGATTCTATAAAAATTTGCATTATATGAAGTAATCCTTAAAAGCATTTATAATTTTTTTCTGAGTTTATAATTTATCTAATGTGATGCACAAAAATTATAATATGAATTTTGCGTATTTTTATAAGTAAATAAATTTTCTATTCCCAATTTTTTTAAAGATGTCTATGATATAGGAATAAATTAATTATTTAATTAATTATCAGCCAATAGTTCAATAGTTTTTATTTTCTAATAATACTAAAGGTCGCCTTATTGTTTCAGTACTGTAAAATAATCATTAAAATCTACTATACAGTTGCCATCTCTCATTCATACTCAATTCATATATATAATAATTAGAAATTAAAAACTGCTGGGAATAAGTAAGCTTATTGCAGGTAAGATAATTATTATAATAATAGATGGATCTTCAAATTATAAATACAATACTAATTTCAATTTTTATTAAATTGCATTCGGTAATTTTAGAATCTCAGCCAGCTCCCCTAGAAATATTTGATAGGTTTTAAAAACAATAAATATTTAAAATTTATTTTTCCTAGAATTATTATGAAAGCCTTGCCATAAAAGTGAAAAATGTCAACTCATGAAAAGAGTTCAAGATGACAGCAAACTTGCAGACTTGAAAATAACATTTTAGCCACTTTTAATCATCCCAGCTACCATCTGCCTTTATCTTTGCATATAAATATAAATAAATTTATAGCGCAGAAGATCATCAAAGAGATTACTAACTGCATTACAATCGAATATTCCAGAAAAAGCTTTTTAAATCAAGCTAACTTCATTCAAAATTTCCAATTAATTATTTTTCTCAAAGTATTTTTAACTCCTGAACTTAAAGAGATATTGTTCAAAATTATTTTATTTTCAAGGGAATCAAGCGCACTGCAAGTGGCAGCCTCAAATGCTATAACATTTCTTAATAAATGTGGATACTCGTTTGCCAATAAAAACTTAGAAGGAATCCAAGTTCCGTATTCTGATCTGTCTTGAGGAAACTGAATAAATGTCAATTTCAGAAATAGCAATCTCACTGGGGTAAATTTTTCTCATTCAAATATTCATAACTCAGATTTTTCACAATGCAAGATGAAAAAAATTAATTTTGGTGCCTTTGAACCAATAGAAACTTATGGATTTTCAGTTATCACCTCTTTTACACCAAGCGGGAATTATCTTGCCTATGTCAGCGATAAGTATAAACTAAATTTTTACAAATTAAAATCTCAGAAAATACAAACAACATTGAATTTTGAAAAATATGTCATTACTTCAATAGCATTTTTCCCCAGTGAAAGCTCTTTAGGAATAGGCTTAGAAAATGGGAAAATACTCCTTTATGATTGAAATTCAAATCTATTAATAAAAAAGCTAAAAAACAAAAACTATAAAAGAGTCTCTGCTATGATAATTTCTCCATGTGAAAAGTATTTGGTTTCTGTAATTAGTGATAAAACGATCAATTTCTGGAATCTTAATACTTATAAAGAGATAAAAGAAAATTTCACAAAAGTGGATTATTTTCAATTCATTTTATTCCAATTTCAAATTTATTTTTTTATTTACAAAAAAAGAGATAAAAGTCTTAATATCTATACTTTACCAATAGAAAAGCAGGAATTGGTCAAAAAAATTATAGCTACAGAAAAAAATGTAAATTCACCCACAATTACTCCAGATGGGACCCATCTTTCAATAGGATACGGAGGCATAAACAAAATATCAAGATGGAAATTATCAATTATGGAAAAATATACTCATTTTTTTGAAAGTTTTTATTTTCTTGACAAAATTGAATGATCACCATGTGCGAGCTGCCAAACTAATTCTAGAGGAAGCCAAAGTATTGCATATTGAGATGTTGCTAGCCAGAGAGTAAAGTGAAAAATGTCCACTACCTCTTATATAATCACCGCTTATTACATGTCTCCTTGTGGAAGATATATAGCAGCAATAACTCTTCTCTCAGACATTGCGAGCATTAAGATAAGAAATATTGAAGAAGAATCCAAATACCCCTTTTTTAAGTTTATATGAGAACCTGTGTCTTCTCTTTCACTTTCCCCTTGTGGAAGGCTTCTAGCTGGCATATGGAACAGTGATGGCGCAAAAATATGAGATTTAGTAAAAGGACAAGAATTTAATTTTTTTAATAGAATCCAAGGAGAATTCACACAGGCAGTTTTTATGCCCTGTGAGGACACAATTGCTTTCATAAGATCAAAAGAAATTCTCTTTTTTTCTTCAAAAACATTGAAACCACAAAAAAAACTTGCATCAAATGATAGTATTGATTTTAGTTTTATTGCATTTTCAAATTGTGGAGTTATTTTTGCACTAGGAAAGATAAATGGCGCCATTCAAATCTGAAATTATAATACAATGCAACTGATTAAAGATTTAAAGGGGCATAACTATTCAATTTATTCTATATCTTTTTCATCATGTGGAAATAAATTGATTTCGGCAAGCATGGATTTAATTGTTTTGTGAGAGCTAACAAGTTTCACTGAAATACTAAAAATTGACAATAAGAATTCTTCTTGTCCAGTTGTATTTTCTCCTTCGGGAAGAATTTTTGCTGGGGGAGGGGAAAATTTTTCAATTTCATTATGGGAAACTTCTAGTAATAGCGAAGTCATAAAAATTGATGGACATGAAAACACTGTTTTTTCTTTAAGCTTTTCTACATGTGGAAACTACTTAGCTTCTGGAAGTGCTGATAAAACAATTAAATTGTGGAAAATAAAAGAGAAACCTCAGCTTGCAAGAGAATTTAAAGGCCACCTTAGTAATGTTATGGCTGTTATTATTTCTTATGATGGAAAATGAATTATTTCTGGAGGATCTGACAGGACAATAAAAATGTGGAACATTCAAAATGAAATTTGGGGTGAAAAAGAACTTCCAAATAACGGAAGCCATAAAAATTGTGAATTGAAAAATGCATTAGAATGATCTTCATTTAATGGAGATTTAACTATTTATGATTCTAATTTTACACATGCAAAACTTAGCAAAAAAAACTTAAATATTATTAAATCGTTATCAAAGACCGGTGAATCAAATTTCAATGCAGATTGCAAGAATCAAAATTTCAATGACTTTAAGTGGAGTTTATAAAATAATAGATTAATTCGTCAGCGATATGGCGCTTATAGTTTCTTTGATTTAAATCTTATTTCATTAATTAATTTAATTCTTTTTAAAAAAAAACCTCTATTTTAAGTCGCTCATCTATTTAAAGATAAATTAAAGACCTTAAAATAGGATAGCTGTCAAATAAATCTTTAAATAAAGCACTAATAATCTATTTATAATCTCTTTATACTTAAACTTATAATACATCTTAAAAACAATGGATCAAGCTGAACAAAGACCTCAAGAAGAATCCAAAACTTCCACCCTCGGCGACCAAGACTACCCTTTATCTGAAGACATGGAGGTATCAATAACCTAGGACGTCACCTATCTAAATGCCCGCTTTACCAAAATTGAAAATCTCAATCTCTGTCCAAATCTCTTAAGGCTCTGCCTTCGCCGAAATTTAATAACAAAAATCGAAGGCCTGGAGCATGTTCCTCAACTAGAAGAACTTGAACTTTACGACAACAGAATACAAAAGATCGAAAATCTTTCCACCTTGCAAAACCTAAAGTATTAAATATTCAGAATCCTTGACTTATCATATAACCTAATCAAAGAAATTGAAGGCTTAGAAAATCTTTTGTCGCTGAGAAAAATGTTCTTGGTTGCAAATAGGATCAAAAAAATCCAAAATTTAGAGAGCTTGGTAAGCTTGGAAACATTAGATCTTGGGTCTAATAAAATTGCTGTAAAAATCATATAGAAAATTGAAGGAGTCCATAATTTAACTAATTTGACTGAGCTGTGGCTCGCGAAAAATAGGATAACTGATATTGAAAACCTTGACAATTTGACGAATTTAGAAGTTTTGTCGTTGGCTGCGAATAAATTGACAGCGATTTCAAAATTAGAAGCTCTGACTAAGCTAAACCAGCTATTGCTGAATGAAAATTTCATTGTGGAGATTGGCGGACTTGAAAATCTGGCTGAGCTGGAATTGTTGGATTTATCTGATAATAAAATAGCTCAGCTTAAAAATCTTGATCATTTGCAATGCTTGGAAGATTTGTGGCTTACTGCTAATAAAATTGAAAACTTTAGCGACCTTGATTATCTTGCAAGAATTCCAAGCTTGAAAACAATTTATTTAGAAAGATGTCCTGTCTATTTTTATCCTAATTATAAGATGAGGATTAGAGAAGTCTGCCCAAATATAAAACAGATAGATGCAGTAGCAGTTAACTAATTAAAAAAGTTTATCATCTCAACTACATAATTCAATTGTCATTATTTATTATATTAACATATAATTTTATCAAAATCATAAGACGAGAATTAGAGAAGTCTGTCAAAATATCAAACAGATAAATGCAGCAGTAGTTAAATAATTGAAAATGTTTATCATTGAAATTATATAACTGCATTCAATTGTCATTATTTATTTTCGACTCATATAAATTTACAAAGTAAATTAATATTACTGGAATAATAATGCTATTTCATGATTTCATTTTTTTAGAGTATAAGTATTATATTTGATAAAGTATTTTAATTAAGGAATTTATCTCTTTTTTCTTAACCTTTTATTCCTTTGTTGATTCTTCCTATCGAAAAACCTTGCAGTCCATCCTGTGTTCCACTTCTTTCTTAATTTATTTTCTTCTTCATTCTTAGGCATCACCATTGATTTCCAAGAAAACAACCTTCTAAATGCAGAATCCTTGAAATTGTCCCATATTTCTGTAGCCAACCAATTTATATAACTCTCAAAATCATTAGCTATGCAATCTTTTAATTTTTTTACTTGAATCGAAACCATGTTGAATTGGCTTAATATAAAATGCATATCCAATGCTTTTGTCAAAGTGGTTTTATAGCTTATTGATAACAGCTCTGAGTGATATTTTTGGATAGATTCAAGTAAATCCCCAATCGATGCCAACTTTCCCCAATTTTCCACAAAAACTTTTCTATTTTCAATTGAAATACATGAATAAATAGACGAGAAAAATGCGGCTTCTATGTCTCTGCTAAACTTCTTGCAATTTATTTTTGATTTTTTCAAATTTCGCAGAGCTCCATTAGATTGTTGTCTTTTTGCTAGATTTTTAACTTCAGCAAACCATAACTGATTCAGTGTCGAATTAGCATCCTCAATATTCCCATTTTTCGTATGAGTAATAAGCATTTCATTTGGCTCAATATGCTTTTCTTTGTAGCTCTTCTGTAAGTCTTGCAGCATAGCTGTATTATTTGCTCTTAAAATCAATTTAATATGCTGAGGAATGCGGGCAAAAGCAGAAGAAATTTCAATTTTATTTTCAATAGAAAGACCCTGAAGCTCATAAAAAATGTCACTGTGTCCATACATGAAAAGTGTAATCATATTGTCAAATAAGCTTGTAAGCTGTTCTTCTTTGATTTCTGCTGAATATGATAATAAGCTTATATCATTAATTAGCTCAACAACAAACTTGATCAAATCAATCGCAAGCGATTTGGAGCTTCCTTTTATTATATTTTCAAGATATATGACATTTTCTGAAATCTTGTGTTCTGGGATATGATGATAAAGATATTTAGGGAGGATTATATCTTTTCCCAGAGAAATTGCCCAAAGAGTGACAGCTCTCTCTATTAGAATTACTTTGTGAGAAATTGACATTTCTTTTGATTGAACTTCAAAAAGAGACAAAATCGAGGTTGCGGCATCTTCAAAGCATAGAGTTTTATAATAAACCTCAATGTCTAAGTAAGCTAATGCATATTGATAATTCTGTGAGAGCTTCGATATTTTTCCTGAAAATTTTAATACAGGCCTATACCTTTTTTTCAGCATTTCTTGGAAATAAAGCTCATATCCAGATACTTTGCATAATTCAAATGCTAGCCAGATTGACTCAGCTATAGCGGTTTCTTCTTGCGAAGTTTCTGATCTTGTCATTTCAAACTGCGCTTGAGTTAACAAAGCATGTCTCGCAATATCAGTCAATACTTTGAAATCTCCATACAAATACTTAGAATTTTCAAAAATTTTGGTCAAAATATCGTTTCTATTTGATCCCAATTCTTTTCTCTTTTTCTCAAAAATCGCCAATTTTTTTTCATATTTTTTTATCTCACTATTCCTATTAACTTTAACAAAAATTGTTGAAATTTCATCATCTCCAGCAATTTCAAATAATTTTTTAAGCTCTTTTTTCGTTTCTAAATATTCTTTTTCTCCTTCAGCATCGATATTGGAATTTTGTGAATAAGAATTTATTCTATATGGAAAATCAGCTTTCATAAAATCAAGCATCCAAATTTCCCCATATAAATTTGAAGCGTGATAGACAATTTCCTGTGAAATTTCTTTTCATTTGAATTCTTCATCGCCAAATGTGTAATTATTTATCACTTTTGTGCGACATTTTAGTAATTGGTCAATAACGGAAAAAATTTCTTTTTTCAGATGATTTTTTAATGATTTTAAGGGAACAAGCAAATTTTGCCCTTCAAGATCTGCAATATATAGGTCAGGAATAGAGGAAACTTTCATATTTTTGACAAAGAAACTATGTTTGCTAACAATGGCATGCGAAAGTGAAGGGAGGGCTGAAGTGACTTCTGATGGTATTATTTTTCTAACTCCAAATGGACATAAAAGCGAGAATATAATATTGTTGTATTGTGTTGAAATATGAATACTATTTTTATCATCATGTCTTAAATATTTCACTATGCCAGATGTGCTTTGAAGAAATATTTGGAAATCAGAATAAGAAAGATGCTCAAGAATATCCCAAATTGCCCAAGAAAATTCCAAATTTCGATAATGAATTGTGTACACAAGTGTCATAGAATAAAACGAAAAAATATCTAAAATTTCTAGTTCATCTATCAATGAAAACTCTTTCAAGTTCAAAATTCTTTTAATCTCTTTAAACGAATTCATCATACATTTCTCAAATCCTTCTTTATCTTTATTTATAATTAAATTCCATAAAATATCATTATACTTGAAACATGGTAAAAATTTGACGCTTTTACCATTTAATACAGACAAAGACTTTTCATATGAGCTTAGCATAGAAATCACAGAGTCAAATGCAATTTTTGTGGCTTCAATTTCTTCCTGATTTTGTGGGATTTCAAAAGGCAGCCAAGAGAAGTCCTCTTTGCTGATCTTTTCTGCAATGTTTGATTCGGGGCATGAAAAGGTAAGATAAATGTTTTTGTAATTTTTAAAGTCTCCAAAAGTGCTTGCTAGGGCTAATGAATTTTCTTTGTCCATAATGTATATCAATTTTTTCCAATAACCTAAGAGCAATAGTCCTTGGAACCCTTCTAATCCTAGACTTTTTATATCTGCTTTTTCTTTAAGTGACAAATATTCAGGGTTAATCATTTCAAATACATTGTGAACTGCAGTGTATGCAATAGCAGCTCTTGCCCCTTGGGTTTGGGTAAATTGCGGTCTGAAAATTTCATGCGATTTCAATATTGTTAAATTTGAATATTTAAAAGCTAGTGAAGTCACATATCTTCCAAGCCTTGTCGCCAAATTATATCTATTACAGACAATTAAGCACATTTTAAACATTCCAAAATCTTCAAGTGTATCAAGAATCATTCCAAGTGTTTCCGCACTCATATCATCAAGATCTACCAAAGATGCTAATTGCCAATCTTCAGTCAACTGCTGGGAACTTATAAGCGACTCTGCAGATCTCAAGGACTTTAAGTAGGTAGATACATCTTCTGAGAACATTCCTACATATTCTATTATTTTTCGCATTGCTTCATCTTCTATAAAGATGTCTGCTTTAGTCATAATTAATTTGCCTCCTAAATTGAGAGCTGTGGCATGCACAATATCTATAATTGAGTAGTCTGAAATAATGCTGCCATCTTTTTGGATTGCGGAGCCTAGTGAGTCTACTATAGAGCCTGTCTCTACTTGAAGCCACTCATCATCAGGATCAATATCATCATCAATCAGTTCAAACTGCTGAGATTGGTTGTCACTGCTTATGATACTAAAGCTTGCAGAGTTGTCTAATAAGACAAATGAGCTTTCTGACTTTTCATAAGTTTTTTCTCCTTCAATAACAGATTCTTCTTGCTTTATTTCTTCAAACTTCTCTATTTTACTTTCCTCTTCATTTTGCACTATTACTGAAGTTTCTTCACAAATGCTTTCTGCCCATTTCTGATTTCCTTCCTCTTCGCACTTTCCTCCATGTCTATGTTCTTCTGCTTCACCAACATGGATTTCATCTAAAAAGTTTTCTTCTCCACAAAACGTATCTTTAACTATTTCTTTTTTTTCTAAAATTTCTCCTTCTGAGTCGCTTTCTTCATCCTCATCAACTTCTTTTATCATTTTTTTATCTTCTTCTACAATTTGTGCTTCATAAGCTGTTTCTTTTTCATTTTTAGGCAAAATTTTTGGCATTAAAGCTTCTAGAGCGACTGGGACATATTTTTGAATATATTTTTGCCTTTCTTTGAGAGTCATTTCATTCCTAAAATCGTAAATGCAGTGAACTAGCTTATCCCAGTTCATCCCTCTTCTATAGGACTCAATAGCTCGGATATACTCTTTTTTCTCAGTAAATAAGTCTCCAGCTGTCTCAAAGTATCCTGACGAATAGTAAGCTTCTGCAGCTTGTCCAATTAGTCCACCTTCTCTAAAGAGCCCAGCAGCTTTTTCATGCTCTTCTGCAGAAGCAAAGCATCTTGCAGCTTGCTTAGTTAGAACTCTTGAAGATTGTCTTAATGATAAGTCTAAAAATAGCTCTCCAGCTTGCTTAAACTTATTTTTCGCTTCTTTTTTCATATTTTTCAGAGCTTTTTTATCTTTGCTAGATAATTTCTTGTTTTCAGTATACTCAGTATCCTCAAGTGCAATAGCTTCACATAAAATTTCTGAGGCTTTATTTGCAAACGCATAAGCAAGTGCTTTAGATTCTAAATTTTTATCTCCAGAAGCACTAAAACACTTAGCAGCTTGATCATAAAATTTGTGTGACATCATACGTAGCCCTTGGGTTTTCCATGCATCTTGGCTTGATTTTTGTGCAATTCCATCATAACCTAGTATATCTACAGGGGCAGATGCTTGGATGACATTATTAGAACTGATAGCTCCCATATATTCCCAATACTCCTCTACAAATCTTCTGTTTTCAGGATTATCATCATATATAACCAGTCTCACCTTAGGACGTGTAATGGCAACATAAAGGTGCTTTAGCTCAGTGCATAACAATGAGTATCTGCTTTGATCGATAACTTCTTTGCATTTCAGCTTAGGAAGATGGTTTTCTAAGTCTTCTAAAGTTGTTGGAATATAGTTAGGATCGTCTTCAAGTTTTTCCATATGAGACAGAATTTTCCATTTATCACGAGAAATTTCGCTGTCGTTGAAAAAGTTGTATAAAATCACGTCATCGAATTCTAAACCTTTGGCTTCAAAAACTGTAAGGCAGAGGGCGTTATTTAGATTAGGATGAAGCTTACTTTTGGCTTCTTGGGTTCTGACAATGACGACTTGGTTGCAGCCGAATTGGACTTCTGTTAAGTCTTGAGGGCGGTTATTTCCAAATAGCACAGTTAATAAATGATCGGTAGAGCTGCTATCAATGAAAATTGGGGGAGGGCCATCAAATGGCGACTTCTCTTTACCCATTTTATCAATTGTCTGTGGGAACAAAGCTTCCAATAAGGAAACAACTGCATTGGCTAGCCCTAAAATTTGATTATGAGTTCTAAAATTCATAGTCAACTGGCAGACTGCAGGCTTATTTAAATTTGACTCATCAAAAAGCCCACTCAAGTCACAAAATCTGAAGCCGACTCCTTTAGCAATTGTTTGCGCAGTATCTCCTGAGAAGAATAATTTTTGTTGTGTAACTGTAATTAGTAGAGAAAGTGTTGCAGCTGTCAAATCTTGCACTTCATCGACCATCATGTAATGTATAGGAATTCCATTGTATCCTGTAAACTTGATTTGATATAGCAAATAATTCACAATGTCTTGGAAGTCATAAGCTCCTTCTCTTACTTTCCATTTTTCATATTCGATAAATAAATCCCAAATATCAAGTTTTTCTTCACGGGTTAAGAGAGAGGTTTTTCTTCCCATATACGCATAGGCATTTTTCGGTAAATAATACCCGACATAACTATAAGAAGTAGCAGAACCTTTTATGTAAGCTGTAATTTCTGTCCATAAGACAAGCGCTGAAACAGTTGCTTTATATCTTATTTTTGGCCAAAATTTTTCTTTAAATACTTTAAAATCTACTTCATAGCTAGTTTTTCTCATATGCTGTTCCTTTCTTTTTCTTTCATTTACAAACTGATGTGATAAAATATTATTCCTAATATCTTGCAATTCAGCTTCTGTGGCCTCATCTTCATCATAATCAGAATCAGAGTCCTGGTACCCTTCAATTTCTTGTGTTTTTCTTTGCTGCTTATAAAGCCTATTGATTTCTAGTGCGCCTTTATATTCATTATGCCACTCAAAATTCACGCTTGATCCTATGACATTTCCATCAAGACTTCTGGCGAAAAATGGCTTTCTTAAAGAAGCGTCAATCATGAAAATCAATCTTCTTACAGTAACAAATAAAGGAAAATCTTCATCAGTAAGAAAAGTCATTGAGGAGGGGCCAGTATGAGTGAATTCTTCCTCTTCTTCGTTTTCAGTATCTTCAATAATTTCTGATCGCTGTTTTTCGAGTCTGATTTCAGAAAGGTCCATTTCTTGGGCTTTTCTTAAGTCTTCTTTGATTTTTAGCTCATTTTTTATATGGAAATTCAGCTTTTCGTGGTATCGCCACACTTCATTTGTAAGGACTGGAGATGCTGTCACAAATACACTGTGCAATGCAGATGCTTTATCAATATCATCTGGGCCAAGCTTACGCTTTCCTCTCTGTGATCTAAACTTATAAACGATTTCTGCAGAAAACAGTCTCAGCAATGAACAAGTGGTTTTCCCTGTCCCAGACCTTCCTATAGCAAGGACGTTCCCAGGGCGTCCTACTAGATTTTGCTGCTCCTCTGTGAGCCTAATCTTAAAATTCGGCAAAGTATTCAGCAAATTCAAAAAATCAGAGCAGCTCGAAGTTTCTGCTAATCTTTTGACAAGCTTATTGTGGAATGCCTCAGATTCTGCGCTTTCCACAGCTTTATTTTCATCAATTGCAACCCATCTTTTCTTATTTTCATCAAATCTTAAATTGTCTGATTCGTCTGCTGATAAATAAAGCCTATGAATAATTTTAGGGTAGTAATAGTTCCCAACTTTTCTCATAATTGGGTCAAAAACTGAAGAATTTGGCTGGATTTCTTCAATGTTTGAGTCCTCAACCCATCTATCTGGGTCGTCTTTTATTGTGTTCAAGAAAGAATCTACGCTGAATCGCCATTCAGAGCCTCTAGGTAAGAAATCAATAACTTTTAAATAATGCTCAAAAGTATATTGCACACATTTATTGTTGCGGACTATTGGTAGTCGATCTAGTAAAGAAGCAATCAATAGAGTATGATCTGGATGTTTTTCTATTGGGACTGTAAAAAATGCCATAAGTGAGCATGGACCTTTTCAGACATAAAAGACATTAGTTTTGTTTCTTATTCAACCAATCCCTACTTCTAAAACTTTCTTTAAAATCGCTTCTTTTATGACAGAGGAATAATTCACTAAGCGAGCATAAGCATGTTCGGTAAATCTTACTTTCCATGGCAGCGCTGCTATTTCGTCAAAGAGATCATATGATTTCCAGAACTCAGTAACATTAGAAGCTTTCCATAACTGCATAGGATTAAAAGTTTCAAGATTATCTAATCCTGCAAAGCGATCTTTTTCGTATTTTTCTATTTCATACTCAAGTCAATGCACCCATACTTCACTGTAAGTAGCGAATGGGCTTTTAAAGCGATCCCTTTTAGAATCAAATCTGACAAATTGGGCTTCCAGCAGTTTGCAATTATCCATCACTTGTTGGTGAACTTCGTCAACAAGCTTCATAGCAGCATTTTGGATAATCTGAAATTGGATCATGTCAGCACGCTGCTCACGCCTTTCTTGCTTAGACCTGCCAGATGTGTGCTTATTATACATATTATTATCGGGTAATGGCAGAATCTAATTAATTTAGTTATTGTCAAAATTCAAAAATTTTGGATAGGAGTCAAGCACTAGATTTTCGAAGGATTTTTCGACTTTTCTCATACAAATTGTATAGCCAACCATAGCGCTTCTTAAGTAAGGTCCTTTTTCGACTTCTTGGTAGCATCAATCAGCTTGATTTTGGATGTCTTCTACTTTATTTTTGTAAGATTTGATAGCTTTTTTGGCTGCAAAACAAGTGGTTTGGGAGTCCTTGCTGGGAAGAGTTAAACAGTTACAATTTTCTCATTTTTCGCCAATTGTTTTGATTTTTCAGAGCTTTTCTAAGCTTGGGTCTGAAGGATTTTCCATTTATGAAGATATTAATAAATTATCTCATAGTTATTTAAATTGTTTCTGGGGAGCTTTTTTGGACATTTCTTGGAAGAAATCATCAGGATCAAAATTGACATCAGCGATTTTCTTTTGTGTAGGAATTTTTCTAGCTGGTGCTGCGAACTTGGGCTTATTGAACAGAGGTTTTGGTTTTGGCAAAGAACTTGAATCATGACTTAAAGTTTCAGCTTTAACTTCTTCAATTGACTTTTTGCTACTTAGTACCTCAATTTCGCTTTTCTTTTCTTCTTTTGCGGTCTCAGTAGTTTTCATCTCTGATTCTGTCATCTTTTCTGTGTGTGTTTCAATAATTTCCTTTGGTTTAGAACTTGTATCTTCAATTGATTTTTGATCATTTGGTATTTCAGGTTCAATTTTCTTTTCCTCTTTTGTGGTCTCAATAGTCTTTATCTCTGGTTCTGTGGCCTCTTCTTTGGGTATTTCAATATTCTCTTTAGGCTCTGAAGTTTCATCCTTAGTTTCTTGAGCTGATTTTGGACTACTTGGCATTTTAAATTCATTGTTTTTTTCCACTTTTGCGGGCTCTTCGGTTTTTATTTCTGTGGATTTTTGAGAATTTATTTCAATGATATCAGAGAAGAGTTCTTGATGAGTCTCAATTTGTTCAATATCTTTGTTTTCAAATGAATTAGTAATAGTGCTCGGCTCTACAAAATCTTTCTTTGCTTCAGTTTTTTCTTCTAAACTATCTTGAATTGGAGACGATATTTCAGGCTTTTCACTGATTTCTGGGACTGCTTGAAAATCTTCATCAATTCCCCAAACATTTTCATCAAGAACTAGTTCTATATTTTCATGAAAAGTCGGGATATTTGCAGGGGTATTTTCTTTGCATATTCCATTTGATAAATTGCTAGTTTTTGGTGCAATTTCTGACTGTTTATGTGATTCTATGTCAATTATTTGTTTAGAAATAGCTTCATGTGCAGTTGTATTCAATATTTCTATATGAACTTCTTCTTTCGCTTCAATATTTTGGACTGGGATTATTTCAATTGGAGGCTCAAAGTCTATTTGCCAGCTGTTTGAATCTTCTAAAAATTCTGACTGATATTGCTTCTCTTCGTTATGAAAAGAGATGGTTTCTTCTGGAATAAAGCCATTACTTTTCTCTTTTATATCAAATTCTTGAGTTACACTAATTTCACCATTGTTATGATGTGCTATTTCATCTAGCAATTCTTTTTCTTTATTTTTTTTCTCTATCTCTTTTTCTCTTAATCTATTCAATAGATTGTCGTTTTTCATTTTGATATCTGCTATAGATCTAAGTAGCTCCCTTTCTTCTTCATCTTTCTTTTCTATTTTTTCTTTAATTTCATATATTTCCTTCATTATTTTTTCCCTGTCTTCTTTTACTTCTTTTACCCTAGGATTATTTTCTATCTCTTTTTCATCAAAAATTTTCTTTTTTCCTAAAATTTCATCTATTGCATCGATTTCTGACTGGATTTTTTTGTTTTCTTCTCCGCTTTTTACCTTATACTTATTCCACTCTCCTTGCAATTTTTGTATTTCTCCCTTGATTTTCCCTTCTTCTTGCTCTATTCTATCTATCAGTTCTTTTAATTGTCCAATTTCCTTATCCTTTTTGTCTTTTTCTTTATTGATTTCGCTTATTCTTGGGTCATTTTCTCTTTTGTCTGAAACTTTTTCGTTTCTTTTCTTGCTTATTTCTGAAATTTCTTCTTCCAAAAATTTACTTTTTTGTTTCTCTGACTAGGAATTACCATTTTCTAACTTAGTCTCAATCGCAATGCATTTTCTTCTAATTATATCTGCCTCTTTTTTCTTCTGAGATAAAGATTCAGAGAGCGCTGTAGAATCCCCTCATGCCGGATTGTCACTTTTAATAGATGAATTTTCTAATGAGACGATAGATCCTGATGACTGAAGAGACAAAGCATGCCTGGATCCTGATAATAATTGAGAATGATATGATGAACTTTTGAGTATTTGAGGAGCGTGAGAGGCTGAGTAGAGTTTTGTATGAGAAGTAGATAATACTTGGGAAGAATATGAAGAGTTCTTCATATTATTTTATTATAATATGGAAAAGACAGGAAGTTATAGAAGGACGCAGTGGCGTTAAATTTTAAAAGAATACAATATTATTTTTGAAAAAAAATTGTTTCATGAAGCAACTAGAAATGCTGTGATAATTTATTTTTAATTTTCTTAGAAGCGGTTTTAGGAAAATCATATTAGTAAAATAAGACAAAATGCATACCAATAAAGTCTGCATAATAATTTTAATGCTAAAATTCGTATAAAATATTTTCGAAGAAATATTTTTAAAATCTTTATGAATTGTTTAAATCTCTTTTATTTGCTATTCTTTAATAAACTCTAATCTATTAGTTCCTATCTACAAAGCACTGTTTTTTTAATATAAATTCGAGTGATATAATTTAATTATGCAAATTTAAAGAACGGCAAAGTTCTTAACCAATTTTCCCTAATGAAAACTTTCAATTTTTCAGATCATAATATAAGAGTATACTGGCTGCTTCTTTTGTTCTATTCCAAAAATTCTAACTCACAATTTCAGAATAATTGACTAAAATTTCTTATTCCGTCCATTAATTAATACTGATCACATAATTATTAATTAAATGAAACCTCTCTAGCTTCTCTAACTCTACCTTTACACAATGGGCATGGTTCTGATTTCGTCCTGCTATTAATAACCTTATTTAAAGTCAATTTCATTCTACCAACAGCGCATTCTTTACAGGCCAAAATGTGGCCACAAGGTAGAAACACAATACTTTTAGGCGAATTTCTGCAAATCAAGCACTCCAAGTCTTGAGCTTCCAATTCTTTATAATGCCGTTTTTTATCCTCTAAACTCTTTTTGAGTGCTTCGATAGTCTCTTCATTTTTTATTTGGGCTTCTTTCGCACTATCTGTTATTTCATTTAGCCTTTGGACATAAAGTGAGTACATTAGAAAGTCTTTTTGCTTTTTATTGAAAGCCTCTTTCATATAACAGTACTGAGTGATATTCTCTGTTCTAGAGTGCTTTAAAGATTTGATATAGCCCAACATTGCACTTATCCCATTTCCATAGAGCTCTTCATAGGAAAATTTAAAAATTCCTATCTTGGCACCTGAAATATAGCATCCAAGTCCTGTTGAGTCTTGGGAATGAACTATCAAATAAACAAAGTTTGCTTGGGTGCTTATATCAGAGCATTCTGCTATAAATACACGTGGTTCATTGGGGAGAGAAAATAAAAGCATCTGCTCAAGAATCGACGTGGAGCTCAAATACTGGTTTACGTCTGCATAGTCGTATAGGAGTCCGCACAAATGAGATCTGATGTCTGGAACTGTAAAAGAAACCAAGCATGGATAGTCATGAATGCTAGAAAGCCTTTCAAAAATAATGGTGGATATTGGAGGAATCATCGTCTGTAAGCTTTGAAATACGAGTGCACCATCAAAAAATGCTAAATTTACAGGTACTAGACCTTGTAGAGTTTGCATGTATATATAAATTATATGCTAATTTCTTGAGAAAGAAATGAATTTGACTGTAATTTAACTATATTTTAATCTCATAAGAAATATATACCAGCTCTTAGCTCAAGGATTTAATTAGTTTTAATATATATAAGAAAATTAAATACCTCATAAATAGTGGTCAATGTAAGCCAAGAAAAAAACAGCAATAAAATTAAAGGCCACCAATTTTCAATCTATCAGGTCTTTAGCAATTAATTGATAGAAAAAACAATAATTTTCATAATCGGGACATTTAATTTTTAATTAAAAATTTGATAGAAAATTAAAAATATTAGTTATATAAAAGCAAAATTTTTTACATTAGTAATAGGAATTTTTACTGATAAATACAATTTATGAAGAATTTTGAATAAATAAAATAAGCAAAAAAATTCACAAGGTCAGGAGGTGAAAATTTGTCTGAAAATATTAGGGAGCTTTATAAAATGTTTTAGATATTAAAACATAAATTATTAATTAATGATAAGAAATCAGCGGAGACATTGATAAATTCGATTCAAAAGCTATTAGAATTTCTCTGCAATTAATTGGTATATATATCGATTATGCTAATTAAAAGTGTTTTATAATGCTTAGAAGTTTTATAATTTAAAAGATAATTCTATTAGCCCAAGAATTCTATATGATTAAATTGATTTTCTAATATTTATAAAGTTTTTTATTACCTACTGATATCATTTATAAAATTAATTACATTTAAAAAAGCTGCTTTGGCAGTTTAAAAATGGTTTCATCTTTCCGATGCCTAAATTTTTTTATTTCTCTCAAATTCTTATTAACTCCTCTCTTTTAATCAAATCATCATCCTTAATCTGATATTTTTCCGTATTTTATCACTCCTTTTATATTAATTAACAAAAAATGAAATTCTCAAGACAAATAGAGTACCATAAAATTCCTGAATGATCTGCCTACTACATCCAATACCGCTACTTTAAAAAAATGCTTTGCAAGCTCAAGTGCCAATATTCCATCTCTTCTGACACAGAACTCAACGATGCCTTGCTAGACCAGCATAGCATCCTAATGAAATTCAAAGAAGAGCTAAAAGCTCAAATAAACATATTGAATGCCTTTTATTCAGAAAAAAAATTACAAATCACTGATGAACTTGAAAAAATTTTCAGCTACTTTCATAATCTTGTCAGGATAAATTCCACAATAGATCTTGAAGAAGCTAAAAAACTTTTATCATTAGACGAAAGAGATGACGCACAAAACAGGGCAACGAGTATGAAAAGAGCATTTTCGGATATTCACAAACAAATGTGATGGCTTGAAGCTTTCTGTGAGATTAATTATATGGCTTGCTTAAGGTTATTAGACAAATTGGAAAGCTCAGTTGAGATGAGGGATGATTTGGAACATCAGCAATTTAGGCAATGGGAAAGTGAAATAGGAGGGTTAAGAAATGCATTATATGAGCAAGTAGCCATAGAGTGCATGGACGGTGACATAGAAAAAGCAAAGACGTTGCTTATAGAAAAACAATACAGAACCCAAGATATTGGGAAAATTTTCTTCTGTCTAGGAGTAGTCATCACTTGCCTTATAGTGATTATTTATATTGTGCTAAAATTTGGAGATGTAGCTTTATGTCCTTCAACACCAATTTTTAGACTGACTTTGGCTGTAAATCTTTCCTTATTAGCAGTAGCTTATATAATTTATGTATTAGAATCATACTCAATCAACTGGGTATATATTTTTGAAATTGATCCTTCCAATAAGACTTCCTATATGAATCTTATATGGTATTCTATGCTTTTAAACGCAATTTGGGCTGTTTGCTATTTATTGAATATTGGAGATAAGCTTTATTTAGCATTTGCGAATAACCATATAGTCCTTTGTATAGGAATTTTTGTATTTTATATAGCACTGCTATTATACCCTTTCAATAATTTTTACAGAGTTATGAGATATGCATTTGTAAAAGCATTTTGTGAGCTATTAATATCGCCATTTAGCTATGTCCATTTTCGGAATTACATGTTCGGAAGCTGGCTGACATCTTTTGCTATTCCTCTGAGGGACATATACTTATCGCTATGCTTTTTCTTTCAAGATAACCCTTCATCACTCAAGGTTTTATCTCCAGACCACTACACAAACATTTTTGTAATATTTTTGCCTGCTTTTCCTTTAATTTTAAGGTTTTTGCAAAATTTGAGCGCAATGTTCAGGAAGCCTTCTTTATACAAGCTTCAGCTGATAAATTTAACAAGATATTTTTTGCCTATTTTATTAGTGGCTATGTCCTATTTTAAGCTATATGAAGAGCCTTATTTATCAGAATGGCTGTCAGTTTTTACCATATTGACTACATACCATGCATTTTTGGATATGTATTCAGATTGAGGGTTGCTCAGAAACTCAAGCAGTGGGCCATTTTTAAGAGGAAAAATTAGTTTCCCTAAGAATTTTTATTATAAGATTATGGTAATAAACTTCTTTTTGAGGTTTAACTGGACGTTGACATTGGTGCCATATGAGGCTTTCAATAATGCTTATATAAATACAGAGGTACTGTATACAATTATATTGATTTTAGAGATATTTAGGAGAACATTATGGACAATCCTTAGAGTTGAAAGAGAAAATACAGGGAATGCTGAAAGGTATAGGAAAATAGATTATCTCCCAAAACCAATTTCTTAGTTGTAATCAATTTATAAAAAGGCTATCTTTATATAATAAAAGAATCTAACTTTATATGATTAATCTTGATTGTGATATTAATATAAAAATGAAATTAAAATATGGTGCCTCTCTGGTTTCCCAACAAATTCATCTCTTGAAAATTTCAATTATGAGTTTGGTTCTCTAATTGCATATCTTTTGTGGATTTGGAGATTTATAAGGTTATAATATAGGGAAAAGCTTAGTTTTAATAGATAAATAAGCCATACAAATAAATTGAGCGCTCTCATTTTATTTCTTCAAAAAATCATTTAATTCACCTTTGATATTTTTAACTGTTGGGATGATTTTGCGAATTTTGAAGGTCACTGGGGAGCTTGATTGGTGCCTTTTCTATTTTATTTGCAGAGCTTTGGATAGCTTTTTTTTCTTATTATTTCCTGGATTTAATGTAATCTTTTCAAAAGTGAATACTGGATTTTTAGTTAAAAAATTTCTTATAGCTTGTGATGAAGTAACAACCTTTAAATGTACCTTGAGGTTGATTATATACTCTTTATTTCTGCTTATGGCTTCTTTAGATTTCTCCAAGTAATTCTAATAAATTTCTATTTTCACTTTTCATATCTTCCAAATGTTTTGGGGTTCCATCAATTTATATTCTTTGCTTTTCAATTCTTCTTTGCGTTTGTCTTGCAGAATTTCCATAATTTCTATATACAATCTATTTTCTTTTTACTATTTCCACATCCAAAAAATTTCCTGCTTTGAGTTTCAAGGACAGGTTAAATTTCTCAATTAAAATTACTTAGCATTTGGTATTTTTTTGCAAAATTTCAATGTTATTATCATGATAGTATCACTTTATTTCAGTTTTTATGCTTTGTTTTAATTCATAATTTTTGCGTAATTAATTAGAATTCAAATATAAAATTTTATATGAAATTCAAGCTTCTTTATATGCTCGCGCATTAATCATTCATTTGCCCAATATTGTCATTGCTGGCCATCTAAAATTTTTTATAAAATTTGTTTTTATCTTGTCAAATTTAGCGATTTGTAATAGGAAAAGCTCTTATGTTTTACTTTTGCACATTTCTAAATGCAAATCTTGCTGATTTCGCCTAATATTAATAGACACAAAAATTATTGGATTTTTTTGTCTATGAACAGAATAGGGAAAGAGATTTTGCAAATTTATTTTGATCTAATGTATCTCTTAAAACTACTTTCTTAGTTATAATAAATTTAATAAAGAGGCTCTCTTTACATAATAAAGAAACTTGATTTTATATGATTAATTTTGATGGTGATTTTAATATAATATATACAGAATTTATGAAAATTACTCTGGAACCAGGAACAACTAGACTTAATTTTGATCCTTGTACAATAGAAATTGAGCCAAACTATGACGTCGAAAATATTCTATCTTTATTATCAGTGAGATATAACTCTTTAGATCCAACGCATTTAGTACTTTACCTAAATAACCGTCCTCTGCAAGAAGGTTTAAGCGTAATGCGAGCTGGAATTAAAGATAACGACCACCTCATGGTAAAAATAAGGAAAAATAGTTGCTGCTTACTTTTATAGTGTCTCAATTTACCTACTTCAAGAGCAATGATTATTGAAGACTCATAAATAAAAATAAATCTAAAATCTTTAAATTATTTCTTTCAAATTAAAAACGATTATGAATTCAATAAAGAATGTCCAGGGAAATAATAAGTCTTCTCTTTTCCAACTTGATCAAGCCACACTAGTCCTTCAGAAATCAGTGCATCCACAGCAATCTGAAATCTTGCTTTCGGCCAATCAGGGAACATAGCATGATTCACGAATCCTGAGTCTCGTGCTCTTTCTATCACAACTTTTTGGTCAATATTTAACTCTAAAGGCACAGAAACCAACATTTTGCAGTCTCCAGTTTCCATTATATTCATCCCATTTCCCAGGACTTTTAAGGTTTCTATAGCTTTATACATATCTTGAATGGTAATTTGATTTTTTCCGCGAAGCTTGTTGACCCATTTAAGGCAGTCATTGACTTCTAATAGTCCACCTGTCCTTTGGCGGAGGGCTATGCATACAGTGGTGATTTGGACAGCTAAATCATAGTAAAACTGGATATCATTGAACATTTCTGCCCAATAACCTTTGCTTGCTGAGTAATAATTACATATAAGTGGATCAACGCCTATTTCTCTACAGAGCCCATAAAACTCTTGTCGTAGAGAAGGATTTTTGTTGATTTCTACACGATTTTGGGTAAGAAATCTCTCAAGATTTTGCTGAAAACGTTCTAGCTGCTCTTTTAAGCTATTTTTAAAGGTGGTATTGAGTTGATTTCCTTCTTGCTTAAGTCTTTCCTATATTTTTTTTACCTTAAGCATCTGCTTCTGTTTGAGTCCTTTCATAATAATTATAAGAAATATATAGACTGTTGAATAAAAATTATGTCAGAAGACGTCGAATACAACTTCAAAATAATCCTAGTAGGTGAAGGCGGCGTAGGTAAAAGCAGCCTTATAAGACGATATATACACAATCAATTCGACTTCAATAATCCTATGACTATTGGTGTAAATAGTGAAATGAAAAGACTGACACTTGACGGACACTCTGTTATGCTTCATTTATGAGATACAGCTGGACAAGAGAAATTTGGGTCCTTGACGTCTCAATATATAAGAGGGAGCCATGCAGCTGTGCTGGTCTATGATATTACAAGTCAAAAGTCTTTTCAAAGCTTATTTAGAAGATGAATTGATAAGGTAAGAGAATGAGGCACGAATAATATGGTCTATATGCTGATTGGAAACAAAGCAGATGAAGAGGAGAAGAGAGAAGTCACACAGGAGTTTGCAGTAAATAAAGCCAAGGAAAATAATATGCTTTTCTTGGAAACTTCATGCATGAATTGCTTTAATGTGGAAAAAGCTTTTCAAGAAATAATCGGACAAATGTGGAATAAAAATAGAATAGGCAGCCAAAATTTAAACAGTGTAATATTGGGTCCAAGAAAAGGGATACAAGCTTTAGATACCGAAGAAATTCCAAAGAAGCCTAAGAGAAGATGGTGCTAATTAATAAAAATTTAAGTATGGAACAAGAAGTTCTTTTTAGAGTAATCATTGTAGGAGACACTGGAGTAGGAAAATCATGCCTTTTGCTTAGGTATAGTGAAAATTCTTTTAAAGAGCAGCATAGCGTCACCATTGGCGTCGAGTTTGGTACCAAATCAATTTCCATCAGCAATCAGCCAGTTAAGTTACAAATCTGGGATACAGCAGGCCAAGAAAGTTTCAGAAGTATAACGAGAAGCTTTTATAGAAGAGCAGATGGGGTTTTATTGGTTTATGACACCACAGCCAGACATACATTTGAAAATTGCGAGTATTGGCTTGAAGAAATAAGAAACAATTCTTCTATTGACGTTGTCGTATTTCTGATAGGAAATCAAGTTGACTTAACAGAAACAGAAGATAGAGAAGTCACGACTGAAGAAGGCAAAAAGTTTGCAGAAAAGCATGAAATAAGCGGATTTTTAGAAACTTCAGCAAAAAGCGGTTTGAATGTAGAAGAAGCTTTCTCAAAATTCAGCTCAATTTTATATGAGAGATGGAGAGAAAAAACATCGTTTGAGCCGACAATAGTAAAGCCGAAAATAGAGCTAAGACCGACAAATACAGTTAAAAAAAGTAATGGGTGTTGTCATTATATTAGTGATTTTATTTTTCTTGAATATTATTAAGTTGAGATAAACAGGAAATCAGAGTTATTCACAGCTATACCATTTATGTCAAAAATAACGGGCATAAAAATAGATTGGTCATAACTGTCTGATATCAGGATATTCCCAAGCAAGTTTGTTATATTTTTAATTTTTTGATAAAAACCTGGAAAATTGGAATTGGCTTTGTCAGCCAGCTCGAGCAGAGTATGAGGTTTCCAACGTAAAATTGAATCCAAGACAGTTTCTCCATTTGGTGTCAATGTTCATGATACTTTAAATAGCTCATTATTTTTTGTTAGTGGGAAAAAGTTTTCTATCATTTTTTCATTAAACAGCATCATATTATTTACGTTCGGAGTATTCGCATATGTATTAAATATAGCACTTTTAGACCAAAATTTTTCATCAATAATATCTTCTATTGCAATAATTGCTCTTTTGCCACTCTCAATCCATTGATTTATTGTGAAATTAAAGTCTCCATTATTTTCAAATAAAAATTCTCCTATTTCTTCAATAATAATATCTCTCAATCTTTCTCTATTTGTGTTATTAATCACAATTTCATTGAAATGCGAAATCTCCAAAATCACTATTTCACTTTGAAAATCTTTCAAAAAATTCGTGATATTTCTTATCGCTTCTCTTACAGTAGGCCCCACAACATAATGATGAGTAACCCATTCATGCAAATCTGGATCCCACCCCGCTCTTACATCAAAATATCTAATCCCGCCTTTCATTTGTTCATAGAAGTTTTTTGTTTGGCATTTTGATCAGTTTTTAATAATAGTTGATGTAGGTTTATATAGAAATTCAGCAACTTCTGAGGCTTCTTCAAGCCATGGCGAAGATTCACCTATAAGTGGATGGCTGGTCAGAAAATAGGACGCACTATCATGAGTTCCAGGCAAAGTAATTTCTTTTAGAGTCTTGTGTCCTATATAAGGTAAAGAATTTCCTATTCAATTTGATAAGAAATCTTGAGAAATCGAAAAAATCAGGAAACAAAAAAATAAAAAGATACTGAAACTCATTTTTATATAAGATTTTTAAATTTAACACCAGTTCACTTCTGGTGGCTTTGTTGAGAATTCAGCAAAGCGTTTATTAGCTGGATTGTCCCATATTGAGGTAGATCTCTGTCTCGGCATGTTTTCCACATTATTTAGTGGAAAAGAAGGAGTTTGATTCCCATTTTGAAATTCCTCAATTAGTATTTCATCGGATCTCTGAATCGCTTGAGAAAGGTTTTTTCTTTTTTCTACTCCTGAAAGAAGCCCAGTTTTGGAATTTTCTGTCCAAAAAGTCCAGGGCTCTTCGTTTTCTTTATATGACTTTCTTAGTAGTGGATTAACACTTTTCTTACTTCTATCTTCAAGTCTATTTCTGTCAGTAAAATCAATGCTATAAGATACCTTCGAGGAAGCTACTAGTTTACCTTCTGGCTCATAGCTTTTTCTTTCATTAATTTCTTCATTAGAAAATCTGTTATTTTTTACGCCATTTACTACATTTTGAAATGCCTCACACCATTTTTCATATTCTGTGCTATTTTCGCAATAAAGTGTATATATTTTGGTGGTTGTTTCTACTTTAAAAGAAAATCTTCAATCAGACAGTTCAATATTATCTAGATCTCGGATAAAATTAGTGATTTCATTAAGGGAGTGCTGCTTTATTGGAATCGGCTTGGAGTTGTTTTTACAATAATAAAACTTGCTTGCTGCTACATCAAGGACAAACCAGCGCTTAGTAAATTTGCTAACAAATCTTATTAATGCGCGGTCATTTTTAAGCTTCTTTAGGTATCCTTGGACTACTTTTGGAGGTTGTTCTAAAATAGGTTCTTGGTTTTGAAATTCCATTTTAAATTATGATAAGAAAGATTTGTTAAAGTGTCTAGACTAGAGCAAAAAGTTCTGTAAGCGATTTCTTATAATTATAATATGGCTGCAAAGCAAGGGTATGGGCCAGATCTGAAAAAATATCTCAATTTGAATGTAGATATAAAGCTGAATGGAAATCGAAGAGTTTGTGGTGTATTACGAGGATATGACCAACTTATGAATCTCGTATTAGAAAATGCCTATGAAATAGCAGGCCCTATTAAAAGAGAAATCGGCTCAGCTTTTATCCGCGGTAATTCAGTAATAATGTGGGAGTGCATCGATAAAGTAGTTTCCTAAATCACAAATAAAATAAAATTCATCTTAAAAATACCTATTTTCTACATGATTTAGACGATTATTTAAATTTGTTGCCAAAAATGGCCTGCAGCTTTGGCTTTCTCAAATTGTCACCTATATGAACATTGGTAATTCTGTCAACTATCAACATCATTCAGTACGTAGATAGAGGCGCACTCTCTTCTGTGGTTTCTAAGCTCGAAGATAAAGATGACGATGGTCTTGATTTAAGCTCAATTGAAGCCGGAGCCTTAGGGTCACTTTTTATGCTTGGCTATATGATTTCATCTCCTTTATTTGCCCACTTCGCACAATATATTCACCCTTTGTTCCTTATGGCAATCGGACTTATTGTATGGATGGGAGCTGTGATTATGGCAGGACTCTCCAGATCATTCCTTCCACTTGCAATAGCTAGGTCAATTACTGGGGTCGGTGAAGCTTCAGTTGTGTGTTTGGCACCTCCTTATATTATGGATAATGCCCCAGCAGCTAAAAAAACACTATGGCTGGCTGTATTTTATTCTGGAGTGCCGGTAGGGTATGCGTTAGGATTTATATATGGAGCTTTGATTTCTAGTGCTTTTGGAGCTTGGTGGTGGCCATTTCTGATTGAAGGGGTTGCGATGGCTCCATTTGTGGTGATTGCAATAATTGCTTATAAAGATCCATCAATGATAGTTAAGAAACATAATAAATTGATTCCAGATGGAGGAGATGGAGAAAAAATGTCAATGAAAGAACAGATATCAATTTTGATGAAAACACCCATTTATGTTTTCTTAATTTTAGGCTATGGAGCTTATGCTTTTACGATGGGAGGGCTCTCATATTGGGTAAATTTTATATAGGGACCTGCTTACTTACATGATTTTTACGATTCAAGTGAAACCGTAGCCGCTTATTCCTTAGGAGGAATTACTGTAGCTTGTGGACTGATAGCCACTTTTCTGGGATCCATGTATATGGATAGAAAGTCTCGGCCTTTCACACAACAAAAAGAAAGAGGAGAAATCACAGATGATGATTTAAGGGCAGCCAAGACACAGATTGGTTCCAAAATCTTGTTTGTGGTAACTACAGTTGGTGTTATAATCGGGGTAGCTGGAGCTATTATAGCAGTTTATATCTTATTTATGATTACTTTAGCAGGTAGTGAGTTTTTCATATTCTTAGGAACTGGACCTGTAGGGATGGTGCTTATGAGTTGTGTTCCTCCTGAGCTTAGAGGTCAAGCTAATGCCGTCGCTATATTTACTATGCATTTATTAGGAGATTTCCCTTCACCATTCATTATTGGAGTACTCTTCGATTTAATCGGTGGATATTGGACTATGATTCTCCTTATTGCATGGCTTGGATGGGCTGCCATTATGTGGGGAGTATGCTTTAATCTTTCGGTAATTTTTATGTAGAGATGGAAAGACCAGCCATTTTGGTTCGCAATTAAAAACACCTTTAAGAGAAGTGGCAAAGTAGGAGTCAAAGCGGAAGATGAGGTTTTGAATTTTAGAGACAGTAAAGAGAGCACGAACACTAAAGAAAGCAAAGATTCTAAAATTTAATTATAATCCAGCTATAAATATGATATTCTAAAATCTTATATTAATATTATAATCTTTTTTTATTTAGTTAATCAATGCTTTTTCCTACATGCCTGGACATTTTCCTCATATTCTTCAGGGGTAATGCTTAAGCTTCTGAAATCCAAGCTTTCAATAAAAGTTGCTGCACTTTGGAACTGTTGGAAAACAAAGCCTTTAAGCCCAATCATCTTGGTATGGTGCCTGAATTTTGAAATATAATTTAAATTGGAGTACAGCCTTTGTGGCTTCGCTTTTAATACGACATAAATTATAATAGGCAAAGAGTCATCAGTTCCGACCCCGCCACTTCCAGAAGACATGAGTCCTAATACATTAACAATAATTGACATACAGCCTGCTAAACAATTAAGTTTATCTGAAGGTGCTCTATAGGTGTCTATTGCTTCTAATGCTTCAATTGCAAATTTCCACATGTCTTCATTTCTATTGGCTGGCTCTATATCCATATGTGCAGGCTTTACTCAGTCAAGTTCAAGGGTACGGTTGTAAAGATTGGTATCTTCTATAGAAGCCTTGCTCGGGAAAATGTGGTTATACATATTAGAAGTAATGTGTTTTTCGATTTCGTCAACAGTGATTTCAGCTACTTCTTCACTGTTTCCTTCTTCTATAAGAACGTTTTTGACAAGGTTAATGTAGTCGAAAAAAGCACCACCAACGTTGTAAGGATCATCTTCTTTTTCTGTAGATTGGACTACTTGGTCTAACTTCATGAATTTTTGATAAAACTCTTCAATAGACTGCACATGAGTTTCCTCATTCGCCTGAGTCTTTAATTTCCTATTGTTACCTAGCACAAAATCTCCAACTGCTGACAGCTTAGAATGTGGGCACACAGACTGATGAAATACTTGCGTCGTGTAAACTCCTCCTTCCCGGAGTGTCAGTAAGCATGCAGGGATTACACCTTTTCTTATAAACGACAAAAAATATTTTTTCCTCTTCAGTGATTCTTGGACTTTTACTTCTTGTCTCATATCACTTACATGTTTTTCCATAAAGTTTATTGCTAAAAGAAGCAGTTTTTTATTTTTATTGGCAATTTTTCTCCTGACTTGGAATCTATCTTCACATTCTTTCAGAAGGGACGTAAAAAGCTTGCGGAAGTTATGGGATTTATATTCTTCCGGAACACATTTGAGGTAGGTGGCAAGAAATTGGGCTAAAAGTTTTAATGGAACACCTTCTTGGGCAGCTGTTTTTTTGTTTTCAAAGAGATAAGAAAACTGAATGACATATTCAGAAATGTCTTTAAGGGATCATTCTTTACTCAGATCAAAGAAAATAGATAAATCTAAACATACTAACAAATTTCTTGTCGCCTCCATAACTTTTGTTAATAGTTTTATACCCTCAAAATCAGAATCTTTAGGGAAATTTGTGCTGGATTTGTGGAGATTAGCGACATAGCTGTTCTCCAAATCATTTTCGCCAAAATTTCGTTTGATAAAAAACAAATAAGGATTTTCATCATAATGCAAGCCAATTTCACTGACATACGCATACTGGATTAATGCATCAGTTTCGTCAGCGTTTCTTATAGTTTTTGCATATCTTAATAAGTCAGTTCATCCTCTTGCTACCACCTCATCTTCATTTTCTTTGACTATTTTTGCTAAAAATTTAATATTTTCTAATGCTAAAACAACTGTAGTAACCCTAAATTCTTTCATTTCATTCATGCTTTCTATCTGCTTTTTTGTTTTTGAATTAAAATTAAATGGAGACACCAAGGGTCTGGACAATCGATTTTTGTAGTAATTAAACATGGTTTGATCTCCATTGGAATTAGATATAAATGATGATGTTGGAGAAGGTTTTCCTGCCCTTTTTCTTACAAAAAGGCTACCATCATCAAGGGTTAGAATTTCTCTAAAGAAATCTTTCATGTGAATTGATTCTTCAGCTATAAAATTATTAATAGTCTCGTACTGAGGCTCGTCAAATCTGCTTTCTTTGAAAATATGCTTGAAAATGGTGCCTATCAACTTTAAGTGGTGAAGAGTGGTGGAATGAATTATAACGTTTTGAAGTAAGCCATTTTTTATAGGATCAAAAATAGCTGGAATCCACCAAAAAGTAAAAAGCATGTTCCCTAGCAATGAAAACTTATCAGCCTCACTTACTCCTGGAACTAGTACATCAATTAAATCAATCATTTTTTTGCAAATCCCTCTTAACCCATACGGCATAGTCCTCACATTTTTATAAAGAGCTTGCAAAAGCTGCTTACACTGGCTTATGATAACTTGGCTTCTTCCTTCAATCAATTCTTTGACTTGGATATTTTGCAATGCTTCTTCATCAGTTACTTCTACAACAGCAGGACTTGCATCTTTTTGCTCAACTTTTACCTTCTTCTTTGACCCAAAAAGCGATTTTTTCTTCGGAGGTGATGGCTCTTCTCTTTGAAAGCTTTTTAATCGTTCAGTCTCAATTCTATATATAAGCTTCGGATCCAGTTTTAAATCTTTAATCCTTTCTTGATCATGAATAATTTCTCTTAAAGGCTTTTTAAACACCAATTTCATGTATTTCAATTGGTTTTTTCTTTTCATATAAAGAATTAGCATTTTTCGTAGCAATAGGTTCTCGTTTAAAAGATTTGAGACATGACCACTGCTACTGAGCTCGGTGAGCTCTTCTTTGATGAGTCTATGAATTGCATTTAACAGCTCAAGCTCAGTGTTTTCTGGATGCACCAAATCTAAGAAAAATGAATAGCTGAAGCTTTCTACTAAAGAGTCAATGTTATCTTTTCTTTGACGACACATAGAACATACATAGGCGAATATATCAGGATTATTTCTGATCTGAGTAACAAAAGCTTCGACGTAGTGATAATGGTCACCTAAAAAGGCATGTGCGTCTGGGATTAAATGCTTCTTTTCATTGGCCTGAATGGAAATTACGTTTTCGTGAAATTCTCTGACTTTTAATTGGTGCTCATAATACCCTCGGTGGAGGTCTTCTAGTTTTTGGAGCAGGTCTTTCTTTTCTATTTCATCTGGCTATGATTTACCATGAGACAGCCGCAGTTTTTCGTATTTTAAGCATTTCTGAAGGTAGGTTCAATCTTCAAAGGTTACTTTTCCTTCACTATCCATATTATAAATTTTACTTATCAAAAGAGAATATTTAAATATTATTTATAATTTTAACATATCTCTACTAAATAATTACAGTATGAGTTTTATTATGTATTTTTTTAAGCACTCGAAAGATTTTTGCAACAAGAAAATTTAAAAATCTATTCTAAAATCAATTTTTATTTTTTTCGAAGTTAAATCAAAAAATATTAAATATTAACAAATTTTTTATAGAAACTTTAAAGCCTTTTATCATTAACTTTTAAATTTTAGAACCACTTTAAGCGGGAAGGGCCTGGATATTCAGACCCGCTAAAAGTAAATGTCGGTATAAATCACATTGCAAAATCATTATCTTTTAATGAGATAGGAAAAGTAGTAGATGAAAATTGCTAGAATTTTCACTATAAAGTATTTTTACTTTTATGAAAACTCGAATATTGCACTTCTTATTCTTATTTTGAGAGACTAATTAAAATTTTCTTTTGAGGGTTTAATATTAATTACTTTATAGAATTTATGATATCTGCGAATATTCGGGGCATTCTGAAGAATAATCCGTATAATACAACTTGCATCACTTTAAATTGCATATTCTAAATTTGGATCAAAAAATGTATTTTAAGATTTTGTACTGAAATATATTTTAAAGTTAAGCTCGAGCTTAACTTAAATATGGCTTTATTACGCATCACTATCGCCGCAGAGATGAGTGTTAACCCCTTCCTTGCTAACACAACTAGTGAGGTTGACTGTATACTCAAAATTTTCAGTCAAATTTCAATTGGTGAAAATCATTAGCCTTAAGAGTTGAGCTGAACTTGCCTTACTTGTTCCTGGATGCATTCTGCTTATCGGTTTCGCTTTATAGAGAAGACAAGTGATGAAAACCTATATGCCTCCTAAAAGCTTAGGACTAGATCAGAGAAGCTGCCATTATTAATGCTCTTGCCTAGATAGCAGGATAAAGCATCATTGTTAAAGCTAAACCCCTCAATAATAAATTTTCTGAAGGATGGGAAGTTCTCTCCAAGGACTTTTTCTGACAACATCGTACTATTAATAAGTTAAATCAAGATATCTCCTAATGAATCAGTAAAATAAACTCTTTTGATTACTAATCTCAATATTTCAAATTTTTTAATACTTTAATTGATGATTCTAGTGGGTATTTTTTTCATGATTTAGTATTTTAATGACAATTTCTTCTATCTAGATGTTTCTCTCAAGTTTTAGCCTTTAATTTATTCCTATTTGTTGCCAGTAAATGATAACAAGCTCGCCATTTTCTTCACTGTAATTTCAATGCAAATATATTAACTTTACATAAAGGTTAAATGTCCTTTTAAATTTTCTTTAAATTCGCTTATCACATAAACCAAATATGGGTACCTGCGTTTCTGCTAATTCAGCTAATAAAGTAGTCTCAATCAAAATAGATAACACCACATCAAAAGAGACTGAGCACTCTCCTGCTGACAAACGGTACAGTAGTCACGTGAATAGAAAAATCCTTCTAGACTACTACGCAGCAGCCCGTAGCCAAATGCATAGAAAAATTAAACAATTATTCGAAATCATTTTTTCAGGAGACCACTTAGACACCAAAGAAATTAACCTAAATTTCACAAAAATTGATGTAGTCAGCATTTATCATTTAAAAACAGTTCTGCAGTATTTTGAGAACTTAAAATCTCTATGCCTGTGGAAAACTGGGATTGTATCAAGAGACTTAAAAAGACTCTCCAAATCGTTTGAGACGCTGACTAAGCTTGAAACTTTAAATCTGCAAGGAAATAATATTGATACAGAAGGTGGAAAATATTTATCTGGAATTCTCCGCAAAACTAAGCAACTTAAGGTGCTTTATTTGAGCGAAAACCAGTTAGGCTATGAAGGGTGCATTAGTTTGGCACCATGTTTGAGGTCAATTTCAAATTTAGAGCAGCTAGCTTTGGATGAAAATAAAATCCAAGATGAAGGGCTAGCAGCACTGATACCGAATTTGCTTGCCATGACGAATTTAAAATACTTGGGGTTAAGATATAATGACTTAACTGCAAATTCTAAAAACAACTTAGAACTTTTGGTAACAACATTGACAAGCTTAAAAACTATTGGGTTGAGAGATAATGATATTCCTGATAGTGTGATACAGGTCATTAAATTCCGTGCTCCAAAGATAGAGTTTCTTTAATGACCTTTAGTTAGTAACCAATAAAATGTCTAAGATTTTAAGTAAGCGCAGATTTTTATTCTTAATATTCTTTTGATATGGATCTACTCACACTGAGCAAATAATAATTATAACTAACTATTCTAGTATTAAATCTAACTTTCGTAATTGTTAAAAAACTTTTATTGATATTATTTAAAAATATTTTCCTTTGTTTTCTATTAAATCATTAATTTTCCTCTTAATTGAGTGTTTCATTAACTATTAATATTAGAGAATTGGTTGAAGGAATATTGAAATATTTGATTAATAATAATTTGTATGTGATAATTTAATTTATGTCAGCGCTACTCATTTCTCTATCATTTATAGGCTTTGATTTCTGAACTTCTGCTTTCAATTTGTCAATTTTTTGTTGTTGGTCTTGGATAATTTCTTTAAGTTCTTTTATTTTTTGTTCTTCAATTTGTATCAATGATTGCCTTACTCCAGTTACTTGTTGTGTAATTGGGCCAAATTCTAGTTCTTCTAATTCATCTTGCAGATTTTGTTTTTTTACATCGATGCTACTTATTTCTGTGTTTATATCTGAGATCTCTTTCATAAATAATTTATTTTCATCTTGGAAAACTGAAATCTGGTCTAGTAAGTCTCCAATTTCTCCCCTAAACTTTTCTTCTTTCTCTCTTATTTTTCTCTGCTTACTATTTTCGCCTGGAGGCGGTGCTTTTTTCTCATCAAGTTTTCTGAGGAGTCTTACGTTTTCATCTTGCTTTTCCGCTAGCAAATTTCTAAGCTCCCCAATTTCATCTTTTTCACCGCATTTATTATTTTTCAAGCTAAATAGCTCTTTTTCCAGCTCATCAAGAATCCTATCTTTTTCATTTCTTTCCTCTTCAGCAGTTGCTAAGCTAGATTTTAACCCTTCAAATTTAATCGAAATTTCATCTCTTTGCGATTTTAATGCATCAACAGATATCTGTTGCTCAGCAATTTCTTGGCTTACCTCTTTTTTCACTTGTTCCAGCCTTTCTTCAAGCTGATATTTTTCTTTTATTGAATTCTCAGTTTCTTTTTTCATATTTTCTAGCTGCAGCTCAAGCTGGTCTTTTTCTGATCTTGCTCTATTGAGTTCTAAGCTGTAACCTTCAGAAATTTTGTTTTCCTTTGATTTTTGGAAACAGGCATTACAGATACGCTGAGGTTTTTCAAAATCAGGATGCATGGCTCTTGTTTTTGAGCAATCCCCACATGTCCCCCTCCAGCAGAACTTGCAGCGAAATTTCTTTTCGTTTATCAATGAAATTTTGCTTCCAAATTTTTTCTTGCAGATGTGGCAAACTTTGTCTTTTTTCCATTGCTGCTCGTTAGGCGCAATATCAACATACACCTCATAGACAGACTTGCTAGCCTCCACGAATGAACTGTTATTACTGGATGTATCTGATTTATTATCTTCGTCCATTTTGATATATTTCTCGCCAAAGCAATATAATTTTACATTAAGATGATAATAAAAATTAATAAATTCATATAAAAAATTAATAAAGAACTAGATGTGATAAATCCTTAATAAAATGAAACTTGATGCCACCATCTTACGGTACATAACCAAGGACGAAATCCGGGTTCTCACTGCTATCGAGATGGGCATGAAAAATCATGAAGTTGTCCCTGTCCAGCTTATAGAAAGTATTGCAAAGCTTAAGCGTGGTGGTACTTTCAAGATCATCCAAGGTCTTCTCAAATACAAATTGATCCAGCATCTGAATAAGCAATATAGTGGCTACTCTTTGACATATCAAGGATATGATACTCTTGCAATCCACACATTTATGAAGCGTGGCCATATAAGAGAAATAGGGAGTATGATAGGAACAGGCAAAGAAAGTGATATTTATCTCTGTGTGGATAATGATGGGAATGAAATTGTATTAAAACTAGCAAGACTTGGAAGAATTTCATTTCGTCAAGTAAAAAATAAAAGAGACTATTTGAATGGAAGAAGTAGGCATAATTGGCTTTATTTATCAAGATTAGGAGCTATTAAAGAATTTAGCTTTATGGAAGCTTTGCATGGTGCTGGGCTACCTGTACCATCTCCTATAAGCCAAAATCGCCACGCAATTCTTATGTCTTTACTACCAGCCACAACTTTATTGAATGTAAAAAGAATGGAAAGACCACAAAAAGTTCTTAACGAATGCATTGACATTGCTGTAAGAATTGCAAGACTTGGTCTTGTCCATTCAGATTTTAACCAATTTAATTTATTAGCAAGTGAAGATGAAAAAATTTATGTTATTGATTTTCCACAGATGGTAAGCAGAAATCATAAAAATGCTAATGATTTCTGGGTAAGGGATTTAGAATGTCTTAACAGTTATTTTTCAAGGAGATTTGAAGTTGAGTGTGCAGAGTTTCCAAAGCTAGAGGACATTGAAATTGAAAGAAACTTGGATGAAGAAATCAAAGCAAGCGGCTATGTGAAGCAAGGTCTTAATAAAAAAGAAATTGAAGACTTAGAGCAATTGAATTTAGTTGAGCTAAAAGAAGATGCAAATTTAGAAGAAAATGAAGAAGAAGAAGAAGAAGGAGAGGGAGAAGAAGAAGAAGAAGAAGAAGAGGAAGAAGAAGAAGAAGAAGAGGAAGAGGAAAATAAAGAAGTATTGGGAAATAATGAAGAAAATAAAGAAAGTAACGAAGAGAGTTTAAGTGAGAAAGAAGAGCTCAAGCCAGAAGAGGGTGAAAATAGTAGTGATGAAGAAAAAGAAAGCCAGATTATAGAAAAAGAAGAAAAGTCTGAAGAAGCAGAAAGTCAAACTGCAGAAAAAGAAGAAAATAAGCCTGGAGAAACAGAAATAGAAAAGGAGTCTGAGCGCACAGAAAAGCTCCCAACACAAGATCAAATAAAATACAAAATCAAAAAGCAGCTTTCCAAGCAAAATAAGCTCAAGCTGCACCAAAACAAAGTCAAAGGCGCCATATCAATGAAAGAGTTTTAATTTACAAAATTTTTACTGATCTTTTAGTTTTCCAATTAAATCATCCAAATCTAAAATGTTAGTTCTATACAACTCATTTGGATAAAATTCTTTATATTCAGATGTATGCATAGGATGAGGAATATTGTCTTCTTTCCTATTAATTAAGCTCCCTGCTAATGACTTATAAGCCTGGACTAATTTAGCTATTTGGTCTTCTCCTTCTTTTAAATTTTCTAACTCTTTTGTTGTTGCCAAGTCCTTTTCAGTAGCATTAGCATTGATTTTGTCTGTAAAATCAATAATTCCTTGCAATGGCTTTCTAATGGATTGTGATAAGAAAAAAATTAGGACAACAATTATGATAATAATAGCTACTGAGGTAAAAATCGTAATAAGAATAAGTGTAGTTCCTGTATTTTCTATTTCTGTTTTGCTATCTTCTTTATATTCCATTATATCTTGTTCTTTAATAAACATCATTAAAATATAATACCAATCAGATGTAGCATTTAATGATTCTGAAGAAATTGGGTAAGTAGCAACTCTATGTATTTCATTATCATTTATCATATAATGAATACTCTCTGGATTATCCAAAACATCAGGCCAAAACCCATTATCAGAAATATTATTCATATTTGTATGTTTATTACTTCATCATCCTGGAGCATTTGCTTTTAGAATATCTCCATTTTGGTAAACCAGAGCAACTTCGCCATATCCTAAATAATTCAAAATTAACATTTCTTGGCTTATTGACTGTATGTTTATGTCAGCAACAAAAATACCTAGCAAGCTTCCATCACTATGATAAAGAGGCTCAGCTAAAGAAAAAATATAGCTTCCGCTGCCAAGTTTATCTTCATAAGAATTGGTGATTGTACTATTTTTATTATTTTCTATAAAAGTTGTATATCATAATTCTGTGTGTGGGTTATATTCATCTGGGAATTTTAAACCAGGAAAAGCTAATATAAAACTAGCTTCCTCAAAGTAAATTAAGTACCTTATGGCTGTGGAGTTTGTTAGATCATAAATTACCCATCAAAAATTATCGAACCGCGAAACTTTTTTAAGTAGATCTTTGTCATAAATATCGCTAAAATTCATATAAGTGCTGTAATTAAAGGAAACTGAGTTACTTCCATATATAGTTTCTGTATATAAAGAACTTTCAGGGATTTCTTCATATTTATGGTACTCCAAATAATCCAATGAAATGCTGTTTTCATCTCGATCCATATTAACTAGCATTTCCCTTATAAAAGATCCCATGATCGTGACTTCAGAAAAAGTTGAATACAAATAAGCCCCACCTCCTCTTATAATAGCCATCATGCTATCTGAAGCTTCTTCACTTAAAGTCTTTTCTACCTCAAGTAAAATCTGCTCCCTTAAAATACTCATATTTAGCAATACAAGACAAATAACTAAAGAAAGAACCAAAACCATGACCATAAGGTAGCATACAAGCATCTGTCTTCTCATTGATCATTTTTTGCTTACGTTTGTAATCTCTGTCCAAATTTGTTTAAAACCTATGCACATTTAATTATTTCTAAAATGGAAAGGGAATCAATCTTTGCTCCAAGCACAGAAGTGAAAAATTATGATATTGTATAGCTTATATAGCAAGATATTTATGACCTCGAAGACTGTTTAGATATTTTTGAATCAATAGTTCAAGATCTGAAAATCCCTAATAAGAAAAAAAGTGAGATTAGTGAAGTATTCTATATATAGCTTATGGCTAAGTATGTTTATATGGAAGATTCTGTATTAGAAGGCTTAGAGAAGCTGCCAAAAGTTGCGAAAACAGATAAAATGCAAAAAGTAAAAATAAGGTAGAGATTGCTTGATGATATGCAGAAATTCAATGAATTAAGCTGCGATTTTCAAGACTCTTGGAATAACGAATATTGGTCAGTCTATGAATTGACAAGAGAAGGATATGACTCAAATAGCCTGAAAAACCAAGAGCAAGTACCAGGAAAAACTATAAAACAAATTTCTCAACAATTGTACGATTTACAAGACATGGCTCTTGTTTTAAGTAGGATGAGTCGCGGGCCTGGAGACTCCAAAGATATTCATGGCTGCCAGTCATTAGCAGCTATAGATGAAGAAGCCCAGAAATACAAAGACCCAACTATAAAAAAGCAAGCCAATAAGCGTAACTGTGAGCAGTGCATCTTGTATTAGCTATATATATCTCTATACATTCATTTCTAATAAATATTTCCTATATTTAAATTTCCAAAAGATAAATATCTTAATATTAAAGATAAAACCTGGCTTTCCTTTTTTTCACCCCCAGTCCTAATTTTGCTCTTCTTGCAAGCTTCTTTGATGCAGTTCTGTCACAACTTTTGCTAGGTGTTCTCTTTCTCTTTCATGGATTTTCTGTCTTTCTTCTGCTCTTTGAGTAAGCGTATGAGAAGCAGGTAACATGACAGTTTTCGCTTGGACTCTTCCTCCTTTTTTAAATAATAATTTAAAATTCCCACTATTTGAAGCATCGCTGAAGACTGTAGGAATTTCTTTTTCTTTTATAGTCCCCACATTTTTGGCTTCATGGATGCTTTCTGTAATAAAATCTTCAAGCTCGTTGTCGAATTCTTTTTCTTCTTCGCTTGAATTTGTGTCAAATGAAGGGATTTTCATCATTTCAGGAGTTTTGGGATCTTTTGATTCTTCTTCAGACTCTGAGTCATTTATATGCTTTCTTTCTTCTTCTAATAGCTTTCTCATGATTTCTTTATAGTTTTCTCTGTTCAGCTTAGGATTTGGCTTAAAAGTCTCCAAAATATCAGTCACCAAAAATTCCATATCTTTAGAAATAGATGGTTTTGTGATCAAAAAGTACTGGAAATGGGTTAAAAAACGGTTGATTTTTTGTCGATGCTTATCAACTATAAAGTATTCTTTGACTGAGTCTAGAAGTGACCATATAAGTTTAGCTCGAAAAGTGTCAGCTGGGTCATCATTTTCATTTTTATAGTAAAGTAATGCAAATAGCATATCATATACAAGTTCCTTGTCTATTATTTTATAGCAGTAAAGCTCTCCAAAGAATTTCACAATTAATACTCTATGTTGGCATTTTCTGAAATTATTTTCTTTTAAGTCCATTAAAATGTCTTCACAAATAGTGTCGATTAAGCTGTGGATGGTCTCTGAAAAAGGGGCATGTTTTCGGATCCCTGCAAGCATATTAGCAATAATAGGGATATTTTGAATTTTCCCTTTAGATACCATCTGAATGATAGCTTTCACTATAAATTCTTCACTTTCAGGGAAAGGGAGCATTTTTATGTCCTTGATTGTCTTTTCGCAAGTGCTTGGTTCCAGATTTTTTATTAGCCATTTTATGTATTCATATAAAATTGGTGTTGACTTTTTCTTCTGCACTTTTTCACGTGGAACACATGAGTAGCAAGACTCGTCAACCATGTGCTCGGTTTCTGCAGGAAGGTGCTTTTTAGTTTTCAATCTTTGCATTCTTGATACCATAAGTGTTATTCTTTCATTTGTGACTGGATGCTTATATAAATATCTTCCACAAGAATTCAGGGTATGACAAGCAATTTCTATATTTTGCCCACTAAAATTGCTGAGGCACGATTCTAAGCAGTTTATTAGCAAACTTGGCTGGGCGATTTGGAATTTAAGCAATTCTGACATCAGCTTTACTTGTCGTATGCAGTTATCAGTGGATGTAGCATCATTTTGTTCTTGGAATTGTTTGAAATCGCTTTCTAGCTTTTGGAGAAGTCAATTATTGACATCTTTAAACTCTCTTCCTACAATCGCTATCAGTCTTGCATAGAACGGTAATAAATGTAACGTCGTTGTTTTAGAAGCCCCAACAAGCCCTACTAATGCTTTTCTATTCGATTTATTTGCAATTTGTAAAAATTCTTCAGCAAGTGTATCAGCTTCTTCTTTTGACACACATTGCCCAAATTTTTTCTTAAAGGTTTCGAACTCAGCCTTCAAGTCCTTATGCTCTTCTTTATTTTTTCTTTCTTCATATACTGGCAATTTTAAATAAAAATGTTTTTCTTCCTCACTGTCAAAAATATTTTCTATATTGACTTCTTTGATTTCTTCTACTACTTCTATAGGTTTTTCTTCTATTAGTACAGGCGGCTCAAAGCCAGAAACATCGCTCATTATCTGGAGAGCTGTAAAGCATTTATTTAGCTTATTTCTAAGCCCCACTGCTTCAGCTGAGCTTTCTTCATCTACAACACTGCGCTCTATTTTTATTTGGGTGTTGCGGGCTTCGATTTTTTTGCATTTGTCGTGAAGGTCTAATAGATATTTCATAGAAGATTCATAGAATTGGGTCAATATTTTATTTAAAATTCTTTGTTCATTTTCATCTAAAACTTTTAGCCTATTCATAGGAACAATTTGACGAGTTTCTAATAAAACTTTTTCGGATACTGGAGGAAAGCCTAATAGTTCTTCAGAGCGGTATCGAAATATAGAGGATAAAATTGATAAAGAGTTCTCCAGGTTATCACCTTGAGATGTAGCCCTATTTGTAAATTACATAGTTTTGGATTACCCGAAGATATCCTTTTGTGTCTTCCCATAGACCGTGTATGATTAATTCTGTAATAAAGCGGAGGATGCTTCTTTTTCTGACGTTATCGCTTTCTTTGTGCTGCTTTTTAAGGCATTCTTCTAATGTTTTTGAAAAGCCTGGATATCTTTGATGCAGGCCACAGCAGCAATCTATTAGAAAAGGAAGCTCTTTTAGCTGCATTTTGGTTTCGCTTATAGAGCCTGCTACTTCTGATACATATCTGTTTAAATTCAAAGTATCCATTTCTTGAATTATTGCTTCAGCAGATTCTTCGCTGAATGTTTTAAGCTTTTTTATAAATTTTTGGATTCTATCTACTTTGGTTATAAGCCCTTTCTTTTCTGGCTGCGGTGTTTTTGTGCAGATTTTGTTTAAATATCTCATTTTCCGTTTATGGATTTCTTGGTCTCTTGATTGAATATACTTCTGTTTGACTTCTTCTGAAAAAGGAGAAAGGTCAGGCATTTCTTCTATTTGGGGTTCGTAGTAATCTTTGGTACCTTTTCCTGACTGAGCACCAGCTGAATTGATTAATGCAAGGTCTTCTGCTGAAAAGCCTAAGTCTTCCATCATTAATTATTAATTTCTTATGAAGCTTACACAGAATAAACCTTAAATTGCCTATATCAAGCAATATTCCTACAACTATTTCGTATTATTTATGCAAATAATTCATTGTTATGCTAAAACTATTAATTTGTAAATGAAATTATTTAAGAAATAAATCCAAATATTATGAGCACTCCTGTATCTATTCAAAAAAATCCAAAAACCCTTGCAAGAGACTCCAGCGACTCCAAGCCTAAAAAATCCTTTCACTGGCTATTAGAAAAAGACCCAAGTGAGATCATTGAAGTAAACCTCCCAGATATTCAAATCAGCAGCCCAGAAATTTTGGTAGAAAACACCAGATCCCAGCACGATATAGACTTAAATCATGAGCTTGATCAAATTTATTCGAGGACGACAAGAAGCGCTAAAAAGAAACAAATTTCTGAAGAAATCACCAGATGTCCATCAGTATCTGAGTTTCCTCCATGGTATAGTCTGTGCAAAGAAATCCATATAATTTCTTCAGTGGATTTAGAGTGGCTACAAGATCCCAGTACTGAAGAGGAAAGCCTAGGCATTTTTAATGCAAGCCAAGGACTAATAAACGATAAACCTGACATATATCAAGCCATGCTTTACTGAACCTGCTCAAATTTAGATGAAAATGATTGGCTGATTTCATTGAAAAGCATATTTTACACATTTGCATATAATAAAATTGACTGATTCTATGTAGTTTTCAGGAAGATTTTAGTACTATTCAAAAAAGATAATCAAAAGCCTTCTGTTTTAATATTTAATCCCACAGCGCAGCTCATTTCAAATTTAAAAAAATATTCAATTGAGAATGAGGATAATATTGAAATTGACAACCTTCAAGGGTACAGGAAAAATAAAAAATTATCACCTGTAGTATTGAAAGGAAAATCAGTTTTTCGATTTTATAATTATCTTATAAATAACTATAGTGACTCAAAGATAATTTCCCCTCGTTTTTTTCTGAATGGGACTTTGAAATATCTAAATTTATTATACTGCGGGGAAGTAAAATCATTAGGAATCCCTGAGCTTTCTGAAGGTTCTCAATTTAAAGTGCAAACAAAATACAAGTTGTCAATAGAAGGACCAATCAGCCCACAAGCTATAAAAATCCTTTGTATGGTTTTGAAGGATAGAATCAATTCGTTTACAATAAACCTGATCCCGGATAATTTTTCTTCCCAAGCGTTTTGCCCTCATACGGTTTCTTGGCTAAATGGGAGTTATTCTATATCTTCTACTTCACTATGTTAATAATAATTTTATTAATTAAAAGATGTGGTATTAGGTCTAACAGTGCTTGCTAAATCTAAACTCATGATTTTCAACGCTAAGGTCTTTTCATTCATACTTTGAGTTCTTTCATGGCTTGGAGGAACCCATAGGGTTGATAATGCAGATTGTCTCCATTTAGCATCTGTAGTTGTTTTTCAAAATGTAGAACAAGGGTCGTCAGATTTTCTCATCTTGAATTCATAGGTTTTTTCATTAACTTGTCTTTTGAAATTTTGGTTGAATTTAGCATTTAAAGATAAATTTTGGATTGAAATAACCGCAAAATCAAAAGGAATGTGCAGTGCTCGGCCTAATTTTGCTAGATCTTTGATAGCTTTAAAAATCGCATTATGAGTATCCTTAACTATATTTTTGTCCAAATAGCAGGCCATCGCGATAGGTACTGGGTTGCAATAAATCATTTGAAATCCTCTTTGATAAATTGATCGCTGACTTGCTGGTTTTTCCAAGTAATTTTTCCCATGATATCTTGATAACACATACTGAAGTGTTGTATCAGGGACAAAAATTGGGATATTCTTGTGAAGATGCTGCCTTTCTAGTCTTTGCTCGTTAATATCTCCAAGATTTGGATTTATAGACCCTATTCGTGGAAGCTCAGTCTCAATGCTAAACGTAAAAGCTCCAAAATTAGGGATATTTACCCCTTTTCCTTGTAACAGTTTTTCATGGATATATTCAACTGTGGCTTTCCAGATCAGCTGCATTTGTGAAGCAGGCTCAAGGGGTTTTAATGAATGATCAGAGCGTGGCTGAGATATATATTGAGATCCTGGGTATCTTTGATGGTTTCTAAGAATTCACTCGATGATTGCTTCAATATCCATTATAATTTATTATTGAGAGTTATTAATTTCTAGCATTTTCTTGTTGAGTTAATGATAATTTTGTGCTTATTATAATATTTTTACTCTTTTTTGGTTTTCAGATTATATTCTCTCTCTTTAATATTATTTATATACATAAGGTAGAAATGTTGGTTATAATCTAAATACAAGCACAGCATTCTTGCAATTTTTTTCTTATTTAAAGAGTTAAAATATTTTTCAAAGTATTTGCTTTCATCTCATTTATTGTATGATTGGTAATTTTTTAGCACCTTCATATGTCTTATATTTATATTATGTAAATAAATTTTATTAGATTATGAAAATTCTTCCTATTCAAAATGGATTCCTACATGAATTCTTCTTTACATTCCCCTCGCACTATCTTACAAAAATTCATAAGCTTTACTCCAAAATCCCCTCTAGAGCGAGAAAGCACAGCAGTATCTACAAATTTCGACCAATTAAATGTCAGCACAAAATCAGAATTATCTCCATCTTCTCACTATGAAGAATCCACTATATCAAGGCTACACTCCTCTTATAAAAAGCATGATTATTGGATAGAAGAGCAAAAATTTAGGAAATATTTGTCGGAAAAGCTTGCAATGCAGCAAAAACCAAATATTAATAAAAATTCGAAAACATTGTATGCGTCGAAACTAAAGCCAATTTATCAAAGAATAAACGATGTTATTAAGCAAAGAGAAGTAATGCTCAATAAAATGCAAGAAGAAAGTGAAAATAAAAAGAAAGAGCTGGAAGACAAAGAATGTACTTTTAGGCCTAATAGCAGAAATAACACTCCTACAAGAAATGAAAATAGAAATAATGAATCTTTTAATAGTCCAGAAAAGCTTGCTATTAGGAAATATGAACCAAAATTGACTGAAAATAATATAAACAAGTCAAATATAGTTCAAAAGCAGCCTGAAAAATTAAAGCAAAATAAAAGATCAATAACTCCTGAAATAAAAAGAAAAGCACATGAAAATATAATCATAGAGACCACAAAGGCTGTTAAAATACCTACCGAAAAAATAAATAGATCAAAAACACCTCAAACAACCCGAACCTCTCCAGAGAAGAAAACGCAAATACACAAATTAAAAGCTAATGCAGGATACTCGCCACATCCCACTACTCTTTCTTTCTCAGAAGAAGTTCAATTTTATTCCCCTTCAAAGTCCCAATCTCCTTCTCCTACAAAATCCAGGCCAAAATCTCCTTCTCCAACTCCTCCAGAAAATATACTTTATAGCCTTCCAAAATATTTAAGAAATTCTCCTCTGCATTCGCATGCTTATAAAATTGAAATTTCTTCTCTGAGTGCCTTAAAAAGCCCAAAATAAAATTAACTAATCTCCTATGTACATTAATCATTAATATACATATATTGCACTAAAAATTTTATTATATATTTGCTTCATTTCATATATAATTCTAAATAAATTATGTTTATTTTAAATATTTTTCTTACATATTCTTCTATCTTTACTTATTTCTATAAATTTCCTTCTTTATATATGAGCCCCAACGTTATTGTAAATGGGAGAGAAAATTTTTGAAAGGGTGCTCCAAGACTTAAGCCTGGCTCCAACTGAATATGAAGCTCTAGAAAGAGACTTCCAAATTATGCTTCAAGAAATGCAAGGCGACCAAACCTTAGAAAGGTTCAAGCAAGAATATGAAAAGCTTTACAGGACTCTTAAGCAATCACATGAAATCGAAAAAAAAATCATAAAAAGATGCAGGGAGCTTAATAGAGATATATGAATAATTTCCATAAACATTCAAGAAAGGTATGGGATGCCACAAAAAGACAGCGAAAACATTAAGTCGCTGAAAACTGAAGTGGTAAAAGCATGAAAATTGGTGGATTTATATAAAGAAAAAGATGAGCGCAGAGAGCAGGCTATTTATAACCTAAATCAAGAAATTTGTCAGCTGGATAATATTGTGGAGCAAGGATCAGGGATTTCTGTCAATCAGCTAATGGAAGAGCGTGATAAACTTTTGTCAGAGCGAGAAGCTCAGGTTGCGAAACTTACTAATTTATATAATGACAAATTTACTATTACAGATAAAGTCCACAAACTAGAAAGCGAAATACTGGCACTCGACAGTGAGAAGAAAAACCTTAAAGAAATCATTTCTCAGCATAGAAGTAACACAGAAAGAGAAGAAAGAAGAAGAAGAAAATGACTTGAAAGTGAGCTAGAACAAGCCAGAAAAAAGCGAAATGAGCGTGAATCCGACGTAAATGATAAAGAAAAACAAAGAGTAGACTCCAAACAAGATCTAGATAAAATGATAGAAGAATGAGAAAATTTGAAAAAGAGTGTCATAGACATTTCTAAACAAATACAAGAATGCAGAGATAATACCAAAAAAGTGAATGTTGAGCAGAAAACGCAGAGTGGGCTAAATAAACAATTAGAGCAAAATAGGAAAGCGAATGCAAGGAACCTTGAAGAGCTCGAAATGAAAGTTTTAGAGTTCAGAAAACAAAATCAGCAGCTCACAAGAGATTTAATCAAGCAGAAAAAAACCAATAATAACCTCGCAAATATTATAGGTGACGCCAATCTCCAAAAAGAATTAGCCAAACAGAACATTTACAATCTTGGCAAAGTTATTGAAGCAACCAAGCGTCAAGCTGAGGAGGACCGTAAAATTATCATTTCTTTACAAGATGATCTAACAAAAATAGAAGACAATGCAAGAAATACAGAAGAAGACACTAAGAAAAAACAAGAAGATATCAGTGAAAAAGCTAGAGTTGAAGAACATTTAAAGGCAGAAATTAAAGAAAAAGAAGAAGATGCTGCAAGGCAGTACCAAGACATTATAAGGTTAAGTAAAATTAAAGAAAAATTCCGAATTGAAGCAAGTCAGGCTAATACCAAATATTTCCAATGCTTAGAAGAAGTCAAACTTAAAAACAATTTAATAGATGAACTGCAAAAGAAAAACATAGAAGTAGAATCAAGACTGAAACAACAGCAAAATTTGTGTGAAGCGGTCAGAAGTGACAGAAACCTTTACTCAAAAAATCTGATAGAAAGCCAAGATATGATTGCTGAGTTGCGAAGAAATTTCAAAATTTATCATCATCAAATTGAGCAACTAAAAGAAGAAATTGAAGCAAAAACTACAGATTTGAAGGGAAAACGGTCGAAATCTTCAAAATTGTCTGGACAAAATGAAGGAATCAAGCTAAATACTGAAAAAATCCAAAAAGTTATAGAACAGCTCACAAACAGAAAAAAGAATTTGATTAATGAAGCAACAAAACTTAAAGAAATTATTATAGCTGCTGATAAAGAGCGTGAAGCCCAAAAAGAGCAATATGAAAGGATTATTAACATGAGAGATTTACTTGGAACTCAGCTTATACAAAAAAATGATGAATTAGCTCTCCTGTATGAAAAAATAAAAATCCAGCAAAGTGCCTTAACAAAAGATGAAATGATGGACCAAGAAAGAAATAGTGATATCAGGCTTCTTAAATTCAATATAGCTGATTTAAACCGTGAGCTTGCCATTATTACCAAACAAGTTGGTGAGATTGAAACTCTAAAGCAAGAAATATTTTTACTCGAAGAAGAGCTGCTACAGGAAAGAACCAAAGTGAAAGCTCTATCAGAAGAATTAGAAAATTCTATGAATACTAACAGATATCAAGAATTGGAAGGCAAGGACCCAACTGCTTTTGAACTAATCTCAAAAGTAGAAACCTTACAGCATCATCTCATTTCTAAAACCGAACAAGTTGCAGAGCAAGATGTCCTTATCCAAGAAAAGAAAAAACTTCTAATAGAGCTCAACGAAATTTTAGAAAATCAGCTAGAGATAGATGTCGCCAGAGAGCTGTCATCCTATAAGCAAAAATTAAAGGAAACTACCCGAAAAATGAAGATCATGGCGAGTGAGCTGAATATGTTCCATTCACAAGTAAATGAATACAAAGAAGATATTGAAAGACAGACAAAGGAGCTACAGGAGTATAAAAGAAAATATTATTGGAAGAAGAGGGCTGAAAGGGAGATGGCTCAGTAATAATAGTGATTAATTATTTTTCGTAATGATCGTCTTGCTCTAGTTGTGTAAGGAGGACACATTTGTTTTTTTGTCGTAAGGAGGCTTTGTCTTTGAGCTTGAATGCTTCTTTCATAGCAGATTCTACGTTGTGACCTAGGAGTTGCAAAAATAAGGCTGCGCATTCTAAAGTACATAGATTTGTGGTATTAGACTGTCTTTTACTCATGATAAGTGATGGCTTTGGCGCCGTTAGCTGTACTCTTGGTATCACTTTTGGAATCACCTTATTAAGCTTTTTGCCTTGAGCTCATGTAGAATCCAAAAGCACTGCTTTAATCGGCAAATCCATATTCAAATTCTGTTTCCATTCGTCAAATGGAATAGATTTCTCCCCAGGATACAAAACACATGAATTTACCCCATCTTTCATTTCTTCTAATAATCTATTTTTATCATCATCTAGCCCATGAATGTACAAGCCTGTGTTATTTGGGAGCATTTTTTTAATTATGATCCCTGTGTTTGATGTTTTTTTGTACTCTTTATAATGCATAAATACCTTAAGCTCTATATTTGGAATATTCTCAAGTGGGATAATTTTTTTGCATATGCAATATTCATGTAAAACCCAGCAGTTTGTGCATCACCTTTCTGATTTTTTAGCTTCCACTGCATCTATGTATTGCCGCACATAATAGTCATTCCCAAGATGCTCCATTTATTTATAAATAATAATTAACTACATATGTCTTGCAACTTCAAGGAAAATCTGTTTTAATGCTTCTTTTATTTCGGCTTCCTTAGCGGTAATAAGCTCACAAAGCTGTGGGAAGAGCTCAATTAGGTGAGATTTCGGGCCTGGACGTGACAAAACTCCTTGTGGAATTTCTAGCTTTTTAAGAGCTTGGAGGACTTCTAGAAGCTCAACAAGTCTTCCTTTCGGCAGTGGCATTTGTCCCATCATTCTTTCTTCATTTGCAAATCTTTTTAATAAGTCTTTGCATCTTGAAATTAAAACTGGAGTAATTCTTTTGGCTATTTTTAAGTTCAAAGGCTCTTCAGCGACTGATTTTTTCTCATCTTCTTCTTGTGTTGCTGGTCTTGATCTTGATAAATCAAATAGCCCAGACAAGCAAACAGAGCTTAATGAGTTTTGGAATGACAATTCTTGGGAGTGAAAAGCTCTGTAGTAGTTATCGCAGCACGCATCTAATAAAGATACAAGTTTCCATTGAATTTGTGGCTGCAGATGCATTGAGGCAGGTATCATGCTTTTTTTGACGAATTCCATTATTTTTATGTCTAGAGATTCGCCAAGTCTGACAATTTCTTCTAAATTGATTTTGCTGAGCTGAGAGATGGTTCTTTCACTGGGGTTAAGCAAATGTTCAAGTACATCTAGCATTAATTCCCAGCAGTCTAGTTTCATAATGAAAGGCAGCAGTTCTAAAAAGCTTTCTCCAACTACATATCAAAGCGGCTGAGCTCCTTTACAAGTGACATTCATCAGTAGAATAGCTTCATTTGAAAAGCGCAACGTCAATAAATTCTGGTAAGTTTTAAGAATTTCTACAATTACAGGAATTAAGCAAGAATATTCCTTCGCCGCAATATTTTGCAAAACCAACATAGCTTTTCTGCACACTGCATCTGAATGAGAATCTTGATTATCATACTTACAGAATCTCAGTATAAAATACAAATAAGATGTCAAAGAAATGTCATTCGCTATTAAAGTTTCTGATAATTTATCAATAAAATCAAAAACTTCTCTCTGCTCAGGAAGCAGCCTGCAGTTTGACAAAGTGGCTTCAAATTTGCTAGCCTCAAGCAGAGAATTTAATAAAATAAATAAATTTGTCAAGCATTTTTCTTGGAAAGGTTCTTGGCTTTTTGATGAGTAAATTTGTGTTAAATCTTCAAGGATAATGGAAATTAATTTTGTAGGGATATTTATTTTAGAAACCTGAAGCCTGTTTGACAAAGTTGTGAAGATTTCTCAGCTAGAGCTTCATTTGGCAAAAAATAGCTCACTTACTTTGCTGCAGCTTAGAAGCTCTCTTACTGCTTTTAGCACAGCTGTTATTATATTTGTGGTCCCATTATGAATTCCTTCTTTAAGCCTTAATATAAGCACATCCCAGTTTTTTTTGACACTGGCTTGCTCTAAAACTTTTTCTTCATTTCTTTCTAAATTCGCTAAATAGGTTCTGAATAATTTTCCAAGATTTTGAGTAAAAATATGATAGGTTTCTTCCCATTGTTTTTCTAATGTGTCTCTTGAATGGTGGACAATGATTTTATCACCTTTCAATAGCTGGTTTTCGCTTTTTCCTGCAAATTTAGGGGTTTCACTAACAATAGGGTGAGCTAAGTCAGTAGGGATGGCGATTTGCAGCTTTTTCTTTCCAGGTCTTGAAGGCTGCTCAGCTCCATCTTTTGTGGTGCCGAATGCTGGCTGTTCAAGAATAGGGACTTCTTGGGTAATTGTAGCGTGCTGAAAATAAGTAGTAGAAATCCTCTGTAGAAGGCTTAAAATAATATCATGCATCAGCCGCTGCCATGCAGTCGACGATAAGCAAGCTCCATGTGTAGTTAATGCAACATGCAAAGAATGAATAGCTGAGTGCCTAACCTCAGGCCTAGGATCTTCACCAAGTACTTTAAGCTCTCCTAATATAAGTCACCACAAGTTTTCTTCATCTCTGCCGACCCTCCCTAAATAATCTGCAACATTCCAATACATTCCTACAGCAGAAATAGCTTGATTTATATCTCCAGACTGATATGCAAATTTTGATATGCAAGAAATAAGCTTTTCTAAGGAAGGCAGAAGATTTTCGTTCTGCAAGAAATCATTAACAATAAGCTGCAAACATTTGAAGCCTATTGCAGCTTGGGTGTTTACATCAAGTCTTGATAAGATAAAAAGCAGCATCCCCCAACCAGTTTTGTCAAGCTGGCCTCCACATGACTGTAAAATACTAAAAAGGGCTTGGAAAACTGCTTCTTGGGTGTCTGCGAAACCAGAGCCAGAAAGATCATGCAAACTAAGGAAAAGTGTCCTCTGCCAATTTTTCCATTTTTCTAACTCTGGGGGCGGAGGGTAGTCTACGAAGTGTTTAAAGACCTTTATAAGAATTCTTGATAGTGAATTAATGCCCATAACTCTAATATCAGCATACTTTGAATTGCAAATGCAGTCTAAATATGCAGCAAGATTCTCCCAAAATAAAGTAATTCTATTTAGATTTGTCTGCGCTACCACAATCATTTTTTCTAAGCCAAAAACTTTCATCCCATTTAATTTTTTTTCAGATGTCGCCAATGTTTCCATAAACTCCAATGTTAATTGCCCAAGTGCTGAAACAAGGTCTAAAAGTGTGGAATCTGGCCAAATGTGGGTATTGGAAAACAAACTTTCTAAGGCTGAGCCTAAAATTTGTATATCACTGGTGTGGTTTGCGTCGTCTGATTTAGTGGAGGTGTTTAATATAAAATCGAGCTTATGCAGAGTATCGAGGACTCGGTGCCACGCTTTTACGTCTAAAATGCAGCCAAGACAATGAGTTATATTAAATAGAGTTTTGCATGTATAAATGTTTTTAAAAGACAGTGGGGTGTTTGGTGCTGGTAAACAAAATTGAGAAAGTGATGCTAAAAAGGCTTCTCTAGCTTGAGAAAGGTTTAAAGTCCCTGAAATATTGATAAGCGACTGATAACTGTTAAGCATTAGCTGCAGCAATGACTCATCTGTACAGTTTGAGACCATAATACTTAGTATAGGTAATAATGGTTTTCATAGCGCAGATAACATTCCTTCTACTATAATTTGTTCAGGAAGCAGCGGAAACTGAGTCATTTCTCCAAGTGTAACCCCACTTTTTTCGGTTAACATAGATAAAGAATCCACCCACTTATTAGTAATATCAGCTATAAGCTTGATTTTCGCTTTTAAATTTCCAGACAAATTTGGGTCATTATTTCTAGCAAAAGTTTCATGGCTGACTCTACTTAATGTGTCAAGGATTTTCGTATATAAATTCCCTTGTTCGAATACTTTTTTCAATAAATTTGCATTGCTTGTTATATTTGATAAAGCTTCTAAGCATGCTAATTGCTGCCACTCTTGAATTCTCCTATTTTCAGCGAGCTTTGCAATAGATCCTATCATATCAAAGCCTTGTCCTGTTATATCTACCACCAATACTGCACATCTGATGCTTTTTCCACCTATGCTTTCATCAATATCTTCAACCAAATAATTGTGAAGCCAACTTCCTGAAACTTGTTCCAAAATTTTCAAAAATTCTGGGAGCTTTTTAAAGGATTCTTTAGAAAACTCCAAAACTCCGACCATCAGGCCAATCCCTTCACTTCTCATTTTTTGAGGGTCTCCATTTCAAAGTTTATGGCTTCCTCCTGCTAATTCTGTGATATTTCTGAAAAGCTTTAATGAGCTTTCAAATATTGATTTCGTCTCAAAGCTTTCTTTTCTTTCTTCTTGTGAGGCTGAAGCACAGAGTGTTAGTTTATCAAATGAAACGTTGATTAATTGTCGCAGTGTGGCAGATGCTGTATTTTTAACTAGGTTTGATCGGGAATTTTCTAAGACTATACAGAGTTTTCATACGTTGGAAATTAAATCTTCAGTCAAAATTATATGTTGAGGATTTAAAACAAGCATAAGGGTCTGCAAAGTTCGGAGTTGAACAGATTCATCAGACGTCTCTTGGCCTACATTTGATAGAAACTCTAATGCAGAGAGGATTGAGATGCTGTCAAGGATTTGAAAATTTAGAAGTCTTTGAAGGATTCCGATTGCTTGGACTTGCAATTTGGGTAAAGCTGACCCTCGTACAGATTCAATTGCTTTTAAGATTGGGTCGATTGGGACATTAGGCGATTGGCGGAGAGCTCCTATTGCACGTTCAACAGTTTCTTTTATGCCTGATTGGCGCTTTTTAGCTTCATTTGCGAGAGCTCTTAAATCATTTTCCAAGAGATCAGCTGCACTCATTTTATTAATTGAAATAAAGAATTGAAATAATGTTACAGCTTGAAGCCAGAATTTAAATTAACTTTTTTCAAAGTCAAGATAATTTATTAGAGAAATATTTTTTGAGATTTGCAAAGATTTACTTCTTAAAGAATAAGTTGAATTTATTGTTAAATTATAATATTGATATTGTAATAATTTTAATAAAAATAAAGAAGAAAAATCTATGGCACTCATTCAGATCATCACTCTGCTTAATTTGTTTATTTTATATAAATATCTGATTCATCATTATAAATTTATGAGAAATAAATTACAATCTCCTTTTCTTTAAAAATAATAATAAGTGAATCATTAATAAATCATTAGTATAGCAAGTAGCAGCTTTATGCATAATCTTAATTTGCATTATATTTTTAATATATTAATTTTGATTAATCCAATTTTAACTAATTATTGTCTTTAATATATCTCTAAGTTCTTAGAAATTTTATAAACAGGCTCCAAATTTTGTCAAAACCTTAAAAATTCTAATATAAAATAAAAATCATGATTTCTCTCAAAGAATTAAAAATACCTACCAAGAAATAATCATAAAATGGACACTATCTTCGGATTCGTAGGCCAAGACTTCGTTCTATTAGGGGCTGATCGTTCAACCAATTTTTCTATAGTTAGACTAACAGATTCCGAAGACAAAATTTTTTCTCTAGACAACAATAAGCTTTTGGCAACAGCTGGAGATCCTAATCTTAGATCTGATTTCGGAAGTTTAATGCAGAAGAACGTTCATTTATATCATCTCCGAAATGGAGTAAAATTAAGCACTCGAGGGACAGCAAATTTTATAAGAACAACAGTTGCAGAAGGGCTCAGAAAAAGTCCATCTTATACTGATATGCTATTAGCAGGCTTTGATGAAACTGGACCTTCACTTTATTATCTTGATTATTTAGGAGTAGTTCAAAAAATTCGTGTAGGGTCCCATGGACATGCTGGCTCTTTTATTCTTGGACTTTTAGATAATTGGTGGAGTCCTGTAAGCATTATATAGAATATCACTGTTGATGAAGCCAAAGAAGTTGCCAAAAAATGCGTGAATGAGGTGAAAACTAGATTTTTAGTTGCACAGCCTGAATTTATAATCAAAGTTGTGGATAAAGTAAGAAGTATTTAGAATGGGATCACAGAATTAGATTTATCAACTTAAATAAAGATATTACCTAAAATTAGATCTTAAAAATATGGAAAATTAATATTGTTAAATTTTAAACGACAAAAAAAATTCTGGTAGAAATCTAAGAATCCTTCTAATATTTTATGTTTATATTTGCCGCGAAAATATAAAAAATGAGTGGTGATTTAGGCGCAAATTTCCAAGAGAATGATTTTATGAGCGGGCTCGAAGGGATTTCAAACATTGATAGAGAAACCCTAGACCAAGCCCAGCAGTTTTATACTTATTTTAAGCAGCATGATCCACATTGAAGCGAAACCAAAGCGAACAATGTCAAAAGATGCTCAATTCTGGTAGCATCAAAATCTGTTACTCTTCATACAATTGATGGTGAAGAAATCAAAGGAGATATGCTAAGCCTATCTCAAATAATCCGTACTTCTTCTAATTTTGATATGCACTCCATAGTTCACCAACTCAAAGAGTTTGTCTCAATTGTAAAAATCCCTGACCCTCTGTTACAAGATATTCAAGGTCTAATGAAGAATTTTGCGATTTCTTCGTTAATTTATAAAAAATTTCAAGAAAAATGAAAGCAGCTAAATTTTCAAGGGGATGTTGATCATATTCATCAAATTTTTCAAACATCATGGCTGCTAATAATTACCGCTAGAGCTTACTTATTAAACCGAAGTGAAGATATTTTTCAAAGTGGGTGCTTAATTATTTGGGTACTAAACTTAGTCATTACGAATTTGCCTCATTCAATAACGACAAGCTTGAATACAGAAATTTTGCCTAACCTTTGCTCACTTTTCCAAGCACAAGTAGAGCAAGCCTTGCCATGGCTTGAAAGCCTTAATAGATTTTTGGCAGATCTAAAGGCAAAAGGAGTTATTAAAGCTAAAGGCGATAGCCAGACAAGAATTTTTTCTCGAAATGTGATAGGCTTTAATATCACAGGTTTAGGTCATTATTATCAAAAATCAGTTAACCTCAATGATTTTGATGAAAGAGATCTAGCTGGCCCTAACACCAAAATGGCAACACCTATGAAAAATCGAGTCGGTCTGACGCCATTTACAAGGCGAGGGATCATTAAAAAAGGAATAACTGGAAGAACTCTTCATTGGGACGAAAATGAAAAAAAGATCGACATAAATTCAAATTTACACGAAATTCCTGTCCCAACCTCTCCATTTGTGATACCACCAACTCCTATGACTTCTGCTATGGAAATGAATTCCTGGCTTTCTAATGTGCTAGATGAAAACTACGAAAATGAGATTGAAGAAATTTGTGAAAAAATTAGCCCAGGACTGATTGATGAAGTTGAGACAAGAGTGGATAGACAAAGCCGTATAATAGAAGAATTATTTGCAGAAAGAGGAGTTATTAGTATTAATGGAAATGACAGAGCTTTTATTGCACAATATTTTGAAGCAGCTGAAGGATTATTGGCGCCTGTGGCGCCAAAAAGGAATCATAAAGTTCAAGAAATTCGGAAACTATATGAATTCTTTTTATTTAAAATGATAAAAGAGGAAGAAGAGAACAAATCAGGCCCTGAAAACGTTACAGAAATAATGAAAAAAGATACTTTCCACCAATCACTTTATGCATGCTGCTTAGAATCAATTTTATACTCCTATAATGTCACTTCTATCTCTTTCGATGAAGTTTTGCTCTATGCTAATGTGCTTCCTTTTGAATTTTGGAAGCAAATAAATAAATTCGGAACAATCGACAAAACCATGCCATTGCAGCTAAAAAGGCACTTCAAAGAAATAGAAGTAAAAATTCTTTCTCAATTAGCGTGGAGAGAAAATAGCCCCGTTTATAAAGTAATTAAACAAGTAATTTCAAATGATGGGCTATCTGATATAAACCATCAATCATTTGATATGTTTTTCAGGAGGTTTTTAAATCAAGCTGCCCAAAAGGTGTTAGATATTACAGCCTCACTGAATATCGTTGAAGAAGTTAAAGAAAAAATCTGGAAAACAATTAAATACTTGTTAAGCGAAAAAACTGAAATACTAATAAACAGGCACCTGGATCAGCTCATTTTGTGTACAATTTATGGGGTTTGCAAGGTATCAGCTTGTCCAATGAATTTCAGAACTCTTATAGATAAGTATAGCACAATTTATAACGAAGAAGAAGGATTGTTTAATCATGTTTACATTGACTCTGAGCATAGCGAAGATGTCATTAAATTTTATAACAAAATTTATTTGCCTCAAATGAAAGATTATATACAGACCAATATCTTTATGGAAGTACCCAGAATTGGACAATTATGTCCAGAAAGCCCACTAAGAGCAAGTATCCCCACTCCTCAGTTTGTTCCACCTACTCTAGGGGTCACTGCAATGATTTCTCCTATAAGGTCTCCTTATCTAACTCCCAGAACTAAAACATTATTCGCTACGCTTGAATCTCCTGCACAAGACAATAAAAGCGTCAATCTTGTAATTCCTCAAAAATCATCAAGAGAGCTTGATTTCGACAGGAACGGGCCAACAAAGAAATTAAAAGTTTTCGCTCAAATTTTTGATAAACCTGAAAGCGAACATCTTGCTATGCCTTCTTTGAAAAAAGAATAATTTAATAGCATGCAAATAGATGATATTTATAAGTTTAATTAGCAGCTATATTATAAAATTTTATTATGCCGCTTAATATAAATCAGGCTTTCATGCATAATTAATATTTATTTTAGATTTATTTAATTATTCCTTATCCTAATTGCCATAATTAATTTTATATGTCATCATTTTGGGCACAAAAATCAATCACTCTTAGAGGAAAACGAAGAGGAATTCATCTTATAACTGATGAAATTTTATCTGCGGTCCATGAAGAGCTCTCTTCTATCAGCGTTGGAATTCTCTATTTATTTTGTGCCCATACATCATGCTCATTATCTTTAAATGAGAATTATGATTCTGACGTAAGAAAAGATTTTGAAGATGGGTTAAACCGAATTGTTCCTGAAGAAGCCAAATATAGACATACTATGGAAGGAAGAGATGATATGCCTGCACATTTGAAGACTTCTTTAGTTGGATCTTCTCATTTTATTCCTATTTCTAATGGGAGATTGATGCTAGGAACTTGGCAGGGAATTTATTTTTGTGAGCATAGGAATAGTCCATCGAATAGAGAAATTGTGATTACTATAAATGGATCTACCATAAATAATTAAAAATTTATTGTCTATGCAAATTTTTGGCAGTAGAATGGGCACATACGATGTCCATATATTTGTAAGGCACCATAAATAAAAGCGGGTTGATTTTTTAACGAATTTTGCAATATATAAGGGACATTATTTACTTTATAGTGAAGGGGTATAATTACTAAATAAACACTAATTAAATTAGTTATGAATCAGATATTCTCTTACCTAAATTTGCTGAATCTTTCTTTAGGACAGTCAATAAGGTTTGAGAGCTTTCAAGAATTTTCATATATGCTGCTTCAGTATCTTGAATAGTTCTATCATATTCATTCCTCATTTGATGCTTTTTGACCAAGCTTTCTAAATATTTTTTACCATTAACTTTTCCTAATCTGTCACTAAGCCCGGCAAGTTGAAATTCAAGAGTGTTTTTTTCTTGTTTAATTTGCTCAATTTTAAGATCCAGCTCGGATTTTTGTTCTTTTAGCTCTTCCAAGTATACTGCAAGCTGATTATTGCAGATTTGCAAAGACGCTCCCTAATTTATTTATACCTGAGAAGTCATTTAATTATTATCAAATTACTATAATAAGTTATACCAAAATTGCCTAAATAATCTTTTACTTCAAAAAGCGTTTGGTGAGACTTAAAAACCATTCCATTATAGATCTCGAAGTCTTCATTTAAATACAGCCACGTTCCATTTGTGCTAGATCTTTGAGTATCTATATCTCCGTCCCCCAGCGTTCACCCAGAAATTGGATTATAATAAATTGTGCATTGAATTTTTGATAACAAAGGATCATCAATTTTTAAATTGCAGCCCACATGTCGCCCAATCCTAATAATTGAATCAATTTCTCTATAACTTTTGATTTCCCCCGCTACGTTTCCGCCATAAACTTTTAAAATTAATCTTACGGAATGCTCTGTGTTCTGTTTAAGTAAATTTATAACTATAAAACTTTCTCCAATGTTTATCAGCATATTGTTTTTTAATATCTACAATAAATTTTACAAGTGCATAGTCAAGCTTTACAAATACCCCGAATCCTTTTGCAAGATCTCGAATTCAATAAGAATCTTTATCAATTTTATAAAAAATCACAAAATTTCTACCTCTGTTATTGTCTTCCATTTCTCTATCTTTTAAAGGTATCACAAAATCGTTGACGATCTGGGATTTTAGCTTTTTTTTGCAGCCAAAAAAAGTAAACCCATCATTAGCATTTCTAAAGGAACCAACCAATCCTGTAGGTTTAAATGTCAAAGTAGAGCCTTTTGTAAGATTTTCAGAGTTTAAAACTTTTAGTTGTAAAGCTTTTCCATTAGTAAGTGCTTGTAATTGCGCTTTTTTGGCATCAATGTTACTCATATCAATGTCAATATTTGAAATAATTGATGAAAAAAGATCAGAAGGTCTTTGAAATGAATTCCTTGAATTATTTTTATTTTTTGCTGCATATAAAGAAATTTCGCTGTTTCTGTTTGTTGAATTTGCATCGCAGCAGCCGAAGACATTATTTCCCATTTAAATTTTAAGCAATTAAAGACTGTAATTAAGGTGATATAAGGTAGGTTCGTAGCTGTTGCTCTCCTGTATCTTTCAGTTGTTGTCGGAATCCAAAATTAGGACAAACGCAGCTTCTTTTAGCGGAAACTCTCTCAAACGCTTGATAAAAATCTATTAAATGCTTCCCCATTAGATAGGCAATTACAATTGATGAGCTTCGAGATATCCCTGCTGCACAGTGAACAAGGACATTTTCACCTGCTGATAAGTGTTGATGAATAAATTGGAGAGCTGATGGTAAATGTTTCAATAAATCTTCTCGTGGATAGTCTCAAATTTCAACGAAGTGATAAGTTATTCAATCAAATCTCTCTGTGTATTGACTTTCTAAAGCTTGGACTATATATTTGATATTATGTGCTCTTAATAATTCCTCACACTCTGCTGCTCTCATACATCCAAGATACAAGCCTTGCTCAATTTCATGCATAGGTTGGCTATAAAAGCCATAATAAGTGTTTTCTTCGTCAAGGTCTACCATTTATAATTGTTTAAAAAGATAAAATTTGGCAAATTTAAATGAAATATTCATATTTTAATACAGTTTAAACATTTATTGAGTTACCTCGAAAATGGCATTTCCTTTATTATCAGTAAAGTAGTTTAATGCCTAATTTAAATTCTGGGCAGGTTTAAAGTCGCTTATCCAGTAAAGAGTAGCAAATTAATGGTTTTGAGAAGCTTAATTTTGAATTTTCCTCCATAAAATAAAATTTTTTATTGTAAAAGAAATTGCGAAGAAGATTAAGCACTATTTTAAATTTATATGTTTATAAATAAAAAAGTCCTAATCGTGGTAAATATAAGCTAAAAGCTATTTTTGAACTTGGATTTATCCAATCAAAAGGGAAATTGCGGACATTTTTGACCAAAATGATTGTTGATTAAATAATGATGGATCATTACGAAATAATATGAATAAATCTAAGAGACGTTGGCAATTGCTATAGAGATCTTAAAATTTTCCTTTAAAATGCTAAAAGATTTTTTATTCTCGTGAAATAAATATAAAAGATACCAATGAGGATAATTTCGTTCTAGATTCAAATTTTTTAGCTATAAGCTAAAATTTGAAAATTTATGATAAACTGCTGCCATCAGGCTTAATGACTGTTCACATATTTAATATGTAAAAATTAAAATTTTTCAAACTCTGGCAGTAAAGCTGAAACCACTAATCTACCTTTGAAGATTTCTCCACAATTTTCCTAACGAATTTTTCTTTCTAGTTCAGAAACTCCTATCCTTAATTAGCATTAATTATAGCTGTTCTTCTATTGAACAGGCTTTTTATAATCTCACAGCTTTAATTACTTGTATTGGACCTATCAGGAGTAGAAATGAAAGTCACTGTAATCCGATAGGTGTTACCCTTGATTTCATAGTTAAAAGGAGGACCGTTTTCATTTGAACTTAGCTTAAGCTCTTTGTTAATCATTGGTGAAGAAACAAAATGCTCTTGGAGAGAGGTATCTCCTTCTTCTTCGTGCATGGTTTTACTCTTGAAAGTTTTGGATGGTAATCCGCAGCCCATTATTATTGGTTAAATTATAAAATTTGTGACCATTTTAATTTTCGAATACCATATGAAAATAAATTTTTCTTTTAAAGGAGCCTTAGTGTTGCTTTTTTACCAATCTGGAGATATTATTGTGTGAATTGAAATTATGAGAGTTTTGAGAAAATAGTTTTAAAATATTTTTATTAAAATAGGATTTTATAATATTTGCTTAGCATTTTTCACAATAAATCAGTAGAAAAAGATGTAGCTTACTTATTTGAAATCTAGCAGTTAATGTTTGAATACATAAATTAGCAATCTTAAAATTTTAATTTTCACTTAGTAAATACTTTTTATTAGTTAATTATGTAAATCCTGAATGGAGAAAGAACGGCTTGCAAATACTCAAAATAGCTTCAAAACCAATTTATAAAATTATAAAGTCTCTAAAAGATTAAACAAAATGTTTAATAAAATCCAAAATAGAATTCTAATATTTTATCAATTCTAATTTAGAGAACTAGAACAGAATTCCATAAATAATATAAAATAAAAACTTTCTAATTTTTTTAGCTAAGTCTTAAAATCAAATTTTCATTATAATTCAGTTAATACATTAATTATAAACATACTGAATTGTTTGTGTGTAAATAATATACATCCTTTTAGTGGAACACTTGAGATCGATCAGGTGTTTTGACCATTGCAACAACTATCCTATAAGGTGTTCCATGTATTTTGTACGTTAGGTCTGATTGTGTAAAATCTTCTGTCATTTTTTTCTTATGAGGATTTAAATTGATATTTGAATAGTTAAGAAGAGACGTATCTCCTTCATCTTCAATGCTTTTATGTACTTTGAACGCTTTTTGTGGAGCTCCACAACCCATTTATGCTTTTAATAATTATAAAGTTAAAATAAATCTGGCCAGATTATACGTTGTGATTTCAAAACCATTTTCTGGAATTCTCTCTAATTTCAAAACGTCCACCATAGTCAGTAAAAAAGGAATTTTATTTTTTATATTTCTCATATATTTAATATGTACGCAATAGCTATTTAACAACTAAAATATGTGGATCATTTTATAATTTATTAGACCAGCCAAAATAATATTAATAGAAAAAATTCACTAAGCCAGATCTAATCGGGAATGAGAAGAATAATATTTATAAGCTTTGAGGCAAAGCAGAATTAAGGTTTTTAGTGTTTATAAAATTAAAATTTGAGAAGGATTTCTTATGATCTAAGGATGGAGAAATTTAAAAACTAAAAATTTATAGCTAATTTCAGTAATAGTGTATAACTTACTGGAATTGCTGATAATTAAAATGAACTTTGAAGCTTAGAAAAATTAAATGGCATCATAAACTAACCATATTTTTCGATTCTTATATATTTGTTTGCTTTTTGTTTATAGCTTAAAAATTATTTAAGAGCTTTTTGCATCTCATTGTAATTAAATAAAAAGTTTACGAACTGTATATATAAATTCTTCAAATTATTAATAATTTTAAACGAAAAACTAAGCTATTTCTCTTTCGGTGTGCATTGCTGTGAAAAATCAAGACTATAAATTTAATTCTCTATTAATTATATAAAAATATCTGATTTTAGCGAAATAAAGTAAATAATAGCACTTAAATCATTAAGCCTTTTGAATTCTTAAAAAGCACCGAGCTAGCTGAAAATAAATTTAGTATTTTTTTGACTGACATTTTTATACGATCAATCACTTAAATTGATTCGGTATTCTACCATACTCACCAAAATTTGATTGGAAGCCAATGCTTTCCTAGTATTACGAGAAAAATCTCACTATAGAATAAATTCTGTAAATCTCAAGTTATATATATTTTTGAATTAATTACAATTGTAAAGAAATTTTGTTTAGTTTCAAAGAATATAAAATATAAATTTCTTGCTTCTGAAGAAAGAAATTTTTGGATATTAATTCAAGTTAATTTGAATTTTTTATGTTTTTCGGCAAAAATTTTTCAAGAATACCTTTTTTTATTAAAGCTAAATAATTTACATCAAAAAATTAGATTAATTGAAGTCTTTGTCTAATTGACATATATAGTGTATCATATTCCTAAGAGATCACCAAAGATTTTTCAGGAGTGGAAATAAGTTCCACAGTAATCCTATATTTTGCTCCATGAACTGTATAGTTAAAAGAACTCTCAGCGGGATGGAAAAATTTATGTTGTGTGTAAAATGATGATGAATTGTCGAGATGGTCTCTAAGAGATGTGTCTTCATCTTCTTCTTGTTGCTTTTTGCCATTGACTCTTTTTGATGGTAATCCGCAGCCCATTGTTTAATTAATTATTGTATAAATTATTGCCATTTATGTATCGATGCATTTGAGTTATTTTTTATCTTAAGAGTTGGTGGAATTGTAATTATTTTACCTATTTATTATGAATTATTTTCCCATTTTATTTTATATTTATGTGATTCGAATTTTTAAACTTTTCATTAATTAGTAAAAATTAAAATAATTAAGCTTAATTGATTAGTATATGACAAGAGAAATTAATTATTATATTATTTAATGGAAGAAAGGTCATGCTAAAATAGAGTTAATATTAATTTTTAAAAATAATAGAAATATTTAAATTTTTAGTGTAATTTGAATTTTTCTTGATTGCTTTCTATTAATTTTAAATCCACTTTAGCTTTAAGATCGAAGTTATTATTTATTGCTGACATTTATTAAATTGATAAATTTTAATTAACTCTATATAGCCTAAGACGAATAAATTGATATAAACTTCATGCTATCCCCTAAAGCATTTAAGGAGTCTTAATTAACGCTAAATTAAATTTTCAAAATAAGATATCATATATGATAATACTTATTGTAGAGATGTTATATTTTAGAATCTGCTTAAAATAAGAAAATAATTCATTTAGGTTAGTTTTTGAGGGATTAAACAGTAAGAATTTTTATTTGATGCCTTGAACCATATTTCTTTTTAGTTTATTTGCTAACCGCTATAACATTTTATGTCTTTTCTTTAATAATAAATTTACTATAAATCTGTGATTCAGATTAAAATGTTTTACAAATCATTCAAATAATACGAATTTCGTTATAATGTATTAAATGCCCTATAGCTTCAATATTTTAATCTGTTCTGCAATTTCTTACCAATTTATATTCGATTCTAATGATTCGTTTTATAAGTATTTTGTTTTTTGAAGCGAAGGCTTAAGCTTCTAGTAGCTAACATATTTTAATTCAGATATTTTTATTAGGATCAGAGTTTATGAATTATTCTCTTCTGCTTAGCAATTAAATATTATTCAACACTTATTTGTATAAGCTAAAATGCCATTTAATAAATTACCATTTCTTAATTGACTTTCTGTTCAATTAACATTTATGTACCTCAAGTAACATCTTTGACCTAAGCTTAAAAATAAGGAATTTAGCTCTAAGGATAATTTTATTTAAAAACTGTAAATAAGCTTAATATAATGAATAACAAGATAGGAAACGTAATTACTATAATACTTTAATTTAGAATAAAAGCTATTTTATTGAGCTTACATAATTAGACACCTAATAAAGCCTAGAGAAAGTTAAAAATAAATTTGAAATCTCTAATTCTAATGAAAATGATAATTTAACTTAGTTAAAGCTTGTCCACACATAGGTCTTTGAATGAAAATGGAAGAAGCAACAAAAATTTGTAAAATTTCAATAAATATCAATAAAATATGTGCTATCCTTATACATTTTCTTGTTAAATACACCGAAAAAACTTTAATATATTGCTACACAAATAATGATGCTTTTAAAAAAAAAATTGTTCTAGAAGTTTGAGTATTAAAATATTTGTCAACTTATCAAAAAAATTTAATTTATTAGTCAGACTGCAAAGAGCAGTCATTGTACTTTACTCTGCAAATAATAATCTTGTAGGCTGTCCCTTTTACATTGTATTCGTAATGATCATCTCAGCCAAAAAATCCTGAATTTTTGTTTGTCATTGGAGATTTTATATATATGCTAGGCATACGAATGTTAGAATTGAGATCCTGAAGAGAAGTTTCAGCTTCATCTCCTTTTTTAAGCTTTGAGGTAGCCTTGCTTTTATGAATTCCACATCCCATGGCAATTTTTTATTTATTAAAATATTAAATTTAACTCCATAAATTTTTAAATTAATGGCAAAATATATAAAATTAAATTAACCATTTTATTATAGATTATATCAATATTAGTTCATAACAATTTTATTTATCAAAATAGACTAAATATTAAACTTAAAGGAAATTGCAAATTATATTTGAATAAATAGTTTAATTAATTCATCACTAATTGCATGAATTAACAGAGTTTACTTATTTAAACTCGTTAAATAAATTAATATTACATTTTATTTTTTTTAACAAAAATAATAAGGTTTTTAAAATGCAATGAGATCTAAATTTTAGTTGAATATATATTTGAGTATAAGCATAAAGAGTTTTCCAATTCTTAGATGTAAGACCTCATAATTTATTTTGCATTTTCTTGTAATATATATAGGATTGGTAGTCTCTTTTGATTAATAAAATTATTTATAAATTTATTATTCCAAATAGACATTTAAATATTTATTTAGCTTTATTAATTTCTTAGTGCATATGTGTCTTTTCCACGATACAAAAATTTAACACTGCAAAATAAATATTAAATTAAGTTGTTGGCTTCTTATTGATTTTAAGCATTTTTCTTTATTGTCTCAATATTGGCATTGACAAAAACTAATAAGCTATAGACTTATATGAAGTCTAAAATATGATCCTAGATCATTTTCACTTAACAAATTGAACACAAGATCGACAGAATATTATTTTAATTGACAAATTATAATAAAATTTTGTAAAATTTACAATTGAATCAAAATAATGCATGAAAACTAAATAAATTGGAATTTATTAATGCGATATTTTAAATTTTTGTTCAATTTAAGTTGATAGAAAATTTAATAAAAGTAAAAAATTATAATAGCAAGGCAATTGATTAATGGTTAAAAATAATTGAGGTTTTAAAGCTTTTGAATTATAAACTCAGGACCTAGGTAATTATTTCACCTACTTATTAAAATAGGACAAAAATATATACAAATTAAAGACTAAATCTCCATTGACTATTTAAGTTAGTTGCTTACTAATTTTATGAATAAACAAAATTTACTCTCTAACTTATTTTATTAATCCTTCAAATAAATAATCATTTATTTCTGTTGAATCAATTATGTATATCACGATAATTGATTACTTAATTAGAAAATGGGAAAAGTTAAAAAGTCTAAGCAAAAATTCTCATTATAACTGATTTGAAGTCCATCTCCTCTCAGAATTTTAAGAATAGTTGCTTCTACATAATTGTAAGCAAAGATCATTAAAAAGTAAAAGACATTATAAAATCTCTTAATTTTACCTTTCTTCTCAAATTTATTAGCATCAAATTTCGATTGTTTTGTTTAAATTACATTATCTAATTTTTTAACTTTGAAGTTGCACCTGTGCCATTTAGTTAAGCACTTGAGATAATTCTGGGCTTTTTATACAGCTTATAATTATTTTATAGGCCATACCATTTACATTATAAGAGAATTGACCGTTCTCTTGTTGCTTAATTTTCTGCTGTGTAATTGAGAAATTATGATGAATACTTATATCCTGAAGAGAGGTATCACCTTCCTCTACTTCATTTCGCTTGACCTTGAAAATCTTTTGAGGAGCTCCGCAACCCATGATTATTTATTTTATTAATTTAAAACATTCCATGCAAGATCTGCGCTTATTTTATTACTGAGCCAGTAATATCTTATTATAATCAAAAGTTTATTGTCATCAGTAAATACAGCCATTTTTAAAAGGACAGGAAATCCATTTTACCAATAGCTTAGAATTTTTTAAATCATTTTTCAGATCATATGCTCTGAAACGGATTAAAATAATTTTGAGTTAAGAAAAAATTTGATAACTGAAAATAAAAAAATTCTAGATTATTGAGATTATAGTACCTAAATAACATATTTCATATATAATTTAATAAATTGGTATATTTACTTGACTGAGAAAGCTGGCTGCAGCTTTAAAATGCATTGAAATATTCTTTTTAAAGATGAAAATTAAGTAATAATTCATTTTTGTGATTAAAATATTATTCGATAATGGGTTATAATTTTTAAATTAAATGGTGATTTCAAACTCCCTTTTTACAGAATTACAAAACTCTGATATAGTTTAAAATGATTAATATTTTTTGAAACTAATTTTAGAAATAAATTGGATGTAATATTTTTGATATAAATAGATTAGTGAACTAAATCTTAAATAATATTTACTTAGTTGAAAGGGGGTAATAATTTTTTAAATTGATTTTTTTCTAATTTAGACTCGATCTTATTAAAGAGTTCAATTTAAATAATTGAAATACGTTAAAAGCTATATGAAAAAAAAAACATTTAGTTATATCTTGTTGTTTAGAATACTTAAATTTGATATTAGAATATTTTCTTCAGAGTTTATTATTATAAAATAAGCTGACAGATAGTTAATATTTATGGTACCTTTATAATGAGCTTAAATTCCATTAATTTTTCAAAAATGAAGCTTTTTACTTGCTTATCCAGGGAACATATATAGTTATTTTTATATATGGGCCAAAATCCTCTAAAACATTAATAGCCTTGAAATCTACCTTAAATAATTTAAAGAGACAACTATTTAGATTGAAAGTTTTAATTTATCCAAAATCGAAAATGGTAGCCGCAGATAAAAATTACTTTTTGATGGTCAGCTGCTATTCTGGAAAATTCATTTTAGGCTTCTATTATATAATTAGTTTATAAGTAAAGTTAATTGCTTATATCTACTCACTCTAGAACTAATGTTATTAAGATATATAAATAAGACACAAAAATAAACTTTTAAAATACTTTAGATATAAATAAGGCTATTTATTATGCACATGTACATATATATATTTTAAGCAAATACCTGCGACACTTCAGGTGTTGTCATCTTGCTGACAATTATCTGATAAACTGCCCCGTTTACTTTATATTCAAAGCTGCCTCGAGTTTCAGGTAGCTTAGCTTTATAGTTAGTAATTGGAGAATAGGCTTTAGCTTTTGGTGTATAGCAGGTGAGATCCTGAAGAAAGGTTTCGCTATTGTCTTCAAGGAAAAGTTTTGATTTGTAACTCTTTTGAGAAATTCCGCAACCCATAGTTTTTTTTATTATATAATTATAAATCTAATAATGGTCTAACAGATTTTGATATTTTAACATAAATATTATAAAATAAGTTCAAATACCAGCTGTTTGCATTATAGGAAAAAACCATTTATATAATAAGCGAAGAAAAAAATCCGATATTTGAAACCAAAATTGTCAGGAATAATTTATTTGAAATAGCTAAATATTTTGAATGAATTTTAGCAATAAATAGATATTAAAATTTATATTATCTTAGAAGTTATTTACATTTAAAAAATATTTGGAGAAAATTCTTAGTATTTTTTGATTGCTAATTATATTAAATAAAACTTATGATCAAATCTATAATTTCGTAAATCCTTTTATAGTTTATTAAAATTAACTATTTGAGATATTATAAAATCATAATTTTAACGAAAATATGTATAAACATGAACTTCAGGCTTTATGAAGTTTTATCTTTATCTAATTTCAAATAATATCTTCATATAAAATTTTAGCTAATTTTTTCAAAAAAACGAAAGTGCAAAATACAGCAATTTGATGTTATTTAAAATTATGATTATAAACACTTTTTAAGATTTTTATATTTTTATAAATAATAATTAGATTCACAAATTAAAATTTTTTAGATGCCAGAAGCTTTCCATAGAGAATGCACTTTGATGAAAAAGAAAAAAAAAGTTAAATCAATAAGTTTTTGCTTTATTATCTTCTTTATATCCTAAGTTCTTTTTAAAAATGAAACCCCTTTAAACTCAAATTATTTCTTTTGAAGCTTTATAAATTGTTTCAATTGCTTCTTAATTTTTCTATTTCATTAATTTAGCATTAAATATTATTACAATTATTTTAATCTTGAGATCTTTGCTAAGTGGCTAGGAATAAAATAAAATCATTAACTATAGCAGGGTTTATAGTAAGCTATGAAGTTTATAGCAACTCAGGCCTTTAAGTAGAAATGATTAGCTGAGTGATTGATATAAAATTGAGGTAATTGCAAAATTATAATTTGAAAAAGATGACGTCAAACTTAGCAACTCTTTAATCATAGCATTAAAATTTTAGTTTCATTTGAATTTTTTTGCTTGCTAAACTTTACAGATGAGTATTTTACACAAAATTTAGGATTATCAACAATTGGAAATCAAGCTTGATGCAGAAGTGGTTATACTTTAGGAGCCACTTTAATATTAATATGCTAAATAAGAAGCCTGTTTTACACTTCAAGAAAACCAAGACAATTATACTTGATACTTGAAACTATGCAAGAAAATAAATCATTGTTTAAAAACATTAAAATTTAGGTGCAAAGCCAAAGCACTAAAGCTAAGTAATAAGTTGCAGCTAAAATGAACAAATCAAATAAAATTTGAATAGATAGTGTCAATATTATGCAGAAAAAATTTCAAATTAATGCTTATAGATAATAACAGTTATGCTATTTATAAACTCATTTGAAGGGAAAGGATCTCAAAGCATTAACTCAAAAAATAGAAGCATTTATTTTCCTTTTTATTACAGTTGATAAGCCAAATAACGCTTGCTCCACGAAGTTTTAATATCTATTATTATATTTCACATTATTTTCTTGTATATGAAATTCTCAGGGCTCTTGTGTTTTTAACTCTTTTTGCCAAAATTATTGACTTCTTAATCTGCATTTTTGGTATTAAAACCATTGATATTGCATATTTGATAAGAAAATGGCGAAGTCTCAAAATACTTGATAGTTAATCAACAATAAACAGCGAACTTCCATTTTTGAGGCAGTTTTTATTTGTCAATATATAAAGTTTCTGAGTTATTCATGAAAAATCAATATTTCATTTTAGTCTATCTCAAAACGTTTCCATTTTAAATCTGTAACTTATCACTAAACATTTTAGGCAACTAAATTATTATATAACTTATGATTGATAATTTATCGATCGTTATTTAAGTTTCTTCGACATTCCAAAAATATTGAAATTAAAAGTTTTATTTTTATTCGAAAAAGCTGAAAGGAAATATTTAAATTTGAATAGAGTTTATTTAAATACAAGTGACTGATCAGGACTTATCACATCTTTAACAATAATTTTATAAGTTGTTCCTTTTACATCATAAGCAAACCTGCCACTGTCTTGCTGGCTTATAATGAACTTTACAGTAGAGGTAGTAATAGTGCTAACATATATTCCATGGAAAGAAGTATCAGCTTCTTCTGGAATTCTCTTTCCTTTTGAAAGTTTTTGGGAAATGCCACAACCCATCAAAATTTATATTTATTATATTAATTCATAGTTACATCAGATAATTATAATTATAGGTAAATTAATGTTTGAGGCTCTTATATTGATCAGTTTGCTGCCATTTTGCAAGGAGAAACAAATGGGCCATTTATACGAATTTGCAACAAATTTAAATTCAAGACAAAGATATTAAGATTTAAAATATAGCAAATTGCTGAATTATTTTAGCATTTATGATTCCAATTTGCAGAAAGTTCAAATACGATCTAAAAAGATTTATATTATTTATTCTCAAACTAGTTAGTATAAAATTACAGAGACCTTATTTTTGATCTCCTATTGTAAATACATATAGATATAATTATCAAAATTAAAGAATTGTAAAGGATAAAAAGGTAATTAAATTCAAAAGTCTAAGTATATAAGGATGATTTTAAATACTTTTAATTCTCAAATTAGCAATTAATTTAAAGCATTAAAGAAGATTTAAAGTTTCTCTACGATGCATTTAATAAAATTAGTAGAGTAGACTATAAAAAGCTAAGCTGATTAATTATCATAGCTAATAAAAATAATATGATTTATTAGTTACCAATAATACTCATACTAAATAATGAAGAGAATTTTTATAATAAGAATTTTGATAAATAATTATGATTTAAGAATTAATCTTTAATTTTTGAATTATTTATTGAGCAATTTCCCTAATAACAATAATTATGGATTTGCTAGATACTAAAATGCAATTTTGGAATTTAAGAAGATATTTTTAAAAATTGAAATTGATAAATTTTTAAGCCATTTCTTATATCCAAACAAAAATTATGAACAGAATTTGTTTTTTACATTAAGTCTAGAATGTTTGAGATAAAATATGAAAGACTCAAAAAATGGCTGAAGAATAAGCTACAGCCTAATGCACGGATATAGGGTTTATTCAATTTTTTTGTTTTGATGCAAAATCAATTAGCTTCATTTCAATTTATAAGCCTAAAAGACTAAACCCATAAAACGTTATTTTTTATTTTAAATTAAAATTTACTTAATTGGATTGTTCGACTTATATTTCAGATTATATCTAATAATATTTGATGTATGCTCACTGAAAACATCAAGCCTTTGGGATTTTTTTTCTCAATTTTCGGTAATTTGTGTAACCTAGAAAATGGTTACTAATTCAAAAGAATTTTATCGTAAATCAACATTTAATTGCCAGAATTTGCTTTTTTATCGTTTTTTTTAATTATCTATGCTTAAACTTATCATTTTTCCTTCAATGTCCATTAATGTCTGGAAATATCTCACATAGCCTAAAGATTTCGATCAGTTGAACAAAAAAATTTAATTCAAAATCAATTAGTTAAATTTACATATCCTCGGATATCTGATTAACTCACAATACATGCAGCTTTATTTAAAAGCAAGTGACTGATCAGGACTCTTCACGTCACTTATGACAATTTTATAAGCCAGTCCCTTTATGTTATAAGAAAACTTATGATTTTCTGCTGGATTGATCATAATTTCCACGACAGGGGAAATATTATCTGAATAAACATCTTGAAGAGAGGTATCACCTTCTTCTTGGCTTCTTTTCAATTTAAAGCCTTTCTGAGGAATGCCACAGCCCATTATATTATTAATTTTATAATGCATTAATTCATAGCTGAACTAAAACAGAATAAAAGATTTAAATAGTAAATAAAGTTTCGAAAAGTAAAATATTCTTATAAGATCAGTAATGATTCCATTTTTAGTAATACAAAATAAACCATGCCATTTTTATACAAAATGCATCGAATTTTAAGTTTTGATAATACAAGATTTTAAGACTATAAAATAAATTTTCATTCTTAATTTTCAGCAATGATCACTTAACGTATTTTTTTGAACGCTATAAATAATTAATCTTCTTTACTTAGAAAAATTAATAAACGATTGAATTAATAATCCGCGATTGGCCCATTGTTTTAACTAACTATGGTATTTATCCAATTATTTTGGATTGAAAAGTTTAGCTTGGGAAATCATTTTTTATGATGATTTTAAGATAGAAAATCAAAATTTTTATGAAATTTTCTCGATACAAAATTGACTTTAGGATGTATCAGCTTTTAATTTTATTTTCATCTAGTAGTGTTAAACTTCAAGTTGTTTATTTCATATATTCCATATAAGCTGAAATCTTATATGATTTTATTTTAAAACATAAATATGAGGAATCTTCGATAATCATCAGCGCGAGTCACCTTATTTTCTTTTTAAATCTATATTTAAGTAGCAATTCATGCTGATTTCTTCATGGTATAGAGTCTAATATTTTCTTTTTAATATTTCATAAAATAACGGATAAGCTTAATTAACTATTTAATTTTATTTCTAAAACTAAGTATAATGATTTTCAATCTACTTTGTCCTCTCACTGAAAGGGAAATTATCTCTTATTTACATTTCAATTATTTATTCATAGATTTATCATAAAGCACAAAGAAGCAATTTTCCGTTAAATATTTTACTACTAATTTGCTTTCTTCAGACACTGATTAAGTTAGTCAATGAATTTGGCCTAAAATTATATGAAATTAAGTTTTACAGTTATTTAATATATAAGTGCAGCTACAATAATGATCAAATAACACTAAAGGCTGACATTTATATTTAATTGAAAACTATTTAATAATAATTCATAAATATAGCAAATAATCATATTTCTGTAGGAATTTTTAGTTTCAATGAAAAATTATTTAATTAGCATAATATAAATTAAATTTTCTTAGTATCATTTGATATAAAAAATGAATTAGCAATATCAATTTATGCACAAATTATCTTAAGAATAAATTCAATCTCTCTTCGCCAATCTCTCTAAGCTGCTTTTGAAAGCCTAAATTAGGGAATATGCATTTTCTTTTCTGAAGAACCATGTTGCTAGCTTGTGCAAAGTTAATTAAATATTTTCCCATAAGATAAGCAATCACGATGCTTGCGCTCCTTGAAACTCCTGCTTGGCAGTGGACAAGAACTTTTTCACCTTCTAATAGGTGCTGATGAATAAAACGAAGAGCTCCAGGGAGATGCTTTGAAATATCTTCCATAGGTGAATCTTCAATAGCTATAAAATGATATGTAATTCCATCAAATTGTCGTGAATCACTAGAGCAGTCAAGGGCTTGAACAATATATTTAATACTGTGTTCTCTAAGAAATTGCTCATTCTCACCCGCCATTAGACTTCCTAGATAGAGATTTGGTTCTATCTCATGTATTGGAGTTTCAACATGTCTCATGAACTCTTCAAATTCGAAATCATCCATCTCCATCATATGATATTAATATTAAGATATTTAAACTATGCTGCTCAATTCGGACAATTCAATTATTTTTCTTGATTTTATATAAATTTTATTCATCTTATTCTTAATTAATTTTAGTAATTTTGCAAAAAATGTTTTAGAACAAAAGGCCAGATATGAATAATTTATAATTTTAAGCCTATTTGATTAATAAATCATATTGCTTCTATTTGATGAATTAATTGGCATATTTCAAAACTTCATTTTGGCTAAGTAAAGGAGGTAATTTTCGAAACCTTGATTTCAATAGAATTTAAATAGGATTCCCTTGATTTCAAATCTACTTAAATTTTAATATATTTATTTATGTCGATGCTGATATTATCTTAATAATTCTAATAATTTTTTAGTCAGTGATGACGCTCAAATGCCATATTTAAGTGTCAAGTAATATAAGGTTTGAAATAAAAAACTTTAAGTATAATTAATTTTATAGCTATTTTAAGGTTTTCACACAATTTTCTCAATCAAAATTGCAAATTATTAGTGGTTCTTCTGCTCTTTTTAAATTATTCCAAAATTTATTGAAATCAACAAAAATTTAAATAATTTTCTCAATGGTCCCAAGATATTAATGAAAATATTTAGAAACTGAAGGTTTTTCACAATCAGCTAGTTAAATAATTTATAAAAATTAAACCCTTATAGTAAAAACTCAAAGTTTTATTAACATAAAACCGTCTTTTAGTTAAATACTTATAAATTACTTGACACTTCTTCATCACATTCTTCTTTATTCAACAGAAAAAGATTGATTAGGTGTAGCTTTAAAGCTTACAACAATTTTGTAATGAACTCCTTGGACCTTATAGTTTAAAGATCGCAAGCTGGTAAAATTTTCTCTGGTTTCTCTATAAGGGGACCCAAGATGTGTAGTGTTGCTTTTAAAACAAGTTTCTGACTCCTCCTCATTCAAATTCTTTGATTTGGTTTTTTTTGACGATATTGAACAGCCCATTTCTTTTTTGTAAAGTATATATTATGTCAATAAAATGACACAAAACTCAGCTGTTTCGTGGTATTAATATGGTAATTGAAAACCCAGCTTCTTTTGTGCTTTTAGTTTTATATCTTGATGAGAAATAGCTTTAAAACCCACTATATTTATTGCTGATGTATAAAAAACGTTCCTCTCTCAGAAAGATCAATTTTCACTATAATTTCTGGTTTACAAAGATGAGTAAGAATTAATAAAAAACAATAAGTAAATAATTAATTTATATATAATTTCAAAATTAAGCTATGGAACTATCATGGATAATTTATTAAGTTTTATCAAATATTGCTTTTTTTTAAAACTTTTCATTTTTTGTTCGAGTCAGTAAAAGACAGACTATTAATATAAATAATTCAACAATTAATATTGTATATATATCTTAGGCTTTAATTTCTATGTCTTTTTATTAAAGCAGAAAAAATATTTCTGCTTTATTTAAACTTTTCTTCACTAATCTCTTTTCAAAATCTCCCATCGAATTGCCTCCTTGAAAAATGAGCTTATAAATTGATTTTAAGCCTTTGAGATTCGATTAGTTTTAATAGGTAAATACCTACTCAAGCTTAAAAATGCTAAATAGCATGCTATGTCTGCAAACAATCAAGCTGGCTGGCTAGTCATGCTCCTATTAATGCTTTATATAAATGGTGAAAGGAACACTCAAACTCAAAGAAATCGACCAAACCATTGAAAAATTGGAAGGAGGAAAAAAGAAAGGAAACCAAAGAAAAATAAAAACACTAAAAAGTAACTTATAGCTAGAAAAAGCAATTGATAAAGCATTGAAGAAAGAAAAGAAATCAAAAAAGAAAGGAGGATCTTTCTCAAAATTATCAAGCTTAGGAGATGCTCTAATGGAAATTGAAACAAAGCATCAAGAAGATTCACATCAAAATCATTTATCAAAAAAAGAATCACAGATAATCCAGTAAAATATATTTAGAAATCGAGACACACAAAGAGTCCAAGCTATTCTGGCTCATCCATTATTTATAGCGAACCCTCTTCAGGCAATCCAGCAACATTTGCAAAGCCAATTTAATAAACATTAACAATGATCTATCTTTTTTGAAGAAAAATTTTGATAAATTTTAAAAGTAATTATTTAGAGTAAAGTATATTCACTTGAAATAAATCCTTATGGATAAATTAAATAAAATTACTGAATTATACATTCCAAACATGACTTTTTGTGTGTCTCCCTCTGTGAATTTTCTAATTTTTTTTGGAGATTTTCTTTTTGATTTCTCAGCATTTCCAAATTAATATAGTTTTCTTCGATTTCTTTTCGTTTTTGCGTCGACTTCTTTATTGATCCTTCTAATTTCCTTGTTTCTTTAGATAAGAGGATTTTATCTTTTATTACATTTCCAAGCTTGTCATCTAGCTTCCTTATCCAGTTCACTCTATTTTCAATGACTGTGCTTTTTCTCCTTCTAAATCTGTTTTCAATTTCAATAACTCCTAATTCTTTCTCAATTTTTGCGTTTTCTTTTAATTTTTCTTCAACTGCTTCTCTTAACTTTGTTCGGTTGTCATATTGATTTTTGATATTTTGTATTTCTTTTTCTATTAACTGATATTTTCCTTTTAAAACCTCAGCCATCGTCACGTCTCTTTTTTTCTCTTCTATAACGTTAGTTATGTAATATTGAAGCTCTTCAATTACCTGCTTTGATCTTGAAACTTCATACTCAACTGAAACAGTGCTTAGTCTATGTACATATAATTTAAAGCAGTCATCACAAATTCTTTTAGCAATATTAAATATGGGATGATAAGTCTTTTGTTTGGAGCATTTCGAGCAAACCCCTCGCCAACAAAATTTGCATCGATACTTTCGCTTTGTTATACCAAATTCAGATTTGCATATTATGCAAGCTGTGTCTTGAAGATATAAATCTTGATCTGCATTAGGATCAACTCCTATCAGTAGCGGATTAATATTTTGCGCATGAGCTAATGAATTTGGAGGATTCGCAGATCCAAAGGATATCGATTCCACCATTTTAAAATGGTTTGATTTGTGGGGAAAATAATTGCATTTTAATTTGGAATTCATTAGTTCTAAGAAATGGGGATTTATCCAAATGATATATATTTTGCAGAACTCTATCATCCTTTAATATAGGTATTAATATTCAGTGCTAAATTCAAATTAAAATGCTAAAATTTGCTTACTGTTCCTTTCTGACATGAGTAAATATAAATTTCATGTATGGTAATTGATTATTTAATTACTCAAATTTTGGTTGATCACTCTTTTTGAAGTTCGTTTTATAATGAAATTATTTCTTTTAAAAGGCTTTAGTATTTTTTAGTAGATAAGACTTCCATTTCTCTTTAAGCCATATTAGTAGTTTTAGCTTAAACAAAGACGAATAATTATCTATATTAATATTATGTTTTTTCGATTAAAAATCTATCATGAAAATAACAAGAAATTTCCTGAACTATGGACTGATTATATATATGATTTTGCATATTCTAAGTATAATAAAATATATATAAATGGCATTATATAAATTGTAATTTGATTAAACCGTTAGATGCTTTCTCAAAATTTCGAGCCCTTCAATTTATCAAGTGATTCGTCTATTAATTTCCCTTCAGAATTCAAGGAGTCTCTAATAAGACTTGACGATATTTTTGATGCTGAGCCCCAAAATCAAGTTGCAGAAAAGGCTGTATTCCAATTAATGAAAAAAAGTAGCAAATTCAATGAAATTTCAAAAGATGAGCTGTTATCTTCAAAAAGTATTCCAAATGAATTTTTCCCTCCTCAACAGAATATTGATTTCGATAATAAGCAAGAAATGCATACAATAAATGCTAATAAGGGAAATCAGAGATATCGAAATATATTATCAAAACTAAATCAACGAAGGAGCGAAGAACATAAGATGCAAGTCAACCAAATCCCTACAAATATTCAAGAAATTCATAGTCAAGCTGATAATGATCCTCAAACCTCCAGAAATATCAGATTATCAACAGTTTATACCAACCCTAGTATAGACTCTTTTAAAGTTTTTTCTAATTTTTCTAACGAGACAGAGCCTATTTCTCCTGTGTATGCGTTTGATTTAGATAGAATTCAGTCAACTAATGGAAACCAAGAAACAAATACAAATTTATATGTAGACCATCAAGACACAGAACCTAATATTCCTGTCTTTAAATTTGAGAAATTTATTCAAAAATTTCATCAGCCTGTAACTATATATTGCGATAAATGCTGTCAAAATACCCAGGTTCAAATTTCATTTAGGTTAAAATCATTAGGATTTTGGAAAACTCTTGGATTTGTCTTCCAAGCATTTCGCTGCTGTAGTGGGCATTCACTGAAGCAGTATCAAGAAGTTGTTTATAGGTGTATTAAATGCAAAAGTGTCATATCATAGGATAATTTAGTTTGATAATTGTAGGTATTTCATTGATTAAAAAAATTTTAGTATTATTTCAGAACATTAATTTTTAGTATATGCAGATTTTAAAACAATTATGATGACTATTTGCATGAGATTTAAAAGATTTATTGAAATACTTAATTTTTATTTATAAAAATGGATCCAAGAAGTAATGCAGATTACCAAAAGAAGCTTATACAGTATTTTGACACAGATTATTCTAAAGATTTGATACAAAAACAAGGAAGCGAAGACTTGGATAATTTATATGAACAATTAAAATATAAAAGGCCATGGAAAACATTTGCTTTAGTTTTTGGGATAGCATTTCCAATAATATATATTGAGAAAAATATTCTGAAAATCCCAAGAGAGAAAAGTTGAATAAGGCGAAACGGAAATAGATATATGCAGGCCTCTCTGGCATTAATGATGGTAGGGTGAGTCTACGAGACTATTATCCCTTTCCAAAAATGCTCCCTTGATATGGCACTTAAGTATGAGCACCAACTACTAAAACTTCACCCAGATTTAAATGATTACTATAGGAGAAGTAATTTTGAATCCTCTTTAAGCAGAGAAAACTAGATAACACATAATTTTAATTAAAATATTGTAAAGTTGAGAATGTGGATATAATCTTAAATGGCGGATGTACAAACCGAGAAAGCTTTTATGAGGCAGGACGGAGTCTCATTAAAAAGCAAGAAATTCTTCGCTAAAAAAACAACCAAAGGAGTTAGGTATTGGAAGAATGTGGGTCTTGGTTTCAAAACTCCAAAAGAAGCCATTGAAGGCAAATACGTAGATAAAAAATGCCCATTCACAGGTGATGTTTCTATCCGTGGAAGAATCCTGAAAGGTATGGTCATTTCCACCAAAATGAAGCACACAATTATTATCAGAAGAAACTATCTTCACTATATCCCTAAATATAAAAGATTTGAAAAGAGACACAAAAACATTTCAGCCCATTGCTCCCCAGCTTTTCAACAAGTAAAAGAAGGAGACATCGTGACAATTGGCCAATGCAGACCTCTGTCTAAAACTGTTAGGTTCAACGTTCTCAAAGTCCAGCCTAATCAAATCTTTGGGTCAGCAAGAAAACAGTTCGTTTTATTCTAAATAACCAAAGATTATCTAAAAATTGCAAAAATTAATTAGGAGATGTCATTAATTGTTGAGCTTTCCCTAAAAAGTCTTCAGGCGATTCTCCATCTTTATAGTGAGATAGCATCCTTAAAACTTGTTTTGATTTTTCTATGCGATCTATCCTTAGTAGAGGCCTTAGCTCTTTTCCATTTCTAAAGCTATCTTTTACTTCTTCTGCCCTTTTTATAACTTCTTCAGAAATTCCAGCCCATTTAGCACAAAAAATTCCAAAACTCCCCATAGGTTTTCCTCTTATCAATTTATAAAGAAAAACAGGGTGATCTGAATATGCGATTTCCATTGTGTAAAATTTCATGATTTCTGACTCAGAGATAAGGCTATGAGTGATTAATTCTTGAAAATGCGTACAAAGCAAGGTTAATGGAGGAGAATTATTTTGTAAATGTGATAGCAAAGATCCCACTAAAGACATACCATCAATGGAATTCGTCCCTTTACCAAATTCATCAAGAATTAATAAGGAACTCGGAGTTGAGTTGTTTAATGCGATTGTTAGCTGAGCAATTTCTTCTGAAAATGAGCTGGAGGTCCGTGAGTCTGAATATGCCATCCTTGAAAAAATCTGGTCAACTTTTCCTATCATTGCGAATTCTGCTGGAACAAAACTGCCTACATGGGCTAAATATACAATTAAGCCTACCATTTTCATATAGACACTTTTTCCTGAATAATTAGGGCCACAAATTACTGCTATTTTATGGATTGAATCTAGTGCACAGTCGTTAGGTATTGCATTATCTACACAAATTTCTACTAATAAATGCCTTCCGTTTACAATTTGTATTCCAGGCTCTTCTTGCAGCTGAGGCCTTGCCAAGTTTAAAGTTTCAGCTGCCAAAACCAATGATAAAAGTGCATCTAAATCCCCTAAAAGTCTTGAAGCATAGCATAACTCATTACCCCTTTTCAAAATTTCAGTCTCTAAATCTCTCAAAATAGCGTTTTCTGTATCATTTATTGATTTTTTTAAATCCCCAAATCTGTCATCTAGTGATCTTGTCTTGTCATTTTTAAAATAAATTGCATCATCAGCTGTAAATTGATACTCAAAACCTATTTTTTCAAATAATGAATGATCACTTTTGTCGGATCCAACAGAACTGGGAGTTAAGCCTATACGGCCTCGATAGGAGATTTCAATATGATAGCCAAGCTGTGGGAAATGCATAACACTTAAGGAGGCGAACTCGATGCCGCACTTTTTTAAATTTTGTTTTTCTATATTTGATAGCTGAATTAAAAAGTTATCAAGATCTATTGAGCTTCGTTTCAGGTAATCTAACTCTGCACTGACACCTGAAAGGATTTGAGGCTTGCCATGATTTTTATTAGAAAAATCTAAACAATTCTGAAGATACGTTAAAAGCTCAATAAAAAGATCAATTTGTGTATTTATAAGAGGTAAAAAAATAAGGGGCAACACTTCAAATTTTTTCAATATTTCAATAATCCTGAGCAATGCAGAAGAAGTTTCAATAATCTTTAGCCAGTCATTTGTAGTAGTTCTAACCCCATAAAATCTTTTAACACAAGCTTCTAAATCACTCACATTTTTTAGCTCATGCAATATTTCTTGCAAAATTCCTGGATTTTTCATAAAAAATTCTATTGCTTCTAACCTTGTATTAATTTCAGAAATTTCACCCAAAGGTCTTAGTAGCCACTGTCTTAGCTTTTTTCTTCCTTGAGTTGTACAAGTATTATCAAACAGCCCAAAAATTGAAAGCCCTTCTTTTGATCTCCCAGCGTTATTTATTTTTGATGGATGAGAATCTTCTTGTATGATCTGTAATGCCTTTAAGGTCTGAAAATCGCAATGCAGGCCAGATATTTTTATTTGGTATACTTTTTGGATTGAAAATGCAGAGAAATTTGAAGAGCTGGTGAGATATGATATTAAGGCTCCTATAGAGCTGATCATAGCGTTGCAAGAGAAATTAAGGCTGGTTGTAGCTTTAAATTCATCACCCTGGAAGCATTGCTGGGTTGTAAGCTGTTTGGCTTTATTATAATCAAAATCTGATTTAGGCATGTATGTTGTGTTGAAGTTTCCTAGTATTTCTTTTAACTGATCAGGTGCTGTGCTAGATGCTATGATGTATGAAGGCTCTATTTCTATGAAAATTGGAGAAAGAAAAGAAAAATCTGTGACTGTTACCCAAATTTCGCTGACTTCAAGATTCCCTGTTGACTCGTCAAATTTTGCAATACCTAGTTTAGGGTATTGAGTAAAAACACAAAGATAAATTGAGTTTGTTTCTGACATGAAATTTCTAAAATTAAAATAATTTCCCTCTTTATTGATAAACACCTCCTCGGTCACTTATGTCATCATTATCTGATTATCTTTATACATTAAAATTCAAACTTAAAAATTAATAAAAATTATGTAAGTTCAGAAAGTGTTCCAACATTGTCAAGATGAAGAACCAATACATTTTCAATTTTGACAATGAACTCTTTTTTGATATATTGAGAAATAATAAAGAAACGCTTCAAGGTTTTTAATTAAATTTTCTGGTTATCCACTTACTCTCCTTTCAGTGAGAGTTTTCATCTTCTATTTCATCGTGATCCTTAACTTAACTTCATCTTCAATTTACTCTTCATCATCCTGCTTCCACTTCTGCTTCAATTGCTTCTTCAATTTCTGCTTTAAATTTCCTTAGTTTTTGCCTTAACTTCTGCTCCAAATTTTCCTTAAAATACCTCAATTTCTGTTTCAATTTCTGCTTTGATTTCAGCTTAAATTTTTGCTTTGATTTTTGTTTCAATTTTTGCTTTAACTCCTGCTTTATTTTATTTCATTTTCTATTCACTTTATTTTCTTTTTCTCTAATTTATGCTTCAGTTTTTGAATCGATTTTGGCTCCAATTCTAGCTTTGGTTCCTGCTTCGAATCCAAATTAAGTTCCCTACTTCAATTCCGAATCAGTCCTTTGCTTCAATTTCTATTTCAAACTCCGTTCAGATTTCTGCTCCTTCCTTGAATCATAGCCACAAAACTTTGCTCCTCATACCTCATGCAAATCGGTTAAGCATCCATTCCTTCTGTGTTTCCAGCTTATTTGTGATAATCTCATCATTTACTGGCACTTTTCCTTCTAGTTCTTCAATATTTAATAGCAAGTTTTGATCCGAGCCTCTATCGATGCTTTCATTGCCTTGATCGCTTTTTACGAACAAAGGCCCAATATCTAGCCTGATGTCAACTTATAATAGCTTTAATGCTTCTTTTGCTTAGAGGAATTGATTTTATAATAAATCTTATTAGTTTTAAAGCACATATTTTTTATATTAATTGAAATATTTCACTTTTATTTACTTAATGGAGCAATTTTAATAAAGGAAATTAAGTCACAAGGTGGATTAAATGTTTTGAAATAGCTTTTGCTTTAAATTAAAAGCAATGGAAATACTGGTAATCTAGTGATAAATCAATAATAAAATAGAAAATTTATTATAACTTTGATTAGTAATTAATTTTTTAAACCTACATAAACCCAAAATATAGATTATACAGGATTGCATTCCAATAAATATTTGCAAATTAAAATTGTAAGTATTCCTGCAGCTTACAATAAGCTAACGATAACTCAGCTAGAAAACCAATATTTTATAAAAATAAGCGCAGGATCAATTGCGTTGGGGTTGGATAAAACTCTTGTGGAAATTATTACTCAGCTATATAAAAATTCGGAAATAAAGCCAAATGGGAAATGGTTGTTGTAGGAGTTCTGATGTACAAATACCTGAGAATCCAACCACAAGTATTATAAAACTCAAAAAAGTAGAAAACGATACCCCAGAAAAAGTTTATACCATGATTCAAGACAATTATCTCTCAATCCCTAATACATTCAATTCAGACAAATTTTCTGCAATCAAAGATATTGGCGTTTCTGGGCTAGAAAATTTCGGAAATACTTGCTATATTAACTCCGTTCTTCAAGTCTTATTTAACTGCCAGCCATTGATGGATTATTTTCTTTCTGGAATCCATAAGCAAGATCTAAACGTTTTAAATCCAAATGGAAGTCGAGGAGAAGTTGCCATGGCATTTGGAGAGCTTTCTGAAGCTTATTGGCAGAAATCATATGATTTGTTAGTACCAAAGTTATTAGTTGGTCTGATTTCTAGAGAAATTAATTTACCAAATGACGACGCATATCAGCTTTTGATGGATTTGATGCATCTAATACATGAAGATTTAAATAGAGCTGACAGAACTCCTTTAATAAGACCTTTAAAACCTAGTGAAGCCCAAGAAATTAAAGCTGCAAAATCATGACAGAACGAATTAATTAAGAACTCTTCTATAATTATTGACATATTTCAAGGACAATTAAAATCAACTTTGACTTGCACAGAATGCAATTTCAGTGCTCAAACGTTTGAAGTATTTTTTTCCTTAAGTTTAGATATTCCAAACAAAGACAGACCAGTAACAGTTGATGAATGCTTCCAACTATTCACAAACTCCAAAAATTCTGAAAGATCTTGGCTGTGTCCAAAGTGTAACTATGGAGTAAAAGCAATAAAGAAGATTGACATATGAAAAGTTCCTCCAATCTTGATATTACACTTGAAGACGAAAAATATAAGAACAACAAGCAATCCTTTCAAGCAAGATTTATTTGCAATAGGAAGCAATAAAATTGATATTGCTCAATGAGTATCTGCTCTACAAAAAGAAAATCCAAGATATGAGCTATTTGCAAAAATAAACTGTGAAGTGTCTGCAAATAATAAACATTATACAGCTACAGTGAAACATAAAAACAGTCATTCTTGGCAATTATTTGACGACGAAAATGTTTATAATATTGAAGATGAGCCTTCTATAGATAAAGATTCTTATATTTTATTTTATCAAAGAGTCGAAGGGAAATATTATAGACAATCAAAAAATATGCCAGAGTATTGGCCTCATTTAATCGCGAATTATATCAAAAGAACTTTAGGAGTTGCTCCTAAGCCAGAAATGTAAATATTTATGAAATTAATATATGCTGTAATTAATTGACTTTTAACAAAATATTCGTTTAATTATACAAGCTATTGCAAATATGGTGATAGTAATTTTTGCTTCATAGCTTTATTTTTCTTTCTCTGTGTCTTTTTGGTGTTATCAGAAGCTGATTCTTTTTCTAAGTTATAGCTTGGCTTAAAAATTATAGAATCTTTCATCTCAGGTATTGCTGGCTGTGCTTGAAATACCTTTGCCAATGTGTGATGATAGCTATCGCCTTTTAATCCATAGAAATTGTTAGGGTTAAAAGGAACTAAATATATAAGGTTTCCGTTGGCGTCAAACATTTTTTCCGGATCATAATCTGCATCTGGGTTTTCCCAGTTATATTGAATTCCTTTGGAGCTTTCTCTTGAATTTTTTATACTCAGCTCAAGAGTTGAGCAGGATTCTTCCAGCATTTGTGCAGGAAGTTTTTTTCCCTCTGTTTTCGATTTATTGCTAATTTTCAAATATTGTTTGCTTGAGTATGGAGATACTGACTTTTGACTGTCCGAGTTTGTATTAACATTTTCTCCTCATTTCGGGTCCAAATTTAAGCCATCGTCTTCGCTTATGCTTCCTGCATGAGATAATCCTACTATTTCTTTAGATTGTTTATAATTACTTCTATCAGCAGTTTCCTGATACTCTTGCATATCTTTCTTTGAATATTTCTTCATAACAGGAGTAGAATTAGGTTTTAAGCTTGCCACCACAGGCTGATTCTCTTCTACCCTGCTTAAATATGAGTTTTTAGATTGGTGTTTTGATATGATTTGACTGACCCCAGTTGTTTGAGAACAGCTTGTATCCATGCTCAATCTTGAAACTGCTCTTGTATTAAAATCAAGGGTTGTCCTAGAATCTGAGTCACGAAAATTCATTTGAACTTGCTCCTCTGTGTCGATTTGTGAGATATTTTCGTTAATAAATTCATATTCAGGCTGAGGAATAATGATAGATTTAGAACTCTCTCCTGTTATGTTGTTTTTTGATGTGTGCTGAGAACTCAGTAGACTTTTGGAATTTTCTGAAGGCAATTTTTCGAGAAGCATTTTGAGCTGAGATCCTTTCGATTCTTGGGCGCCCTTCATTTCTAGCTCTTTTATTTTCTTTTTGCTCTGCTTTATAAGTTTTTCATACTCTTCTGTTTTTTGTATCAATCTTCCAATTCTATCGAATTGATTATCTATCTTTTTCTCTAAATCTTTATTTTCTGCGATTTTTTGATTTATTTCTAAATTTCTTGTTGTAAGCTCTGTTTCTAGCTTTTCTTTATCTTTTGTTATATCTTTAACCTGCTCCATCAGTACTTCAACTTCTCTTTTTGCTTTATACAACTCATTAGCTATATCCTCTTTTTCATCATTAATCTGCTTTGCCAAATTTTCCATATGTAAAAGTTGTTCTGTATTTTTTGCATGCTCTTGTGATAATTCTTGAAATTGCTTTTCAAGCTTCTCAATTCTATCATTAGCTATTTCATATTGTGCTGGCTCTATATAAATTTCTTGAGTTTGTGCAGAATTTTCAACCTTTACCTGCTTAGACTCAAATATTTTAAGAACTCTTTGTGCGGTATTTCTTTGTAGGGTTTTAAAGTTTTTCATTAGACTTTTTTCTATTTCTTCAGGTTTTAAAAGGACATTTTCATACGTTCTTAAAGGAGGGATTTCTCTTTCTTTGGCCATGTCGTTGTATATTTCATTAAGTGCTTCTGTTGTGGCACCACTTTTTATGTTGTATAGCTTATTGGCTTTTTGTCGAAAATTTTGATACTCGCCATCATCTTCTCCAAAGATTTCATTAATTTCTCTATTAATTTTTTCTTCTTCTAATTTTGAATATTTCATTTTTTCTTCGGAAACCCCTTCTAATTTTAGAACTTTTTCTTCTAATTCGCTAATATGTTTCTCAAATTTTACTTTTTGTTCTATTAATAGGAATTTTTGATTTTTAAACTCATTTGAAATTTCTGAAAATAATGTTATAACATAGTCATTTATTTTTGAACAAGCTTTAGCTGCTTCTGCAGACTGGAGCTTTATTAAAGGCACAATTTCGTTATAGCATTGAAATCAGCCATAAAATTCTTCGCTTAGACTATCGAAATCCCTTTTCGGTGCGATTTTTTGTGCTTTTTTAATTTCATAATTTTCAATTCTTTCCATCATTTCTCATTTCGAATGCTTTCCAATGGCTTTTAAGGATGAGTTTATGAGTGCTTTTGATGAAAGAGTATCGTTTGGAATTATGACGGATTTTGATACTAAATCTGGAGAAGGAGAAGTCGGAGAATATGGCTCAAAACTCTTTTGGATATTGAAAAATTTGTGAGCGATGCTTGGTTCTTTGGATATAAAGGCTTTGTCGTTGAAATATGTGTAAAGATTTAGTTCAGATGTTTTATCATAAGGGGATGATCTTGATGGATTATCAGAAGTATCTCGTAGACGGTGAGTAATTGGAGGTAAAGACTTCTTAGTGCGGTGACGTCGACCATGAGTTTTTGAATCAATTGATCCGTGCCGTTTACTCATATTTCAGATTAATTTATTGAAATAAATACAGTTTTAGCTAAAGAATAAAGATGAAGGGGTAATTCTGTCTTGCAAGCGTTATTTGTTTACAGCATTATTATTATTATTATTATAAGTACTTTAGCGCGGTTGTACCGCATTTCTCTCATTTTTACCCAAAAAATTCTCAAAAATATCAAAAATTCCAAAATCACAGAATCTAAAAAATTCAATTCAACTCTTGTCTAAAATTTTTTTGCCGCAACCTCATTGAATCACTTTCCTAATTTTAGTTTTTAACTGAATCACCGATTCGCACAATACTCATCCGAAATCGGCCAATTAAAAAACTCTACCAGTTCTTGTTGTTTTAAATTCGCGACAAAAATCAAGCATCCAGTTCATCTTCGAAAATTCCAACTTCAACTACTTGTTTACAGCATATATATAGCATTTTATCATCCTTAGTAGAATCAAGCTATAGGCCTGCTTAAGATCTTTTAGAGTCAAAAATATAAAAGGAATACCAAAGGAGCTTTATCTGATTTAATAGAATGGCTATCATTCACATATGATCTCCTAATTCTTCTACATCCTTTATAGCAAAAGAAAATTACCAGAAATAAATTCCGATCCTTCAATTTTTGATTATTTTGCTGCTTTATTTCTAAATACTTTTTAATGTTTAAAACTAGTAATTTTAGCAACTATATAAGTATTAATCTTTTCATTTCATGAATCTATCCATAAAATTCCAAAAAATTCTTTAACTTTCCGCTTTAAATGACTTAAGATTCATATTCAAGTTGAAGTCCATAATTAATATCTATGGCTGCAGTATCAAGAACATCATTATCAAAAGCTGAGCATGATGAACTTTCTTGCGTTTTTGCAGCTTTAATTCTCCATGATGATGGATTAGAAATCACAGTACCAGTTATTTAGGCTGACAAACTATCTAAAATCCTCACAACATCTGGAAACCAAGTTGAAAAATATTGGCCTACTCTTTTTGCAAATGCTTTAAAGGGACAAGACCTTGCAAGACTCTTAAGCAACTTAGGAGCTGGTGGAAGTGCACCTGCTGGATCAGCTGCCCAAGCTGGAACTACAGCTGCTACAGAACAACCTAAACAAGAGGAAAAGAAAGAAGAGCCTGCCGAAGAAGAAGTCGTAGAAGGAGCAATGGATCTTTTTGGAGGTGATGAATGGTAATTTCATTAAATTGGGCCTTTCATTTAAAAGTGTTTTGGATTAAAATTAGGTTTAATAGGGAATACCTCATTAATTTTTTAATAGTTGTCCACTATATGCAGCTGAATCCATGATTTAGATAAATTTCTGTGGGTAATTTGTTAAAAAGGATTATTTCAGAAGCATATTTAAAATCTGTATAGATACGTGGCTTCTTATATAGATATATTAATAATTGTTAAGTGTCAGAGGTTACATCTTCTTTATATTTAAATATAATTTTGACTTTTTCTCATATAATCAATATACTGAGTTAAATTTTCATTTTTTATATTCTAAATTCTAAAATGAATTAAGCTTTCATTCATATTTCACTTCCCTTTATCGAATTCCTTTACCTTCCTTAAAATTCATATATATAATAATGAAAAAACTAATCTTTTTCCTCTTCGCTTCGGCAGCACTAATACCCTTTTTTTACGATAACTCAAACCCAAAAACCCCAAGGCAACTCAAAGGCCTGCCAGAAAGTTCATTTTCTACAGACGAAATACGCAATGGTGGCGAACTTCTTTATGTATTCGGCATCTTCTATACCCTATTTGGAATCAGAGAAGTATGTTCTAGCTATTTTATGCCAATTATTGACTACATTGTAAATAAATACTCTATTTCCCCTGATGTAGCTGGTGCAACTTTGATGGCCTTAGGCAACTCCGCACCTGAAATCTTTATCTCTTTCATGAGTACGTTTATTACTAATGGTACAATCGGCTTTTCAACGATTATAGGCTCTGGGGCATTTAATGCAATACTTCTAGTCGGAATCTGCGCTATGAGTGCAAAATCAGTTTTTGAGCTCCAGTGGTGGCAAGTGGTGAGGGATTTTATGTTTAATATATTATTACTGGGTCTTTTATTGCTATTCTGAAGCAACTTGTTTATTGACTGATATGAGGGACTGGTACTTATTCTTGTGTATTTACTTTACGCATATTTTATGAAATATAATGGGCCGATTGAGAGATTTGTAAAAAAGAATTTAAATTTGCCTTATGAAGGAGATGAAGTTGATTTTAAGCCACTTCCTGAAAAAGTATTTATAGTTAGAAGAGATTCCGTATCTGATCTTGAAGCGTATATACCTCAAGAGCTCAATTTCAATAGAGGAATCCTAGCAAAAATGAAAAAAAATTCAGAGCTTCAAGTAGTCAAAAATGACTCAGCAGAAAACACAGAAATTAGAACTAGGTTTAAATATAGCGTTTATTTGATTTTAAGAGCCATTGAGGAGAAGAAAAAATGCTCGAAACGGTTAAGAGAGCAAAGAGGGTTGATATATCCTTATAAGCATGAAGTTTTTAATAGAGAAGAAAGTATGGAAACAATGGCAAAAATTAGAAAATTGCAGACACTTGAAGAGAAAAAAGAAATTTTTTCAGAGGTGAGGTCTTCAAGATCATTATTGAAACGAATGTTGATATGGTTGATGCTGCCACTTAAATTTTGTCTTAGATTAACAATTCCTAATATAAGCAATCATCCAAAACTATGGCTTATCTCTATGATGATGTCATTGACTTGGATTGGAGGTCTTAGTTTCTTGCTAGTTTGGTGAACAACTGATGTAGGGGTTGCTCTTGGAATTCCTGAAAGTGTTCTCGGAATTATTATTTTAGCTATGGGAGTATCTATACCAGATCTCTTGAACTCTCTCAGAGTTACTATAGAGGGTCATGGGGATATGGCACTGTCTGGATGTATAGGTTCTAACATACTAAACATAGGAATAGGAATAGGAGTTCCATGCTTTTTCGAAGCTGTGATAAATCAGCCTATTAATATTCCAGTTGATTTATACATGGCTGAATGCCTGATGATGAGCATATTTGGGACTTCCTATATATTTCTAGCAGGTTTCAAATTTCAATTATCACAACACTTTGGAATTGTAATGTTCTTTTTTTATGCCACATTTTTGACATTATTTCTAGTGTTTGAATTTTTGAACATACATTAAAGCTTAATCAGAATTGTTAAAATAATTTTAAAATAGCTATAATAAAATGAATTGTATTAATTTATTATTAAAATCATCTTATAAATTTTTCAGCTGATTTTTAGAGATATTTCATATTAAATACATAAAATAAAGATAAATGAAAAGTAAATCCTTAAGCTGATAAATCCTGAGATTTATTAATATAATTTTTTATCAAAAATTGTCTTGTAATTTATAGCTGGTTTTCAAAGAAATATTTCGTTTTTTGACATGAAAGTGATGCCATTAAATAAAGACAGGTTTAAGGTAAATAGTTGATTCGATAAGAAATCCATATTATTATATGAGTATTAATATGAAACTTACTAAAATGTAACAGTTTCATAATAAATTGAAATTAAATAAGCCAACTAATTATCTTCAAGATTTAAATAACCTTCTCGAAAAGCTGCATCCTTGGAAGTTATAATAGTTTCTATATTAAAAAAATAAAAATTTCAAATCCGTTTCATTGATATCCTCAGTATTTCCGAAATGGTATCAATACAAATAAATATGAATTCTAAAAGATCCTCAGCCAGTGGCATCCCTACAAATAAACCATATAGATCTACCTCAACAGAGCTTATATCCTTTCCAGATATCGACAAAAATAGATTTTCAACACCTTTTCTCACCAGGAACTTGACACATAAAAAACTATCTCAGTGCAGTAATAAAACAAATGCTCAAACAGTTGCTAAATTTAGTCTTTTAGCCCAACAAGTATTAAATAGCACTTCACAAACACCAAAAGAATATTATCAGATCCTAAAGCCATCTTCAATTTCAAGGTTTTCATGTGGAAAAGTTTTGGCTTATGCAGGAAATACAAATAAAGGACTGATTAGGAAAAAAAATGAAGACCGAATCATGATCATTTCAAGCATAACTAAGCCTCAAAATAAGATTTTTGAAGACAACTGGCCAAATTGCTCATATTTTGGTCTCTTTGATGGTCATGGAGGAAATGGCTGCTCAAATTTTCTGCGTGATAAGCTTCATCAATTTATCATGGAAAGCCATCATTTTCCACTATCTCCGCATAAAGCTATAAATGAAGCTTTAGCTAGAGCTGAAAGCGAATTTATGAAGATTTCTAAGGAAACAAATGATAAATCTGGCTCTTGCGCTGTTATTGCTCTAATTGTAGGACAGTTTTGCTTTATTGCGAATGTTGGCGATTCAAGAGCGCTAATGAGTGGAATGTCAGGAAAACATGTTTACTCCCTTACTACAGACCATAAGCCAGCTGAACCTCAAGAGCAAGCCAGAATCTTTCAAGCGGGAGGCTTAGTTTATTCGACAACTGCACAAAATAAATCTAAAATTTACCGAGTTTTACCTGGTAGGCTTTCAGTCAGCCGAACTATTGGAGATATTGAAGCAAAAAACTTTGAAATGGGCGGAAACCCTGGTGTTGTGATTTCAACGCCTGAGATAAGAAAATTTGAGATAAAGCCTGAGTATGATTTTATTATGCTAGGAAGTGATGGCATTTTTGACATAATGACAAACAGAGATGTCGTTGACAAAGCATGAGAAAGCGTAGATGGGTTAAATGATGAAAATATCCCAACTAAATGTGCTAGAGCTGCTGAAGGGATTATTCTTGAAAGCTTTAAAAGACAAACGAGAGACAATGTCTCTACTGTTATCATTGCCCTTAGGAATTTAAACAAAATTTAATTGTAAAATAATGATATAGCTAAATGTAATGTTTATATATTTCGAAACTGCTTGGATAAGCTTATTATAATAAATAAATTATTAGAAATGAATTAAAAATAATGCTTGCTTACATTAAAATTATAAAATCTCAGACTTCAATTCGAATAATTATATGCAATTTTTATTCGCAATTTAACATTATCAATGCTATGATTGCCATGGGCCTAAACAACTATATATTAATTATGCCCAAAACACCCTGGTCTGGCCTTTTACCATATTCTTCAAGATAATGCTGTAGAATTTCCTCATAGATCTTATTCAAAAAAATTATTAAGGAACTAGGATTTTAGATCATATAATACTTTAAATATAATTTATAGAATTCTTTGCATAATATATGATAAAATTTAATTAATCACTTAGCCTAGCTTCACTATTTTATTAGAGTGAAAAAATTTAGGGCATCTATTTTTAACATTAAGCTCAAATTTTCTGACCCCTTCTCAGCATAAAGCCACTCCCATAATAAGATTTACTATAAAATAACTAATTATATAAGAAAGTCAATAAAATTTAAAAATCTGTCAGGTTTATTTTTCTCCTTTCTAAAAAATGAAACAAATTACTTATAAATGAAAACCAAAAAATCATTGGCAGCTGGCGTACCTTTACGTCAACATTATAGATCTTCGTCTACAGATCTTACTCCTCTTCCCGGGCTAGAAAAATGCAGCCATTCTACACCAACTTGCTTAAGAAACTCATCACAAAAAAGACTTAGCCCATGCAATGGAAAAGCCAACACAAAATCAACAGTCAAATTTAGTTTTTTGGCTCAGCAAGTATTGAATAATTCATTAGAAATTCCAAAAGAGTATCCTAAAATTCTCAAGCCATCTTCAATTTCCAGGTCTTCATGTGGGAAAGTCTTAGCATATGCTGCAAATACAGATAAGGGATTAAGGAGAAAGAAAAATGAAGACAGGATTATGATTATTGCAAGTTTTAGTGAGCCTCAAAATAAAATACATGAAGGGGGTTGGCCAAATTGTTCCTATTTTGGGATTTTTGATGGGCATGGAGGAGACCGCTGTTCTAACTTCCTGCGAGATAAGCTGCATCAATTTATCATAGAAAGCCATTTTTTCCCTTCATTTCCTCACAAAGCGATAAAAGAAGCTTTGGAGAAGGCAGAAAATGAATTTATGAAAATTTCTAAAGAAACAAATGATAAATCAGGATCATGCGCTGTAATTGCTTTAATTGTTGGTCAGATTTGCTATATTGCAAATATTGGCGATTCAAGAGCTTTAATGAGCGGATTGTCAGGAAAACATGTTTATTCCCTTACTACAGACCATAAACCAGCCGATCCTCAAGAACAAGCCAGAATCTTTCAAGCGGGAGGCTTAGTTTACTCGACAACTTCATGAAATAGGTCCAAAATATATCGAGTCTTGCCTGGCAAGCTTTCAGTCAGCCGAACTATTGGAGATACTGATGTAAAAAATATTGAAATGGGTGGAAACCCTGGTGTTGTGATTTCAACTCCTGAAATTAGAAAATTTGAGATAAAGCCTGAGTATGATTTTATTATGCTTGGAAGTGATGGTATTTTTGACACAATGACAAATAGAGATGTCGTTGACAAAGTCTGAGAAAGTATAGATGGCTTAAACGGAGAATTAACTCAAATTAAATGTGCAAAAGCTGTTGAGGGAGTTATTCTTGAAAGCTTTAAAAGACAAACAAGAGATAATGTCTCTGCTGTTATCATCGCACTGAGAACCTTAATTCAAAATTAAATTGTAAATAAATATTATTTGAATTTATTTTTTTAATTGTTTATAAGAATTTGTAGGAAAATAGCTATTTATTGTTTATTACCATTTCTTAATTTATAAATAATGACCCTTGTGTAAATCAGAAGTATTCTGCTATATCTTTACGCATACAGACCTTAAGTAAAGTTCTAACAAGCAAAATAATATTGCATTTTAGCTCACAACTATTAAGTTATTCAAAAGAATATCAAAAAAATCTTCTATTACATTCTTTAGCCCATCATTCGTTTGAAGATTTTCATTCTGAAAACTGTTGCCAATACTTAAATTTTGAATAAAGATTTCTACAAAACTTATAAAGGAAATGAAAGCATTAGATATTTTAATTTTATCAGTATCAGGCTGTGCAAATGTATCATATTTTGTAAGGTTTTACCTTACCAGGCAATAAATGAAGCTCTGGAGAAATAATACTGGTAAAATAAAATTGACAGATAATTATTTAAATGTTTTTATAAAATAAAAATTATAGTTATCAAGCAGATTCGATTTTGAAATAATAAGCATTTACAATATTCAATTTAGTTTATATAAGCATTTATTTAATAAGAATTTGACTACAACTAAGAGTACTTTTTCAATAAGATTATTATAATAGATATTTTCTCATATTCTTCATTAAATTTAAAATGTTAAAAAAAATATTTTATTCTAATTTTATTATCGTAAATAATAAATTTTTTGCTACATAGTTAGGAGATTAATGATGTGAAAATTTATAAATATTATAATCAAATAAAAAAATAACCTAAGCGATAAAATTCATCTCAATTTTAATAAGTTTAAATTCTTTCTTATTAATCCATTGATTTTGATTTCCAAAAAATTACATTTATATATAAAGAGAATCTGCTATTGATTGTTTTAAAATATTATAATAATAAAATTGATTTAACCACTCCTTTTAATTAATTCGCCACCTCAGTATACAATTTTATTATTTCATTTGCTTGCACAGAAAAAAGGATGTTACACTGGCTTATTTATAAAAAAAATGGGTTCTTGTATCAACATTCAAAAAAAACCAGCAGTAGCTATGCATTCAAAAATGTCATACTCTTTAAACGGGACAGTTTTACCAGCGTCAATAGCCTATAGCCCAGATAAACCTCATATTCCAAGTTCTTCTGATATAAAAGAGCTTCGCCGGGAGCTTTGAACAAATAAGGCTAAAGCAGCACCACAATTATCTATATCAAAAAGTAGCCTATTTATGAGAAGGATCAAGAGCAAGAGTCCTGTGAACCCTTTATCAGTATAAAATACTGTTCAAATTATATAAGTATTCAAGGAATTATTTTGGATATGTCTAATTATTCATTGATTTGATATTAAATAAGAAGTTATGAATAAGTTTTACCATTTAAAATTAATTTTTTGGTTATTATTTATCTAAAGCATAGCTTAAAAATAGAAAATAATTTAAATTTTTAATTTCATTTTGATTTTTTTATATTCTGATAAAAAAACCCTATTATGATAAATAAATTAAAAATTGAAAATGATAAAAAATAATTTGAAGTAATAATATGAGAGAGGATGGAATAACTAGTAATTATTTTTAAAGCTTATTTTGTTTTAAAATCAGTAATTCTGCATTATTTTACAGTATACTTTGATTGAAAGCTCCAATTTCTTAGTGTCATAAATTCCATAATGCTACTGTGGGTAGGCTCCCTCAAGGAAAATTGAGCCCAAGCTAAATCCTCTACTTCTAAGTAGATGTATTCATTAGTTGCTCCAACAAATCGAACTTGCCGATAACCTTTATTTTTAGCCAGAGCTTCAGCATTACACAACCCAATTTATCTCGGCCAAACAACCTCAATAATGAAATCCTATCAAAAAACCCTATACATTCGTGTATTTTCGCTAATTAGAATCTTTATTCCTAAAAATACTTATAATTAGCCAGAGTTTTGATAAATCTTTAAATCTTAAAATAAAATAATTTTTATTGGTAAATTTTGATTGCAGATTATATCAAAAAATAAGGAATTAAATTTATTTATTACGTTTTATTTAATAATACGTTAACCTAAAGTAGAGAAAAGCTTATTTAAGCGTATTCCATATAATAATGAAAGAGTTGTATATGGTAATAAGCAAGCTCATCACTTCAAGTCATATCGATTATCAGGAAGATTTAAAACATTTTGAGTCGCTGCAAATAACAGATAGAAAAGAAAACTCTCAAACAGACTCTGGCTTAAAAATTAGTCTACCATTACAAGGAATGGATGACCCGGAAACTTCAGCTACAGTAAAGAAAATCGACATAAACACTTTACTGCAATCCAAAGAGCTCGTAATTAAGCAAATAGATCAAAACACAGAAGACAGAAAAATAATAATTCTCACAATTCCTAAAAAAAGGGCTGAAGATCAAACTGAGATTTTCCCCATGAAGAGAGCAAAAGAACAGCAGCTGAGATTTCCAATAAACCAGATTGAAGATAAGATTTGTGTTAATTGCAACAGATGAAGTAAGAGGAATGTTTATCTAAGTGAAAACAGTAAAGATACTGCTAAAAAGGGATGTGAAAATATAAATCTATCACAAAATTCCCAAAATCAAAATGGCTTGACTGAATTTTCACATAATGGTTTAGGATCCAAAAGCACAAAAATTACAAGAATATGCCCATATTGTTACAAGGACATGAATTCTATTCATTATACTACTCCAAAAAGTGTTTTTAATTTTTCATATTATAAACCCTTATAAAAAATCTATTATTGCTAGATTCAAATTTATGTGAAAATATAATGCAATTAAATTAAGCAAATTTATTATTAAGATTATTGATTTACTTAGTTCTTATCGCAAGAAAAATGATAAAAGTCAGCGCAGCTCCAGCATTCCAATATCTATTTGCTATAATATCTTTCGCAGCTGTTTTCTCCTCATAATTCTTTTTCTCCCCACTTTGATATTTCAACGTATACCAAAACTTTTCAGGACGCTTCAAAACATTAAAATATAATTTAGGAGGAAAATATTCCTCTTTGCATTCCGAAGGTGGCTGTACAAAATAGCTGTAAACGAGAGTATAATTTATAGTCCCATCTTCTGTGCTTTTCATTGAAATAACTTTATCCATCCTTTTCAAGAATCCTAACAAATTTTCGTATTTGGATAATGAATCTTTAACATTAAAATGATTTCCAATATGATTCAACTCTTCCATTAAATATGCATAAACCACAATATCTGTACTTCTTGGAAACTCTCTTCTTCCAGGCTTACTGAAAAAGAAGGGTTTTTCGCCTAATTTTTGACTTAAGAGCTCATGGGCTTTTTCAGCTTGATAATAACAGTCTCTTCTATTTGTAATATTGTGCTGTCTCAACAAATACTCTCTGATATGCCTTTTTTCACTAATAAAACTTAACTTTTCAAAAGGCAGCTTCAACAATCTCCAAAAGAAATTGCCTCTGGAATAAAAGAAGTTTTTAGAGGTATCCTCTTCCATCCATTTAGCATAAGTTGTAGCAGGATGCAGTTTGCTAATGCATTGCTCTTCAATTAAATCTGACTCCAGCCTTTCTTCTTCAGAAAAATCATAATTGCAGTCAAAAGCGATTTTCAGGAAGGGAAGAATGTGATCATTTGTGAAAAATGACTTATTGAATCTCAGGATGGGAAGATCACCTAAACCATTCCAGTAGTAATCTGAGCGGAGTTCTTGGAAGCCTTCGAGCTCATAGAGAGAATGCCATAGTTTGGCTATTTGAGTTACTGGATCGTAAGTGTTTCCATAAGTATATAGCACGATATCTTCCATTATAATTAGACTGAAAAACGAATTAAAATAATTATAATGTAAAAATAAATATTTTGCGATTTTGGCAATTTAAAATTTATAAAAAATATGAGTCAGATTTTTAATTATGAAGTCTCTGTCTCCTCACTTTCTAAGCTGTTTCATCTGTGGTATCACTACTAGAATCAGTCGTATCGCTACTAGAATCAGTCGTATCGCTACTAGAATCAGTCGTATCGCTACTAGAATCAGTCGTATCGCTACTCGAATCAGTTGCATCAGCACTGGTATCTTCAGTATCTCCACTACTACCTGAATATCCTTGCACCTTCGTGTTTAACTCCACCACATCAGCTTCTACATCATTAATCTGTTCAGTCAAGCTATTATCCACATCTTGAATTTCATCACTAATGCTATCTTCAGCTTTGCTAATACTGCTTTTCATTTGGTCAGTCCCATAATTAACTTCTCCACTAATTGACTCCGAAATTTTATCTCCTGACTCTTCTACAAGTTCTTGCTCATACTCGCGGGAGTCTTCTACTTCTTTATCATAAAGTTCGTCAATGGATTCTCCAAGACTTTCGTTGTCACTTTCTACATATATATTTGTGCTATCAGTTCTGCCATCTGAAGCGGTGTCCAAAATACTGTCTTTTTGAAGCTCTAAATCGTTAATTTGGTTTTGGATTTGTGACTGAAAATCCCTAAGAACACTTATTTCAGCTCTTATAACTTGGGATTCCTTTGCATCTGATGAGCTTTCTTTTGCTTTTCTTGGTGATTTGTCATCTTCGCTTGGGCATTTATTTTTATAATCAGATTCCGAATGATAAAAGAACGTTGATTTACAGTCACCATAATCATTTGCTGAAGAACTTTCCAAGCAGTATTGTCCATACTCACACCAGCCACAAGCAGAGTTTTCTATACAAGTTTGGCAGTTGTCGTAGTCTATACAGTCTTTAGTTGTGCATTGGTTATAATCCCAAGGATAGCATTCGTTTTCATAAGGGCCATCTTCATCTCCAGCTACGCATTTCAGCTCAGATTGACACCATACACAGTTGGAATTTGAGGTGCAGCTTGAGCATGCTGAAAATTCAGTACAAATTGCAAGATAAACACTTTGCTCAGCTTCTAAATTTTCAATTTGGTAATTTGCTTGATCTAAGTTGTTCTGCAAGTCTGTGATTTGGGCGTCAATCATTGTAGAAGATGAGGTAGCAGAAAAATCGATAGCTGTATTAGTTTGGTAGGTTATGCCACTCATAGAGCTATCAAGATCGCCTGAAAGATCAGAAATGCTTTTATCTACAGTTTCAACCCCATTTGCTAGGATTTCTAGTGCGGATTCTGTATCTTCAGTTTCACTATCAGCTGTCTCATCTGCTTCAGACTCTTCCTCAACTATTTCACTTTCACTATCCGCTTCAACTGTATCATTTTCTTTATTTTCCCCTTCAATTACTTCAGTTTCTCCTTCATTTTGGGTATCTTCTGAGTCTTCTTCAGAATCTTCTTCAGTTCCTTCTTCAGTAATCTCTGTCTCTTCGCTTTCATTTTGAGTATCCGCAGAACTTGTATCAGATGTTTCACTAGTATCATCATAGTTTACTTCAGTCAAAGTCAAATCATTATTCGAATCAGTCTCTTCTGTGTCTGCTTCCTCTTCAGAATCCTGCCGCAATTCAAGAAAATATTGAGACTTCGATAAAGAGTAACCATAAGAAATAGAGATGCTGAGATAAAAGATAAATAAAGCTATATGGTATTTATTCATTATCCGTTTTGCGACCAAATTGAATCTTAAAAAGTAAATTTTTAAAATCATGAGAGGTGGAAATTTAAGGAATATTTTGTGTGTTGATAGAAGCAGATAGAGATAAATATAAATTCTATTGATGTGGAAGAGTTTATTGCTGGGTTTTGGATTAGGCTAATTATTTCTTAAATTATTAAAAGGGTAATGGTATAATGTATAATAATGAGAAGATATAAAAAGACTATTATAAGTAAACTGGCATTGCTAATTTGATATGAAAGACATACATATTAAAGTCTGGATAATATTTAGATATGAATTTAAATGAAAATAAGTATAGATATCTCTTCAAATCTTTATTGCCATTACAAAGAAGAATATAAGACTATAAATCAATATGAAAAATGCTTACAAACTAAAATAATTTAATATTTATTAAATTATCCGTTCAATCCATAATGCACCACAACTGAATTTTTATCATTATTAATTTCATTAGCTATTAAGATGGGTTGCTGTATTACAACTACTCATAAAACCTCTCAATTGGCTAAACTAAGTCAAAGCGAAAAAGACTTATCAGAAGTGGTCGTAAAAACATCAGTAAATACCTCCATGCCAAAATCCCAAGAGTCAAAAGAAGTCCCTTCATTTCAATCCTCCACAAGTAGAATCAAAAAAAGAGAACTCACTGATGTTTACAATATCAAAAAATGTATTGGCCAAGGGAGCTTTGGGATTGTGAGAAAAGGCCAACATAAAAATGATCCTAATCTGATTGTGGCAATTAAAAGTATTGATAAGTTCAAAATCAAATCAAATTTGCATTTATTGAAAAGAGAAGTCTCTATTTTACAAAGCATTGATCATCCTAATATTATAAAGTTTTATGAAACCTTTGATGATGGAAAATACCTTCACATTGTCATGGAGTTTTGCTCTGGAGGAGAGCTTTTTGAAAAAATCATGGAAAAAGGCAAAATAAATGAGAAGAAGGCAGCCTGCTACATGGAAAAAATATTATTAGCAGTCAACCATCTCCACCAAGTTGGTGTCTGCCATAGAGATCTAAAGCCTGAAAATTTTTTATTTGAAAACGATTCTCCCACTGCAGAGTTAAAAATCATTGATTTTGGCCTATCAAATAAATTTGGGGATAAATTTACGCACACAACCAAAATGGAAACTTTTGTTGGGACTCCTTATTATGTAGCCCCAGAAGTTATTAAAGGAGAATATGGTCCCAAATGTGACTTATGAAGTGTAGGTGTTATTATGTATGTCATGCTCACAGGTCATCATCCTTTTAAAGGAGAAACTCCTACACAAATTTTCCAAAACGTCGTTAGAGGCGAGCTGAATATGGAAAACCCAGTATGGGAAACTATTAGTGAGCCTGCAAAAGATTTATTGAGGAAATTAATTGTAACTGATCCTAATCAAAGATTGTGCGCAGATGATGCATTACGTCATCACTGATTTAATGAGGCTCCCAAAGCAAAAATAGAATTGGATCCTAACATAATTTGTGCATTAAGACATTATAAGCCAAAATCTCAAATGGAAAGGGCAGCACTTGGGATTATAGTAAAATATTTATCAGTTGACCAGATAAAAGATTTAAGGCAAGCTTTCTATGATATTGATTTGGACCAAAAAGGGGAGCTGAATATCGATGAAATTGAACAAGCCCTAAATAAATGTGGAATAGAACTGCCAAAAACGCAGCTTTTTGAGATATTTAAAAACTTAGACTATAATGGAACTGGCTCTGTTAAATACTCGGAGTTTTTGGCTGCAACAATTTCTTCAAGAATTCAGCTTGATGAGCATACACTTTGGATGGCTTTTAAAGTGTTTGATAAAGATGACCAAGGGTTCATAACTCCTGCAAATGTGTATGATGTTCTTACGAATATGGGAAAAAACGTCAGCCGGATTCAGGTTAAAAATATTATTAAGGAAGTAGATTTGGAGCATACTGAAAAAATTACTTTTGATGATTTCAAGAAACTTCTATCTGATGGGAAGATTAATTGCTAATTTTCTTTTATACGATAAATAACCCCAAATTTTCCCTGAAATCCGTTTGCATCTAAAACTTTATAAATTTTCCGCCAAATTATAACTTAAAAAGTGTTAAAATATTTATTATCTATCACTAAGCCTCCAAATTAACATTTTTTGCCCTTGCTTGATTTTATTTTTGATAAAGTTGTTTGCAATTCTTTAATTAATTCGTCTTTTTCTTCAATATCGTCCTCTGTTTTTGATAGAATAGCCTCAAGCTCTATCACTCTGAGCCTCAGAGCTTCATTTTGGTCAAGGACCTCTTTTAAGGCTGCCTGCAAAACTTTTGAATATTCATCTTGGCCACTACACCATTTGCATGCCTGAGTGGCAAAGAGTGGCGCGAGAGTGCTTTTTATAGGGGAATGGTCGATAATTTCTGGGCCGTTATCTTGAGATTCTGATGAGCCTTCTGATGCTTTTACTATTCTATTGGTAATTTTGGCAAAAGCTTGTCTGGGAGATCTTCTAACATCGTGATTCGACATTTTTGCGGGTTTTTATAACTAGAGTTAGGGACCTAGAATTACTTATTATACTTCTCCTATGCTCACGGGCCACTAGGAAAATGGTTATCGATCTCAAAAATCTGATCATCGATTTGAATATCGACATAGAATTAGGAAATTCTATTGAAATTTAAATTTTTGTTCATTAAAGGGTGAGCTAATATTTAGAAAAATTAATTCCTATTTTTAATTATTATGAAGAGTTATTCAATATAAAAAATAGAAGATTTTTAAATTTTAATAAGCAAATTTATTTATAATTGTTTATATATATCATTGTTTAAGATATTATAGGTCATCACTGGTTTTTCATCAATATAGTAATATTGTTGTTTTTTAATATAATTCATTTAATAATCAGCACTCATTATTTGGAGAATTATTTAACTTATTAAACAGACTTGTTAATCTAAATCAGCTTCAATTTATTTTAAATTGTAATTATCTAGCTAATTAAAGTTATTACGTACAAGCAATCAACACAAAAACAATTAATATTGAGTTCATTTATCATCCTAAATTGATTTAAGATGTAAACTTATCAATTTTAGCGGAATATTGAAATCTAGCCTGAACTTCAACCATAATTATCTTCAGAATTTGATCCTTATTTATTTTTACAATCAATTATAAGTTTTTATCTCATTATTTATGTAATTTAAATGCAAAGATATGAATATTATGAAATCTCATCTCCAGGACTGAGATCTACAAGCTCAAATCCATTTAAAAATGATACAGTTGCTTTAATTTCACTTCAAAAAGATAACCAGGAGCTAAGGAAAAGACTAAAAGATCTTAATATTAAGTTAACTGATGCGATAACACAAAGAGAAAGCAAAAAAAGGAGGCCATCACCAACCAAGGTGCCTGAAGATAGCCATCAAAAAGCTCAGAGTAAACTTGAATCTTATAAGTAACCTTTATTTAGAAATGAGAAACGTCTGTTACAGCAACGAATCGATAAGCTCTCAGACCCGAACTATGAATGCAGCCTGAAAGAAAAAATTGAAAGACTTCAAAATGCTCTGAGCACCAAGCTAAATGCTCATAAATTACTAAATGCAAGTCTAAGCATAAAAGAAACGACAAATCGAAATAATGAAGAAGTCAACCCTTCTGATCATGCAAATTATTTAGCAGCGATATCCCTATATACCCAGAGGATTAAGAAATTAGATGAAGCTGAACGATTGAATATACAAGGCTTGCAAGAATGGTCACAAAAATACCAAGAATTGAACCAAACTTATTTGGAGCTAAAAAATATTGTCGGAGATGCTGAAATTAGCATGAAAAGAGAGCAAGATCTCAAAGAAAAAATTAAAGAAAAAGAATGACAACTAAAAGTAAAGGAAAAAGAGTTCAATGCTAACTTCAGAGATCTAAATCAAAGGGTTAAAGAGTTAGAACTTGAGACTGACGAAATACAAAGGGAAGAAAATTTTACTAAATTGGAAATTGCGAGAAAATCTGAGGCCCTAGATGATATAAATAGAGAATTCAAAAGAAATAGGATTGGAGGCTTATCTCCAATTGTTTCTAAAAAGGGGAGGCTGAACGGGAATATATCTTTTATTACAAATCACGAGCATAGTCCTCGAATTGGGACTGACTCCTCTTTTATCTATAATATAAGCAAGCCGAACCCTTATTATTCAAAAACACCACTGCCATTCTAGTCTATTGAACACACAAATGAGCGAGTTTTGAGGTTATAGCATAACGATTAATTAATTGAATATAAATTAAGCCTATTTTAATATCACTTTAATTAAATAAATTAGAAAAATCGTTTATGTCATTTTGTTCTGATTCTTCATTTCGTTGACTTTTATAGCAAAAACAAGATCTGCGATCTTTTTCTCTTTATTTGCAAGCAAAACACTATTTTCCTCTTCAAGAGCATGCTTCTTATTTTGCAGATCAATGATTTTTTTACATAAACCTGCTTTGAGTCATTGATATCCATCAGGCTCTAAATCTAAGTTATTATATCATTTTTGGACACTGTTTTCTATATCTTTTGCATAGTTACGGATTATCATTTTCTTAACAGATATAGCATCTTCTGCTAGCTCTTCAAATCTACCACTAATTTCAATTTTAGCTTCACTTGAGATTCTTGAAAAAATATCAGAATTACTTCTGTCTTGTGGAGAAGGCTTTTTTTCCAATAAAGGCTCTTCTTCCAGTACTTTTTTCAGTCTTTTATTTTCGTCTTTTGCCTCTTTTAGCTTTTTTCCCATCTGTTGAAGCTCTTTTTCTATTGAGCTCATAAATTTCTGAGTTTTCTTTTCATAGATTTCTTTTATATTTCTTAATTGTGGGTCAACATTTATTTTTTCTTTTTCTTTGATGATAGTTTTTTTGATTAAATCCAGTGTTTTTGCTTCTTTTTCACTGTTAGATTTTGGCTCTGAAACTGTTTTAACTTTCAAAATTTCATCAGCTAGTTTTTGCAATCCTCTTGAAGCACCTTGGACTTTGTTTAGCTGGCTAGAAGCGGTATTTTTAATTGGCTTTTTTGTTTCTTTAGATATAAGGGATGGAACTTTTCTTGGAGATAAGGGGACTTGTGCTGATTTTTTAAATTGAGAAGTTTTGCTTAAAGAAGCTGATTTTTGAGCCATGTGATTATTATTTTGATTAAATCAAATTAGCAAGAATATCTTGATTAAAGCTAGTCTTAGCAAAATTAGTTAAGTCTAAACTAAATTAATACGTTTATGCATATTATTCTTCTTCCTGCAAAGCTTTATGTTTCTTTTCAGGATCAGGGCTAATTTCATCTCCTGCTCTTTTTGGGTTAAACGCTATTTCTTCTGGAATCCTAAACTCCACACAAAACATGAATTTTCTAGGTGAAACATCACGAACTGTCACTAATTTAATATGAGATGTATCAAAATCTCCCCAAGCTGCTTTAATTCTATCAACAAGCTCAGTCCCATTCGGAACTGAAGAAAATCCATACACATGTATAACAGGTAGCTCTTTCCATACTTCTGGATTAAATCTCCATTTAAATACATCAAGAAATTCAATAGCATCCATTGGTAGGTTCATATAAATATGATTAAACACGCTTGGGAGTGTCTGCATAGGAGGAGCTCTCAGCATATCCTCACATTTCGCTTCTTCTCTTGGAGTATTTAAAAGCTGTACAATAAACTCTCTGGCGTCCATGTTATAAGCTGACAAATTCTTAACAACTTTATTTCTCAATGAGTTTTTTACAAGCCACTCATAGCATGACGGATTTAAGTCATTTGCAATTACCTTGCATCCTAACTTTGCCGCTTTTATTGCAAAAGGCCCTACTCCTGCAAACATGTCACATACGACTTCATTTGGTTTCAGCGTCCCAACAACCCTTATTCTTTCAAATGCCAGCTTTGAGTTCCAATACACATCTCTGAAATTGAAGTTAAATATGCAGTTCCCTTCTTTCTAATTAAAAATTTACCACTTCTGTATCAAGCCTGTCTTCTCCTCCTATAACTTCCATTTCAAATGTTCGGAAAACTGACTCGATTTTGCTTAATTTTGTGACGACAGTTTTTATTGAAGGACTTTTCTATATATTTTTTTACATCTATTGTTACCTGTCCGATAATATATCGATATGGCATGTGTTCAGGCTTTAAATTATAATGGGCAATGTGGCCAATTGTTTCAAACCCTGTAGGGATTACTGTGCCATTAGGAAGAATTTCTTTTAAAACTTCTTCAGCAGAAAAATGGTCATATCCTAATAATATTGTGTGTGGGAGAATTTCATAGTCTCTTAATGTTTCTGGAATTTCGACTATTGAAGGATCTAATAGTAATAATCTGTGATCTTTGGAATCAGGACATGCGATTGTGTTTTCTTGTTTATGAATTTTTAATAGCAACGATCTGTGATCTTGCTTTAATTTATTGCATTCTTTTAAGGGCACTTTAACTGCTTTTAGGTGGAGCTCTTTTTGGAACCTGCTTTATAATTACTTTTCTTTGGGAACTTCTCTTAATTCCATATTTATACCAAAATTAATATAGTTAAATTCCAAATAAATATAAGTTAACGCTATCAATTATACAGCTGAAAATTTAAGATGGGCTATATCATGATGGTGTCAAGCGTGCAAGAAGGTCTGGGCTGTATCTTTCCCTTTCTTCTGAAGTCCAATTAAAAAGAGGGGGTAATGGATCACCATTCGGAAGCCTTGCTTCCTCCTCTTTAAGCTGGTCAAAGAAAGGATGCTGCAAAGATTCTAATGCTGATGGTCTCAACTGAGGAGAATATACCAGCAATCTTGACACAAAATCAATGGCATCGATTGGAGTTCTCGATTTAAATACCCTATTCCAAGGATGCTGTGGCACTTGAGGAAAATTATTTTCTGTATAGCTTGGGTTCATGTCTCTTATTTGTTCTCTATTTGGAGTCCCTAGAATTTTAATAATTTCCACAAGCTGGTCTACCCCACTTTCTCCAGGAAATAAAGGCTGTCCTAACAAAATTTCAGCAACTACAGCACCTGCACTCCACACATCTATTGCAGGTGTATAATCAGTAGCTCCAAAAATCAATTCAGGGGCTCTATAATAACGAGAGCAAATATAAGAAACGTTGGGTTCTCCTCTTATGAGTTTCTTTGCAGACCCAAAATCACAAAGTTTGATACTATGAGTATTTGTATCAACTAAAATATTTTGAGGTTTAATGTCTCTGTGACAAACTCCTACTGCGTGAATATAAGCTAAAGATCTCATAATTTGATATGCATAAAGCTTTACTAGTAAAATAGGCACTGGCTGTCTCATTCGGCTGTAATGCTTTACTACCCTGTATAATGTTTCATTTACAAATTCCATGACGACGTTTAGATAAAGCTCATTTGGCTTTTCACCGTTTATATAGAAGGCGTGCTTGAATGCGACAACGTTTGGGTGAACCAGCTCTTTTATAATTTGAAGTTCACGGTTTTTGTACCGAGGGTCTTGCAAAACCTTTTTTATTGCAACTGTTTCACCAGTTTGAGCGATGGTAGCTTGGTATACAGTGCCAAAGCTTCCGCTACCAGCTATTTTGTCAGCATTATAAGTTGAATTGCTATTTCCTCGCTTTTTCTCGTCAATGCTCATCCTACTCATGGAAGAGCTTAGATCTCCTACACGCCTTCTCACTGATGCTGAGGATACATTGTGAGGTACACTATTTTTTGATGCCCTGTTGCTAAGTCTGTCCATGTTTCTTCCTAACTTTTTTATTTAAATTTAATTATTTAACTAAGAATCATCATTTTAAACCTCCAAAAAATACTTATGGAATTATCTATGTGTTTTTAAAATTATTCTTTAAATTTTCAATTAAATTATTATTTAATTTTTCAGATTTTTTCAATAAGATTTGCGTATGCCCATTATAAGTAATCTTATTTCTCTTATGCAAACCATATTTCAAAAATAATGGAATATGGTGTTTTTAAGAAACAAGCTAGTAAATTTTATCAATAAATTTATGCAAAATATTTTTAAAAGTTTTTTAAGTTTATTGATTTGAAAGAGTGATTTTGCATAATTAAGTAAGCATTTGCAATATTACATCTCAAAGTTTCTTGCTTCCTTATCAAAAAACTTTATGATTTTTTTTTTGCCAGCAAAAAGAGTCAAGACGCAAAATAAATCGTTTAAATAAAAATAGGAATTTAAAAATCGCCGGAAGGCAAACAATATAAAGGTCCCAATTATCAAATAATTTACACACTCTCAACACTGGATTCTTTATTTACCTAAAGAATACTTAATTAAATTCATAATAAAATCCTTTCAAAATTTCAATTCAGTAAATGGTTAAATTTCAAAAAATATTCATCCATTAAAAAACTAGCCACTATATGAAAAGCCTTTTCATCCTAAGGACCTTTTTTTCTAATAATTATTGCTTAATTTTAAAAATTTAATCAAAAAGTCAAGCTTTTACAAATCAATTAGATTATTGTCAAAGCTTTTTACAAATTTTCCTTTGACTCTCAATTTATGTCTTGCAGTTTCACTTCTGCCTTGAAAACTTCTTGAAATCTTCACCTTTTGCCTATATCTCTGGAGTTTCATTTTATATCTTAAAATTTTTTGCTCTCTTATGTGTGGAGGATATATACCCACAAGCGGTTTTTCGTCTTCAAAGTCTGCAGCAGTGCTTGCAATTGAGTTCCAGCTCTCAGTTCTAGGCATTTTCGCAGTGCCTTCTTGAGAGATTGATGATAGGCAAGATTCCAGCTGATGGTATTTGAGTTTTTCTGATTCGAGCTCTTTAGATAATTGCAAACACCTTTCTCTCTCTGCTAAAAGCTCATTTGACAGCTGAGCAATAAGACTTAGCCCAGGTTCAATGGAATTTCAGTGCAGGGCTATCGGGACCACGATTTTTTCTTCTTGTTCTTCCATAGTTATGTATATTAACTTTCTGGTGAGCCCTATTTTTCACACATTTCTTGTATTAGAAAAATTATTGTCGAGGAATAGAGCGCCGCATTGGATGAGAGATTTGTGACTGAAATTTAAGAAATTTAAAGAGAAATTAATTTTGAATAAATTTTGGGACGATTTCTGATAATTTGGCATACTATGGCATCAAATAATATTATAAATTTATTCCATAGTTAATCAGAGTAGTAGATAGAGAAATATTTATAGATTACAGAAATTGATATAAATTGGGAAAATTAGAAAATATACGTTTTTATTTAGCAAAAAATAATTAAAAATCATCAAAACAATTTTTAAATAATTTTAGAAATTTTCTATATGCTCAAATTCTCCAAAAGAAAATTTACAAGTAATAGCAGAAGCAAGAGTTACTTCTAGCTTGGAAAAATGCTTATTTTTAAGACTTGGTAACCTTAAAATATAAAACAATTTTCTTGTGTTCAAAGCTTATAAGGAGTTAAAAGCGAAAACCAAGTATGAGCTAGAATACACTTGGCAAACATTATTTAAATAAAATTCACTCGCCTTTTAATTAATTGAATTCTCATCCATTATATAATGTTCTTCTTACTATTTTTATTATTTTATGGAGTATTTCACAAATCGCTCTGGTCTTCAATTGGCTTACAATTTCTCTATAAAATACCCAGATGATAAAAAAATCTACATCGTCTGTCCAATTTGGCCTACAGAAATATTTTTTCTCTCTGAATTTATTTATGAAAACTTAGATGCGAATGTATTTAAATTCGATTTGACTGGAAATGGAAACAGTCAAGGAGATCATACATATGCTGGCAATTTACGAGACGCAGATGATATTGATGATGCTGTGAAATTTTTATTTGCAAGAGGATACTCAGTTGAAGGAATTATTGGAAATATGAAATTTGGGACCAGTGCAATTATTTATTCTGCCATATATGGCGATGTAAAAACTATTATCTCATTGTCTCCAAAATACGATATGAGTCTTCTTCCACCATTTATAAAAGAAAATTATGAATCAATTAGAACTAACGGCGAAATTGTTCATACTGCCTTTGGAAAAGAATGAAGATGCACGTGAAATATGCTTCAAGAAATGATGAATCTTGACATGAAATATTATTGCCAAAATGCTAGAGGTGATATATATATAATTCAAGGAGATCAAGATGAAATTTGCCCTTATTCGGACTCAATAGAATTTGAAAGAGAGCTAAAAGAAAAGTGCAGAGGGAGATTTGTGCTAAATTGTGATGAGTTTTTTATTGGAGTATTTGATGAGGTTGTGGAGATTATCGAAAGGGTCATTTATGAGAATTAACTTATTTAATTTTTTGAGTCAATTTAATGGTTAAGCATTTTAATACTTGATTGTTTTTCTAGCTTCCCATCAATGAGTAAATAAAAATATTTTACTCGCTCGTGGTTAATTAATTTTTATATTATTTTGTAGAGGAAAAGAGAAAATAACGTGAAAAATCTGCTTTGTTAGCTAATGGATTGCAAATTATCGACGAGACTTCTGGAGAAATGACCTCTGATGAGGATGGTTTATTTTGGGACAAACAGTTTGAGATGATATTGATGAAAATTCTTGAATATGAAGAAATGGATTATGAAGGTGAAAATGAAGAAGGAGAAGATTATAAGGCAAAACTAATGGAAAGGGTGCTGAAATGAGAGCTGAAGTAGAAGAATTGTTATGGATTCAGTCGTGCTGATACAAACAGTAAACAAATGAGGGAGGTTCTAAGGCACTCATTTGTGATACGATGGGAGCTCTGTTAAAAGCAACTTAAACATTTGATATTCAGAAAAAATTTGTTTTTATACATTCTAAGGAATAATTGACTTTTAAATAAAAATCCAAATTGATATGTAAAATTTCTGTTTTATTATTAATTCGGCCATTATTCTATGCCATTTTTATAATATTCCACAAAATATGATCAGAATTACTACAACATTTTTTCTTTATTAAATGAATCTTTAATAAAATGGTGCCTGCTCAGGTAAAGATTCTGATTAAGCTACTATTAGATCTGACCTTTTTCTTCCTAGTATTTTCCATATATCTGATAAACAGCTTCCGCTTCATGAAAACCAATCACATAGGAATGACAGAACTTTCAATAAAATCAAGGATAGATGGCGTTTACGAGATTGGAACTTTTAAAGCCTTTGAAAATCATTGGTGTCCTAATCTTGGTTCAATTGACGCTATATGTGACAATATAGATGATTGGAAAAAAGCTGGGGTTTTATTTATAGTATTTTCAACTTTTGCCCATGTATTCATGGCTTTTGGAATGCTAAATTTAATACTGAAATCCTGCTTCTGTTGTTTCAAACTGAAAATAATGAAGGACTTAGAAAATTATATATATCCTTTGCTTTATTCTTTAAGCTTGATTTTATATGTTACAGTCAGCAAAGTGTTTACGCTTGAAAAACCTATGTATTATAGTGATGCTTATAATGTTAAAGCAGAATCAGGGCTGATTTTAATGTTCATTGCCCTTTTTTTTAGCTTGGTAAGTGGCGGGTATTACTTTTACTTCCGAAGGGAAATCAATGGGTACTGCGAAGTTGCTGGGAAAGAAAGCTTCCTGATGCGAAATGTAGAAAAAGTCTAAATCTAAATAATTCATATTTCCCTTTATATTTTTATTAAATAATGGAACAGCTCGACGAGTGGAGTCAAGTAAATTCAGAGCTTAATAAATCGTAATTCCTACTCAGATGCGAGGACAGAAAGCCAAGATTTGTTCTCTTTGCTGAGAAATGGAATCCTTTCAGCATTCATGCCGCTCGCATTTTTCAAAAATTGAAAGCAGAAAGCTCTGAGAAAGACATTTTCATTGTAGACGCAGATAAATTATTTAGTATTGCGTCTGGATTTGGAATCATAGGAACCCCAGCTTTGGTTGTTTTCTTTAGAGGAATGCCGACTAAGATAAAAAGACGAGGATGGGAAGAAGATATTAAATGTAAATTTTATGCAGATGTCGGAATTACATCAGAAGATAACTATGCCAAGATTGTTAGTTTGGGTAGAGAACAAGCAATTACAGGAAATCCAATTATTTGTGACTAGGGAAGAATTAAAATAAATCATTAGCTTGACATTTTGTTACCAATTTAAAGAGTTAGTTTTACGCCGTGCAATTTATAGATACCTGAGCTCTTTTATAATATAACGAAACAGCAGGATAAACGTTTGTAGGGACGTTTGTATAGGCGACGCCATAATCTTTTCCATTCCTCAAAAAGCTAATTGAGCCTTGATCTCCTTTGTACTCTAGCCTGACACAAATAATGTCTCCTGTCTGAACACTTTCTCCGTAATAATCTTCTATGCCAGTTTCTGGCTTAAATTTCTTCCCTCCACTGCATCTTAGGCCCCAAAATAAGCCGACATCTGGCGGGTGACCATATAAGGCAACATTTTCATCTGCAACCCCAATAAAGATATCATCATCGTCTACAATTAAATCGACTTTCACTTCCCAGGTGAAAATTCCAGAGGCTAGACACAGGTTGCAAAGTACTGTTTCAAACTCTTCTTCTGTTTTCTTTGAAGCTGTCATTCCATTATTTGAAATTTCTATGTTAGCTGCTTTTTTGTTCTCGTTTCAATATAAATTTTGTCTTAGCAAGGCAACAAATGTCGAATGAGACTTCAGCTTGAGATTAAATGGGGAGTCTGTAGGTTTTATTTCTTTCATGGATCCCATGGGATATATCAGTTTAATAATTGCTCCTGCAGATAATGAATATTGCTTCTTCAATATAGAAAATAGATTAGAAAAATCATTAGTAATGTCTCATTCAAGTGATAATAATTTCCGATCTTTGGCAAAAGATTTCACTTTTAAGGTTACTTTATTGCTAATCGAGCTTGGATCAATGTATCCTAAGCCTCCCCATGTAAATTTGACTATAGCTTTTGTTGGGCTTTTTTCTAAGAGCTCCCCATAGCCCCACACAGTATAAACTTTAATCTGTTCTAATCCATTATCTCCTTCTTGCCTTGTCATACACTTTATTTTCCTAATTTTTTATTATGAATCCAAAAATATTGCATCTTTTTCCTGAATTTTATATTATTAATCCAAAGTCCAATACAATTTCAATTTCTGCACAATTAACTATTTCTATCCAAGAACCATCAGAAAAATCTTTATAAAAGGCTTAAATACAAGTGCAGACCCATTACTGGTTTTATTTAAAATATTCTTCAACTTCACCGCTCTATATCATTTATTATAATCCTAAAATAATCCATATAATGAAAAATCCAGTATAAAAACAATTACACTAAAAATCTGATTGCAACCCGCATTTATTTAGCACAGTATGGCGTTTTGCTATTCAAAACTGCATAAGTTATAATTAAAATGGGAGTGGAAATATCAAGAGAAATTCCTTTCAGCCAAGAAGAACTTTTAATGCTCGAGCAAAGATTCAGACGTTTAGACATTGACGGAAGTGGGATGCTCGAGCCCAATGAATTTTTTGACATTCCAGAGCTAGCACAAAATCCACTGGTCCAGCGTGTGATCTCTGTGTTTGATAAGAATGGAGATGGCAATATTTCTTTTTATGAATTTGTAACTGGACTTTCGAAACTGTCAGAAGCAGGGTCTGAAGACGACAAGCTGCACTTTTTGTTTGCAATCTATGATATGGACAAAGATGGCTTTATTTCTAACGGAGAATTGTTCAGGGTGCTCAAAATGATGGTGGGGAATAATTTGACTGATGTTCAGCTGCAGCAATTAGTTGATAGAACGCTGATACGAGCTGATGAAGACTTTGATGGGAAAATTTCTTATCCGGAGTTTTGCAAAATGGTCAGAGATATGGATATTGGGGAAAAACTTACTCTTCATCTAAAATAAGAAGTTAATTATTAGATTCTGACGTAATTAATCTGATTATAAAATTAGTCTTATATTTTATTACTTACTAAGTCCTAATTTGGTTTTTGAGGTAAAAATTGCTTTAAACTCACAAATGCTTCACTTAAAAGTTTTGCCTTTTTTATAGCAAAATTTTTAAAACTTTCGCGAGACTCTGAAGTGCACTCCCAATAATTTTTGGAAGCATCATACTGCTCTTTAGATGCTATTGAATTGCTGTCATCTTCAAGCATCCTTAAGTGCAATGGCACCTCTTCTTCACATTTTTCTTGAATTATAGTGTTTAATTTGCTTTCTTCTCTTTCTAATTGTTTTAAAGCTAGCCAATAATTGTCTATTTGGCTTAAGCATTTTTCATTATTCTGTAGATAGCATTTTCCTTCAACATAGACAATTCTTTGATATAGCATTTTCAAATTTTGATTGGCATTGGCTGCAATCTCCTCAAATTCTTTTTCTTTTGCTTCGAGTTCAGCAGCATTTTTGCTTATCCCAAAGTCCATATTTACTATAAATAAACTTTCATTGAGTTCATATAAAATATCTTTGCAAGAGCTGCAGTCACATAAAATTTGCTTAATACATATTTTTGATATTTTTATAATAGTATGAAATTATGTAAATTAATCATATATTTTTAATTTAATTCATACATTGAAGCTTAGTTGTATTATTTACGCTAAATAATATGTCAGTTTCAAAATATTTGAGATAAATCAGTAATTTTTCAAAATATTTATGCAAACAAAAATTAGGGTTTGCCATATCAGAAAATATAATAATTCCAATATTTTATCATTTAAAACGATAAATATAGAAACAAATACTTAATTATGTGATTACAGATTAATTATTCCTTATACTTTACAAGGACTGCGTAAAAATAGAGATGGACTCACTATTTCTTTAAAGCTCGACAATGAAGCTTTATACATTTGTTGAATCTGAAAAATTTCGTATTCCATCATACTTGGGACAATACTTTCTTCACAATATAAGCAAACCCTGTTCTGATAACCCTCTTCAGTTTTCAGCTTTTTTTTATAGTCCCATCCCCATTTGTACACCTGGGCTTCAGTTAGACCAGTTTTTGACACGAGTTCCGCCACCTGCTCTTTGGTTCAGTGTGGGTTGATCTCGTATTCTTTTCGCAAAATGCTGATTTGAAGATCAGTCTTTCTATTTCGCTTTTTTGACCCATGGAATTTAAAAGATGGAGACCCTTCTGTTGAGTATGAGTTGGAGATATCGCTGTCTTCGCTCATATAAGGGTCATATTTTTGTGTGGTTTTTCTTTTGGAGTTGTGTTTGACTGCTTTTGGTGTGTATATGCAATTGTCATTCATCGATCTTGTCTTCATTCTTTATTATAAAGTCTATTTAATTATTGTAATATGGAATCATAATATTCAGAAAAAAATATTCAAAATTTTTTTAAGTGCGTAAATTACAAGATGCTTTGAGTTGATTGCAGCTGAAGCGAAATAATAAAACATTATTAGCTGAGTGTTTGTATGGAAACACTGAAGAAATATTTATAATATATGATGAATAATCTTTAAAGATTGAAGAAAAGTATTAATTAAGGATTATTAAGTTCTTTAATTTTATATTTTTTAATATAAATTAAAAATCCTTCATAGATTTTGATTTATTTGATCAATGCTGCAAAAATATAATTTATCAGTCATTCATTTTTAAATTAGATAAGGTGAACTATTATCAATTATTAATTTATTTTAAATTTCATATGCAGGAAATTTTGCTTCTTGAGGATTCAATAGATCTAGATAAAATAAAATATTTCCACCAAGTCCCTCCATCAGGCTGAATGGACGATCTGGCATTCCAATAACCAATCTTTGAGAATCTTCATAATTTTCGATTTCCCTGTTTAAATTTTGATCAATCAGCATCTTATCAGCAAAACATTGAGCTCTATAAAGCCATAAGTCATCTCGAGTAGTTTTATACAAAGATAAAAAGGCATATCCATTTCCTGATATTCCATGACAAACGCCTTTTCCTTTTTTTATCAGCCCACGCTCCCAAATCACATTTCCAGCCCTTATAGCGGCATCTAAATAATTTTGATCCTGAAAAGCTAAAAACGCTTGGCACAGCATAGGGACAGCTCCTGTAGCCCCATGACAAAAATGGACTAAATCATCCCTATTTTTCCCTTCAGATGATGGAAAATTTCCAGACGGAAACCTCAAGCTCAGCAAGTATCTTATTGTATCCCTTATATTATGGTCATAATTATTTTGAAGATATTTCCTGCTTTGCAGCAGCATCATTATTACTCCAATACTCCCATGAGCTCCGCCTAAATAATATTTCCCTCTTCCAATAGGCCATTCATATTTCAGCATTCCATAATTATTTCCTCTTCTGACAAGCTCATTTACAGTTCTGTTTAATAAGGAAATTAAATTTTCTCTAAGTGGTATATCACTTCATCTATCAAGTATAAAAAGAATAGAATAAACATACCCAGCTAAACCATTCAATAGCTCATTTTCGCTTTCTGGGATAAGGTTTTCATCTCTGCACACATCTTCTGCATATTTTACATTGTTTGTTGCGACTGCAGTAACAGCATAAATTCCTGATCTTCCTGTTAAAAATCCTAATGTAGTATTTCTATCATTTTGGCATGAATTTAGATTAGCAATTATTGCTTCTTCTAAAGCACTTTTGTACTCATTGCTATATTTTATGTATAAATTATAGTAAAAATACAAATTTCCACCTGATCCTGTATATATAGAATATCTTTTTTTCTTGTTCCCTAATGAGTCTAATTGATAATCTGAGTTTGGTGGGTATTCCCTTTCCATTATGTCAATCATAGTTGGAAGCTCTCTTCTAATCTGTTCAGTTACCCCTGATAGCAGCTGTCCAGCGAATTCTGGAGAGTTATTAATTACATACCGACTCATCCTAAAAAAATTTATTAAATCACATAAATTTATGCAAAAGCTATCAATTTTTTTTATTCGCCGTTTACTATTTATGAGAGTTTCGTATCTCTAAAAGGAGCTATTTCTTTTGGAGATCGAGGGATAGGAGACTTTGTTTTACGAATATCTGAGAAATGCTCTACTTGTGGTCTTGGAGAAAGTCGAGTCAATCTGTTCCTTAGCAGCTCATGTGTGGTCGGGGGAGTCAAATCTGCAGCTTTACGGTTTGCAGGACTCCCTGATTGAGGTCTTGAGATTTTGGTAGGGACAGATAAAAAGGAAGTTGTTGTGCTAAATTGTTTACTTGATGCCCTTTTATGGATTTTAACATCTGGAATAGTGTGAATTGTATGGCATTTTTGAATTGAGTTTTCTAATTCTTCTGCCTCATAATCTTTGTCTGAAGTGTGATTGATAATTTTCATATACTTTTTAGTTATTTTTCTTCCTGAATTAAGGCATAGTTGGCTTAGGATTAATGTCATAGCTGAAATTGTTTTTAAATTCAGTCGATCACTGTAACCTCTCATCGTTTCAAGATGAGTTAGAGGGATCTTGCCACCAGATCTGGTAATCCAAGGATGACTAAGAGCTAAATTAGCAGTATATCTTTCCATATAAGAAATTGTTGTACAATGCTCAAACAAATCTCTAGCAAGTGAAGGAAATCCACTGGGATATTCTCAGTGTATATTCTTCAACTTCCAAATTATCCTGTTTTTATCATCCCCTACTTCAAAATATGGGTGTTTCCCAGCTACAAGGTTATATAAAATTATACCACAGCTTCATATATCAACAGGCTCGCTATAATGCTTCTCCAATACTTGTTCAGGAGCCATATAAAGCATGGTTCCATCCATAGAATGAAGCTGCTCAACTAATGTATATTTAGTGCTCAGTCCAAAATCTGCAACCTTGACTGATGAAAGGTCATTTAGATCTCTAAACATGATATTATCTGGCTTTAGATCTCTATGCAGAACTTTCCTATCATGCAAATATGCAACAGCTCGAAAAATTCCTTTCATTACTGTTGCTGCCTCTTCTTCAGATAGCCTCCGATTTTCTATTAATTGAGTCAAAGTGCCACCTTTTAAGAGCTCCATCTCGATATAAATGTAGTTATCTGTGTGCTTCACGTCAATGAATTTAACGATGTTTACATGGTTTAGCTCAGCTAGAATTCTAGCTTCTTGCATTGATCTAGCAATTTCTCGGTCACTGAGTTTTTGCTTGCTTAAAACTTTTACTGCGATTTCATTGTTAGTTTTGATATCCACACATCTAAAAACAGATCCAAATGCTCCTTTTCCCATAAGTGAAATAATGTGATATAGATATCCTATCTCTCTATTCAATTTGTCTTTCATTTATTTATTGATTTTTAAATGAAAAATCAATTAAAATAGGCCAATAGATTTTTTGTAAATAAATAATTTTACGATTAGATATAGATTTTGTATAGATTGATTATTTTTTATAACGAAAATTGATTTTTATTTTTTAATAGATCTGGAGAAATCCATTTAACTCTCTATAATTAATATGGTGAGTGATTCATAACAATTTCCTGCATTAAGTATAAATCCTAGAAAATTTCTCTGTTAATAAAGATATTTACCATAAGATTGATCTTACAAACAAAGATCTTCAGGATTTAAGTGAAACTTTAATTGACTCTTATTATCAAAGCTATATATTAGAGCACAATAATCAATGCATTTCGCATTTATCATAATATTAAGAATTTAAATGGATTTATATTGTAAATTTTTACAGATCATACCCAAACAGAGAACATCAATCTGCCTAATAAATTAAAAAAATTCTTAAACTATCTACATTAAATTTCCACAATGACTCTACTATATATTCCACGACTTTTAAAATAATTTAATATATTGTTTTATTATTCTAAACTTAAATCCATCGTGAAGTCATACTCAATTGTTGGGACAACAGATGACAAAAACTTCAGGAAAACAAAAATCGCATGATGAACTTGAGCTTGTGATCCATTTGATTCCAGCATATCAATAAAATGCTTCATCATCTTTGCATGATTACAAGGGTGTATCGATACTTGATCAGTGCCTAAGCAAGGATGTCTTTCAATTGTCACTGTTTTATGTGCATAGTCTCCCATAATATCATCAAACATCATATCAGGTGTCAACGGATTCATATGTTCATCATACCCTGTAAGCCACATTCTGGGCGTCTGATAGTAAGTGTCATAAGTTACAGAAAGGTCATATACACGGGTCTTCATTATTGATTCAACTGGCTCCTCAGCACTTATATATTGATTTCCAAAAAGAACAGCAGGCTCTGCAGCATTTTCATCAATTAGCTCTTGGCCTTGAAGATCGGCTAAATCAGGGACTTCTTCTTCTTCGTTAGAAATTTGAGGCTTTGAGATGACTATTTCATCGGGCTCTTCACGAGGCCCAAGGATCTCTGCAACAACCCACCCGTCCTCAGTCTCCCTTTCTTCTACTTCGTTTTCTCCGATTGCATTTATACGCTTTCTGCATGGGACACCTCTGGTTATAAGAAATTGTTTGTCGGCTGGCAAATGTTTTTGCTCGTAGCCTGGGGCACTTGTATTCCAAGTCCATGTGGGACATCTATGTACAAGCTGATCGCCAGCAATTAAAAATTCTTCTGGAGTCAGAGTGCCTGCTTCTAAAAAGTGGGATTCTTTGGGCTGAGACATAAAAACACCTGCTACACTTCGATACCAATTTCCTATTTTATGAGAAACCATTTATCTAAACAGAGTATAAGTCTCTATAAAAGATTCATAATTTATAAACATTGTTATTTTATTATGCGTTTCTAATCTGATAATTATTTATTATTTTGATCTGATTTATCTAAAATTTCTACTTGGGTCCTCATACTAAATATATTATACCGCATCAGTCTGCACAAGATAAACACAATAAGCTAATAAGCCTGCATTGACTGTATAAATAAGTGACTCAATAATACACATTGCAACACCAAAATCTGCAGCTCCTCCTGATTTATCATTTAGCACCGGGATGCGTGCCCATCCATTGAAGGCTCCAAAAGGCAAACAACTTGCCAAAATATATAAAATTACCAAAATTACAGCCCCGATCTTGAACTTGAACAGATGGCTGCTGTCTTTCTTAGCAATCCCGTAATATCCCCAAAAGAAAGTAAAAGTCCCAAGCACCATCCCAATAATAAAGTTCAGAAAAGTGAAAAGAATATCAATGCCAGGGAGGACCGTTGCTGAAAGCACTATGGTACTGATAATATTAATGGATAATACAATTGTCAATAAAATCCAGCTCACATAAATTTTTTTGATTAGCGCTTTCTCATTTCCTTGGAAATCTGATAATCTGAAATGGATCAATTTGAGACATGGTGGGAAATTGTAGTCGTGCCAATCAATATGACTGTTATGCTCTGATATTGCTAAGGTCAAAATTACTGCTCGTTGAAAAATTTGATGACAGCTTGCTGCCTATTGCTTTCATAGCTAAGCTAGCCATTTTAAGTTTGATAAGAGAATATAGATCAGATATGATTTTTTAAATAAATTCTAATATATTTAAAATCATTATTCTCCAAGATGTTAAAGAAGCAATTGCATATTTTTTATTTGACTCTTAATTTATAGTAGAATTTTTTTTATTATTATTTTGTATTTTTACTATTTTCTATCTAAAAGAAGATTTCTCCAAAATATTGTAATTTTAATATTTTTATCCTAGATTAAAACTAAGAGTCTTCAAGTAGTAATGAATTAGGCAAACTCAACATTAATAGTCATAAATGTCAACTCCAAAAAGCCATACAGCAATGAACTTTTTCAACAATGGGAAGCATCAAAGATCCTTGCCGCTTATTTTAAATAAGAGCAAAACTGTAAGAGTAAGGACTTCAGGGACACCGAATTTTGCAGTAGCAAGCCCAATTTTCCCATCGAAGTCTATGAGGCGGCAATCAGTGCCGAATGAAGATACAGAAGACATGATGGAAGATCCTCCTGAAAGACAATTGTCTAAGGGAAGTATGGAATTTTATCTTGGTCCGCTTGGTGCGCAAGCAAGGCTCGAATTTTTTGAATCGTATAAGAATATTCGAAATCAATCTCAAAGAACTCAATTTGAGCATTTAGAAGAAAACCCAAATTTAGCTTACTTAGAAAAAATTGATAAGGAACGCTTAAATCCAAACCCATTTGGGATCATTCGGAGAAAAGGCCCAGAAGCTGCAATTGATATTCGTCATTATAGCATGGGGGATAATTATGCAAGAGCTTTTTCAAGAGGATTAAATCACTATAGAGAATTAGACAGACTTGATATAGGGTCAAATAGGCTTACAGAGAGTGGAAGCGTTAAAATATTGAAAAATCTTCAAGACAAAAATGTCAAAACCTTAATTTTATCTGACAATTCCTTAGGGATAAAATCAATTGAAAAAATAATTGAGCTTGCATCAAGGCCATTTTCAAAGCTAAAACATCTTAATCTAGAAAAAACAAAACTCGGAGATTCTGCAGTGATTGACTTATGTAAGCATCTTACTGAAAATAAAGTTGTGAAAAAGCTAAATTTAGCAGGCAACAATATCACTTCAAAATCAGCAACTGCAATAAAAGAAATGATAAGATACAATACCTGCATAAGAAATCTTGATTTTCATTGAAACAACTTAAGAGGATTAGGAGCAATTGAAATTTTTGAGGCGCTTTACCAGAACGACTGCATAAAGCAGCTAGATCTATCTTGAAATGCAATGGGAAGATATGAAAATTCAGATGTAGGTCAAGCAATTTCCAAGGCGTTGAGGATAAATTCAATTCTCAAACATTTAGATCTTTCCTATAACTATTTCAGTGAAGAAGAGTGCAAAATTATTGGCCAAGGCCTAAGTGAAAACCACGATTTATTAGGAATCCACATGCTTGGTAACGATTGCTATATTGACTCTAGAGGATTCATAATTCCTACAGCATACAGTGGAAAAATCGAGCAAGGCCATTTCTTCCACAGAATTCTAGGCAAAGACAAAAATAAAAGCCCTCAGCGAGGAGGTTTCTCCATGAATTGCTGGATCTGTGAAAAATGGGTTGAAATGATCTTTGCATGAATTCCAGGGAGATCTGGAGCTGCCAAAGACGATCCTATTTTTCTTCATTTAGAATGTGATAGCTATACACCTCAACTAATGGACATTCTTGCTAATGGATCATATCAACTTATCAGAGCTGTTCCTCCAGGTACAATAAAATTTTTTTATAGTGACTTAAACGGCCCAATGAAATCTGACGAATTTAAAATTAAATATTTAGACCAACCTTTCAAAAATAAGCTTCATTATGGAGGAGGGTATACAGAAACAGTAAATATTCATGCCGTAAATATAAGAAATGTCATTGGAGATGAATGCGGGGTAAAATATACATTTAATGTAAAACCCAGAATTATTGGAAGGGTGTATCAGCCGCCATTAGAAGAAATGGAAAGAATTCCATGGAGCATTCCTATATCGCTGTTTAAGGATTATAAATTTGATACTGAAGAAAGCTTAAATGAGTGTTTTGAGTTTGATTGGAGATACTCAAGATTAGGTAATTTTGTAAAAAATCCTACTGATCAAGAAGCGGTGAGAGATATTTTGAAGAAAAATTATATGTATATTAAAGAAACGTTTAAAAACTTGTCTGCTTATGGAGGATCTGAATTATTTTCAATAGGAACAAATGTGCTTACTGATTTCCTCAACCAATGTCTTCTTATAGATACATTTTATGGAGCAAGTGATATGGGCGTAAACTGGAACTCAGTCATTGTGCCAAAAGAAAAAGGGCAGATTTACAACCCAGGAAGTGCTTTGGTAAGATATGAATTTATGGAAATCCTAGTCAGGATTGCTAATGATAGATTTTTGAGGAACAAAATCTGCAGCAATATTGCAGATTCTGTGCAAAAAATGATTAACGATCATTTAATTAAAAATATGATTCCAATGGATACCAATATATGGAGAAATGAAAAATATCTATGTGAAGAAGTCGATTTAGTATTAAAAGCTCATAAACCCATTTTAGATGCAATTTACAAAAAATATAGTGGGAAAAAGACTCTTCCTGGGCAAAAAGTATTTATGTGTTTAGATGAATTTAGGAACTTGTGCAACGAAGGCGGACTTGTAAATGACAAATTTGCGAGCAGAGAGATTGACCTTTGCTTTAACTTAGCAATGATGACTCAAATGGATGAACTATATAAGAAAAGGCATATAGAGATGAGTTTTGTGGAGTTTTTAGAGGCACTGTGTAGAGCGTTCGACATGGCAAGTATTTCTAATGTTCCATTGATTGAGCTGGAAGAAGAAAAGCATCTATTTGATGCCAAAAACGACAAGCTTCCCCTTAATAAGAAAGTTGAAGCAGGAGTGCAAAGTCTAATTAGGCTTTGCCCAGAAGCTGTCCAGGAAACTTTTGTTTATCCAACTGATGAAACTTATAAGAAAATGATGTATAGGCCTAGAACTAAGGCATCTAATTAAATTATCAAATATATTGTAAGAATTATCATAATTTAATTCCTAGTAATTAAATCCTAAATCTATCACTAAAAATTTGTCTTAGTTCAGAAAAGTTGATTAGTTAGCACTACTTCTTTTTCTTTTCCTCAATAATGAAAGTCTTGCATCTCTTAATAACTTTTAGCCTTCTAACCTTTGATTTGGTGCACTCAAGTCTAAGAACGACTTTCTTTGTAGTTTTAGCCTTTTTTCTGAAAATAGGCTTTGTCTGGCCACCGTAACCTTTTTGCTTTAGATCGTATCTTCGTCTGCCTTGAGCTAAGGAGGATTCCTTTCCTTTCTTATATTGAGTGACCTTATGAATGGTGTGGGTCTTCAACTTAGGACAGTAAGTCCTGATGGTTTTAGGCATCTTCACCATTTTCACCACTAATTATAAAGCTCTTTTTATCTATTTACTTAAATGGAATCTCAAATCTCTAAAACCTCCACTTTCAATAGAGATGAGAAGAATCATCCATAAAATTTCATATTAATTAATACTTTTCTTAGGGTTAATGGGATGAATTAAATGGAAAATAACTTCTTTTTATTGTATGTACATAAATATTGAATACTTAATGCTCTTCTATCATTATAATAATAAAAAAATATTTCAAAAATGATGAGTCTTTGCGAAATCTGCGGAAATGAAGCGATTTTTTTATGCAAATGCAGAAATGGGAAGTTCTGCAAACCTCATTTAGACAGACATAAATCAGAGCCTGGAAATCACCAAGTAGTTGCAATCTCAGAAGCTCAAGAATCTCAAAAACCTGGAAAAAAATCTGTATCCTTTACCCGAAACAATGATTCCTCTACAGGAGGTGATGGATCAAAATCTGGACATCAGCTCTCAGAAAAAGAGATAAGAAAGCAAGTTGTGCGTGCAACTTTAGATAGAGAAATGAACAAAATTATAAAATTTCGAGAAGATACATTGGAATGCATTGACTCCCTACAAGAAAGTTACATACGACAAATTGTTACTGATACAAAAAGTTTGACTACAAGCCTTCTTGAAGAAATAGCTGCAAAAGAAGCTACACTAATAAGTGCGCTAAACGAACTTGACAAGCCAGGCGATATTCCTGTCGGAAACCCTATAATAGAGCGTATTAAAGAGCTTAAAGACCCTGAAGACTGCCTTGTACAGTGTTCTGGAGACGTTAAAGAAGTTTCTTTCGACATTCGCGACTTCATGTCAATAGAAATGGGCTGGGCCGCAAATCCAGTAATAGAAGACATGAAAGTTTATTATCAGCAAAACCAAGCAGTGATCCCATTAAAAATGAAGGATTTATTCCAAAAAATCATTTCAGAAAAGCATTACACATTGAAAAAAGTCAATTTAAATAAAGCAAAAATTGGAAAAGAAGGAATTCCACACTTAATAAAAGCTTTAAGCCTCCTACCACAAATAGAGATCCTTAAACTAGGCAGTAATGGACTTGGGTCTGAAAGTGCAGAACAAATAGGAGAAGCGATATCTAAGCTGACAAGGCTACAAAAACTTATTTTGTTTGATAATGATCTGAGGGGAAGCGGAATTCAAGCACTCTCACCTGCATTTCAAGATTTAAAAGAGCTTCAAGTATTAAGTTTGGCGAAAAATTCTCTTGGAGCTACAGGTGCGAGGCATATTTGTTTAGTTTTGCAAGGGATGGCAAGACTTAAAGAAGTAGACTTAGACTATAATGCTTTAGGGGCCGAAGGCGCTAGGTATTTAGCGGGGGCATTGCCAAAAATGACACATTTGAAGACTTTGAAATTGAGGAATAACAATTTAGGAGATGATAGTGTAAAATTCTTAAAAGGAGCATTAGGAAGAATGAATAAGCTGGAATTATTGAAACTTGAAAATAATCCGATGGGGAATGACGAAAAAAGGACTTTGCAAAATGTAGTAAGACCTGGCTGCAAGGTGGAATTTTAATAGGATCAATCAAAATAATTAACTATATAAAATGTTTATAATGATCAAAGTTTTAGTAAAATATTTATTAACTCTAATTCATCCTTTTCAAATACTCTCTATAAGATAAAGACCCAAAATTCCTCGAGCGGCTTGTATTCGAATGCAAGTCAATACTCTGCAAATTTTCATTAGACTCACTCAACTGAAGTTGCGGAATAAAAATATTCCCATCTTTAGGCGTTTTATATAAACTTGGTGTACTTTCACTGTGCAGTCTTTTGTTTTTCTTCAAAGTATCTATCGTTTTATTTTTCTTTAATTTTGCATGATCATCAGCTTCAATTTTTTTAATTTCATCCTGCCTTCATAGCAAATACTTCCCCTTCCTGTTCAGCCTTGTAAATTTCATATATGCTGGGGTATGAACTTTTCTGTTTTTCTCAAAATCTATTTTTATTGTTTTTTTCTCATTTTCTTCAATTCTCAGCTTTTCTTTTTCCATTGACTCATCAATCATTGCATTAATTTTTGTGTCAACTAATAGAAGTTTCTTTTCAATTGGGTCGATTTTTTCTTTTGCGGATTTATCGTATACCATTGAGTTAGTCTTTTCTAAGTTTATGTTGGACTGCAGCTTAATTACCGATGAATCGATGGTTCGGCGGACTTGGGACTCTTTTAAATAGTCAGATATTACCTGGAATTTTTCTAAAAAATGAGAGTCTAGGTTTACAAGCTTTTTATGTTCTAATTGTGGAGAAAATCCACGGGTTGTTAAGTACTCTTCCATTGCAGGGGTTAAAACCCTAAAGTTTTTTTTATGGAGAGTTGATGGCGGGTATGATGATAAGATATGCCTTTCTGTGGACTGTGCTATTAGCCTTTCTGTAGTCTCATAACAAATTCCTTCAGGCAGCTCAAGTTTTTTTAATTCTGCTTTTCTTTGGTTTTCTTCTTTAAAAATTCTTGGCAATGCTGGTTTTTCAGTCGCTCTAATTGCTAGCTCTCTGAATTTCCCATAAGCGTTTTTTTGATTGCTCAAAGTTTGTGATAGTGTATTTCCACTTTTTACTCTTCTGAGCCTATCTTCAGAAAAGTCTCTGTATGTGTATTACACAAAGAGCTTAAGATTTTTTTTGTCTTTGGTGTTAAGTGGGTGGTTTAATTCAATTTTTTTCATTAATTTCTATTTATTATAATCCAAGCTTAGCTCTTGCATTAATCAATTTCAAATGATAGGCTTCTTCGTCGATAAGTGGGGCTTCGTCAGAGTCGATTTCAAGTGATACTTCGTCACTCCAGTAGTCGTTGTCTTCTAAATCTGCAGATTCAGCTGTTAAATCTGCAGGTAACTCAGGGCTGCTCACAGCTTCTCCTCTTTCCAGTCTTTCTAGCTTTTGCAGCCTATGATCTTCAGCTTTTTTCATATATTCTTCATACGTTTCATCAGTCATTTTGATATCATCCTTATCAGTTCTTCATATCCAAGGATGCTTCAAGCACTCTTGAGCTGTCGCTCTTTTTTCTGGCTGGTATATAAGCATTGGCCTCATAAAATCAGCTAGCTGTTCTGCTTCTTCTATCTTAAACCTATACTTATCAATCAAAACATCCCTAAGCAGCCAAATATTTAGCCTGTCTATATGTCTGAGCCTTCCATATTTATTTAAAAACTTCTTTGAGTCCCTTCCTGAAAGACTCCAATGTTTTGGCATTAGCCCAAGGGTTTCTATCATCTGAGCAAGATGGTCTTCATTTTTATCCGTATCTTTTCCTGATCTTGGCTCAAATAAGAAATCGCCTGTTAATAGCTCAAAAAGCATGCAAGCAAAACTCCAGACGTCAGCTGTAGCATTATAGTCAATCCCTAATATCACCTCTGGGGACCTATATTGCCGTGTTTGGATTTCTGTTGCAAAATGCCTATTAATCCAGCATGCATTGCCTAAATCAGCTATTTTAATTCTGACACTTTCATCATAATCTACATCGGGGCTTTGTAGACTTTTTAATAAATCTGCTTCTTGGATCTCAGAAATTTCTTCTTCTACTGCCTCAGCTTTCTTGTTTTTATTTCTTTTTCTTTTCCTTTTTTTTGGCTTTTCAGATGTTTGTGTGGAAATATTATCAGGACTTGGCAGCGCTGCTTCTTGGTTTTCAGCCTTTTTCTTCTGATCCAGCACCTTTAAATTCTCATTTTTCTCTGCTTGTTTTTCTTTTGGATTTTCAGCTTGTCCCGCCTTTTTCTTTTTTTCTTCTTCTTTTTTCCTTTGCCTATACCTTTTTCTTTTTTCTGCTTTTTGAATTCTTTTGATTTCATCTTCATCAATTTTGGCTCCAATTTCTGGATACAAAATACTTTGCGGAAGCTCCTTTGGAGGAGTCCCCTGAAGATTTTTATTCAAAAGCAGACCTCTAGTGAGTATTTCTTTAATTTGTGCTTGGGAAAGCTGGACTAGGACGTTTTCTGGCTTTAAATCTGTATGAATAATCCCACAAATTCTATGCAAATAGTCAAGGCCAATTAATACTTGTCTTCCAATAGATCTTACTATATGGACTGGGACTCCTGCATATTTATAATGCTTAATGATTTCCAGTAGGTTAACTCCTAGGATTTCAAAACACATACAAACGTGAGAGCCATTCGGACCTGTATGCAGAAAAGTATTAAGAAGCTGCACCACGAAACAGTGGTCAGTTTTCATACCTTCTTCTTTGATTTCTTCTGCTTCTGAGGTGCCTGCGACGTATTTCATTATGGATTCGATCCATCTTGGATCCTTGTAACCCTGCGCGATTTTTATTAATAAATCAATTTCGTCATACGCTGCTTCTGTATAGTTCGGGGCAGATCTTTGGACTTTCATTGCGACATAAGTCCCATATTTTGTGTCTTTACAGAGCCAAACTGTTGAAAAATGACCCCAGCCGAGTTTTTGGACAACAATGTAACGATTCAGGAAAAGCTCGCCTATATGTACGGGGTGGTAGCCACCAGGCCGATAGTCTTTGCTGCTCTCTTCTTCGTTGTCCATCACGACTGAGCTGTCATCACTTTTACCCATTTTAATATTTGAATACTAAATGAAATAAGTTATTATAAACCATAACATTTTTATAAGCACTGGAAACAATTAATTGATTTCTGGGCTACATAACTGAGCAGTTATTAAATCAAGAAAGGATTCGCGTATTCGTGAATTTTCAGATCTCACAGCTACGTCAACTCGAAGAGTATTGGGGTCAATTGTAGTCAGAATAAGCACAGGAGGTTTGGAATTGCCTGCACCAAGCAGCTGGGCTTGGCTGAGATTTTCAATTTCTTTACATGTGTATACCTTTATTGAGTTTGAAAACGACATGTGCAGAGAAAGTTCATGCATTGATTTTATCCCTAGCAAAGGAATATTTCTCTTTTCTTCTTTACTTGATAAGTCTTCTCATAACCTCCATATCTCTTTTGCGTCTTGCTGAAGTCCATGCACAAATCTAGCAGCAGTTATTGGTAATCATAAAGAATATTTCTTCTCAACACCTTGCATTATGCTCAATCTGAGCAACGGGATTTTACCTGTGAAATTAATTAAAGACGCTTTTATCATACGATTGGCTTGAGCACCCTGTTGAATGATATCATGAGAATGTGTTGGACTGATTGACAAAATTAGCCCATCTTTTTCATAGTCCGCAACTTCAGTTGTGATTTCAGTGATTGGGCAATTATTTTTATTGCCGATATACATCATCCCTATAATATTTGTGTCGTCGGAAGCAATTTGTAGGCCAACTTGTATGTTTTCGTCATCAAATAGAACCCCTCTTGCCATACTGTTAGAAGTCCGGTAAAGGTCATAATTATTTGCTTCAGAGCTTATTTTTCGTTCAAAAGAAATTGGACTTTCACATGATGGATTTTTTATCATCTGTGGAGGCTTATTGTGGTTGAAGCTGTTTTCAATTAAATGGTTCTCTTTAAAGCCATTTGCTCTAGAAGATTTATCTTGAAAACCGTTATCTAGCTTCGTAAGTTTTTCTATTTGTTGGATAGCATCAAATAAAGACTTGTTTAATTGAGTATTAGCTGATGTTAATTTATTTATAAGCTCATCTTTCATTGAGATATCTTGCTTAGCTAGTTCTAAAGCTTGCTTTAAAAAATTTACCTCATTTAATAGTTTATTATTTTGGCTGATTCTTTCATTTTCTTCTGACTGCTTTTGAAATAATGCAGATTTGAGCTTTTCGTTTTCTTCTCTTAGAATTGAGATTTCGATTCGGTTATTAGGAGATTTTATAGAGGTTTGGAATATGGAAGGGGAATTCATATGAGGCGATAGATGAGGATTAAAAGGATTTACAGTAACAGGACTTGGCGTTTTCACAGGAGTCAAGGAGAGAGGATCACTAAATGCAGCATTTCCAAGAGGCCCTTGCATTGACTTATTTGGAGAACCTTGTGACTTTATAACAACTGGAGATGCGTTCTGTGGTGGGATATCACTGAAGATATCTAGGTCTAATATACTTTCGTTTAAAGATTTTGATGGCGTTCCTAAATTTTTATCATTTATATTATCAGGTTTTTTGCCTTTTTTAAAGTTTTCATACATTTCTAGTGCGCTTTGTATCCTATCGCCTAATTGAAAAAGTATTTCAACCCACTCAACACTCTCAGTACTGCAATTTTGGATTTGGTTTTCTATATCAGATTTGTAGCCTCTAAGACATGCTGCCCTCTCATCAAGCACTTCTCATTTTTCTCCAATTGAAACAAGATCATAGAAAGCTTTGACTGCAGTCTCTATTGAATTTTTAAAGGTAATAGAGTTTTGTTTTGAAGGAGGCCGGTATGTATCATAATCTCTTTGGATAGTTCCTGGATATTTCATTACAAGCTTCTCTGGGGAACTTCTAGATGTATATTGTTTTGATTGAGTGAGTAGCTGCATAGGGAATATAACATTTTCTTTCAGCAATTGGTTATAGTAATTCAAATATGAACTTGGCCTTCCATCTGGGCCTCGTCCATAGTTTTCAGCTCAGGTTTGAATATTTTTCAATAATGTTATCAAAAAATTCCTACTAGCTAGCCTGTTTTCTTCAGAACTCAAACTTGCCATGCCAAAAATATCATCTCCTCTATTATCATCAGATTCTTGCTTTTTATGCTTTGCAAGTGCTGTAAGGCGACTCATGATTTTTTTCTGAGCGTACATTAAAAAGGAAGTATTGTCAGCCATCATGCAATCGTGGAAGAGCTTTAAAGCTCTCAATTTGGATGTTGGAGGGCAAGATTTGTCCTTGATTATTCTTTTGATCATTATTATTACTTCTTTGCAGGTGCTTAGAGGGGCATATTTAATTATTCCTGAGAGGATTTGTGAGGCTTCTTGGTATTCAGAATCAGAAATAATCCCTGTACGAATTATATCTTGCGCCTTTTGTGTATTCATATTAGTTGTTTTATTATTTTCGTAAATATTTAATAAAATCATTACAAGCTGACCTGCAACGTGATATCTAAATGATCTTAGAGGAAAAATAATATCGACAGAATTATACAGTTATAATAATATAATGGAAAAAGGTCCTTGGATATTTGTGGAAGACGATGGCTATGTCTCTCCATCCTTATATAGCGTCCCATCTCACTACTCTCCCTATATTGGAGGTATATTTGTGCCTCGAGGGATGCTACAAGACAGGATAAAGAAAATTGCTGAAGATGTTATTAACTATTTTCAAGATCATCCTATAACCATTCTAGTCGTCCTTAGAGGTGCTTTTCGTTATGCTAAAGATTTGATAGAAGCTATAGACGCTATGCCAAACCCTAATTTCAGGCACTACAATTTAGAATTTATCAGAGCAAGAAGCTATGTGAATAATGTCCAACAAGATGTCGCGGTTGAAGGCCTTGACGGGCTGGATTTAGCTGGAAAGCATGTTCTTATTGTAGAAGATTTAGTAGATAGAGGAAAAACTTTGTCAAGAGTCGCAGAAATCGTTAGAGCAAAAAACCCAGCTGATTTGAAAATTAGTGTTCTAGCTTATAAAAGAAACCCTATCAATCAGTGGATTGTACCAGATTTTATTGGGTTTTCGCTACCAAATGACTGGATAATTGGCTATCATATAGACTATAACAACCATTTCAGAGATCTTCCTCATATCTGCAAGCTGAATGATGCTGGAATTGAAAGATTTAGAGTTTAAGTTATTTAAGTGATTAGTTAAAATGGATAAATTATAAAATGTAATGATAATATAGGTCAGCTGGACAAAAAATTCAGTTCCGTATTGTAAACGCAGCTGATCCGAGAGGAGCTTTTAGGTTGATATCAGTGCCAGAGCAAGCACCTTTTACAGCAGTTGTTAAATTTGCGGCAGACGAATTTCGAGTTCAATCATCCACGTCAGCATTGATAACAAATCACGGAGTGGGTATCAACCCAAACCAAACAGCTGGAAGTATTTTCTTGAAATATGGGACAGAATTGAAACTTATTCCTCGAGATAGAGTTGGAGCTGATATCTAAGATTTGAAGAATTATTAGTCAGCATAAATAAGTATTCAATTTTTAATAAGAACACGATTCACTTCAATTTTCAATCGAAAGTGTTGTTTTAATCAATAAAACTGCGAAATTAATCAATAAACATTCTAACTATTATTGAATTCTCATTTTAAGTATCCTTATCCTTTTATCTCTTATTAATGTTACTCTTAGTTTATTCTTGAAATATTTTCTTGGCATCGCATTAATAATAGTCTCTTTTAAAAAAATGTGATAAATCATCATTTATATTACATTACACAAATTTCGTATATTGCTATCCTCAAGCTTTATTTTTTATAATCTATCCCGACATCATTCATGCTTCTTTCTTCCCCATCATTTTTCTAAATTTCTCATTTCTGCTGATTCTGTTCTATCAACCGTAAATTGCCATCCTATTGGCATTAATTAATTTTAAAAATGGAATCGGGCATCACTCATTCTTCATTGCAAGAAAACCTCAATAAATCGTCAAAAAACTCACAAGCTGTTTCTGATAACCAAGAATCAGCTGCAGACTCCAACATTTTTGTGGAAAAACTAAAGCCAAAACAATGTATTTTTATTGACAACCTCAAGCTCACATCCACATACCTCCAAAATGTAGATGAAGCACCTCCACGTCTCGCTGAAAGACTGAATAAAGAAATCAAAGTCCTTTCCAGAGGGCTTCCGCTTGATAAATCCTGCTCAATTTTTATTGGGATTGACTCAAACCAAATGAGATACATGTCTGGGGTTATTGCAGGCTCAGGAGGAACTCCATATGCCCATGGACTTTTTTTCTTTGACGTCTTTTGCGGGCCAGATTTTCCCCGTTCGCCACCTCAGGTCACTTTAAAGACAACAGGAAATGGTGAAGCTTATTTTGGGCCAAATCTTTATAGTAATGGCTATGTATGTTTATCAATAATAAACACATGGTCAGGAGATGAATCAGAAAGGTGGAATTCTAATAAAAATATTCTCCAAGTACTCCTATCAATCCAAGCACTTGTAATGGACAATAATATTATTCAAAAGGAGCCAGGGCTTTATTATTTAGATGTAAATTGTCCTGATAGTGTGATTTTTCAAAATGCTGTAAAATACTTGAATATTAAGTATGCGATGATCAGAAATATGAGAACTCCACCAACTGGATTTGAGGAACTGGTTCATGTTTATTTCCAGTTAAAAAGAGAATTTATTTTGATGGAAATAAATCTGTGGCTTGATAAGGCAAAAAATGAAACTCATCATTTTTCGCAGCAGTCAATTGCACAGAGCTACAACCCAGGGCTTTGCCAAAGAATGCATAATGAAGGGTTTTATAAGGTGTTGTCAGAAATAGCAAGAGAGCTGGAAACGGAATTTGATGCAAGATATGGTCTGTGCGATATCAAATTAAAATTATATAATAGGGATAAATAACTAAATTTATTAAAAAAGAGAGGGAAAAAATAAATTGCTAATTTAATGAATTGGTATTTAATATTTATGCAATTTCTTTTTTCATACTAACTAAGAGAAAAAGACTAGATTTTATGAACTAATAAGTTCTTAATAAACTATATAAATAAATCCTGTCATTTGAATATTAGATTAATTTCATTAAATTTCTTTTCATTCGAAAATATTCTCGCTCGCTATTCCTTTGGTTTCTTTACTGATAAAGCGGTCAACGCATGCAGAACCGTTCTTGATACTGATTTTGTCTTGTATTTACAGAATTTATGAGCTAAATCGCTATTTCGGTGTGTCGTACCAAAGCACTCTACACAATATCGTTTTGTAGGGCACCCAGTGCATCATCCTGTTGCCTTTTTAGAGCAATTAGCACATTTAAAGTTATCAAGAAGCGCATACACTTTATCCATTGAGTTCGAGGAAGATTGAGTACTGCTTCTGCTACTTGAGTCCATAACTTCCTTTTGTTCTTCTTTTATTTCAACCGGGCTATCTTCGATGGATAGAAAAGGCTTAACATTTTTAGATAGTTCCTGTGGAGAAATTTCATGAACCGTAATATATTTTGCTAGATTATTTTCTTCTGTTTCTGCAACTGTTTGTGAGGTAAGTCCTGATAGTTTTGGTGACAAAATATCAATTGTTTCTTCTTCTCGTACTTTGCACGGCGAATATGAGTTAATTTCGGTAGTATCTGAGCGGCTATAGTCAGGACTATTGTTCGGTCGACCTCTTGCGCAGCAAGACGGAAAGAATTTATCGATCCAACTTTCCATATTGCATAGCTCAATTCTTTGTTTTTGTAAAGAAATTAGATAATTAATACTTTTATTAATCCAAATTCTAAGCCTTTTTGATAAAATAATCAAAATTTACAATTGCTTATTTTGTTTAATTTACATATAGCGCTAAATATTTTCAAGCTAAAATATTTTAATAATTTTAATAAAATATAAGATTTTTATGAGAATATCTAATATTTAAGCATTATTAAATTATAATTTATTTATTTTAGCTATATTGTGTAAATGCATGCAATAATCAATAACTTCTGAGAATTAATTATTTTAATTTAAAATTTTTTTGATGGTTTAATAATTTTTAAGGTTAATCCAACCATCTATAATGCTAATTGCTTAGACATTGGGTTCTCAAAGGCAGCATTCAGCTTGCTCATAATGATATCATCTTTGCGCTTGGTGAAATCTTGATTATGGAGATATCTGACCAAAAAGAAAGGTGCAAGCCCAATAGCAACTCTAATATTAGTTCTTGTCATTCCTGACAAAGTTTTCCATCCTGCTACCTTTGATATAAGCCACTGCAAAGTCCCGAAAGTTCCTAAAGTTCCCAATTCTTTACATAGCCAGCTTTTCTCTGTCTGTGAGAAGTTATAGTATTCTTCCATTGTCATATAGTCCTGCATGGGAGCGATTTCGAGAGCAGTATAACCAAGATGCCCATTGTTAAATCTGAATTCTTGAAGCCTGTTTGTTTTAGCGTCGTAGTTTGAGGCCATATTTATAAATCAGCTTTATAGTCTTTTTAAAATATGATTTTTTATCAATGAATTGTATTTTCAAATGAGATTTTTATGTAATTTTTATTATGAAAATTCACTTTTATTACTAAAGCTTTAAGACTATTTTATTGAATAAATCATGTGCTGGGACTTTTGCACGGAGTTTCATACATAACAGATAAACTCCTGACAATTTTCTATGAAGTGTGTACGTCTCAGGAGGTGGAGGGCATTTTCTATGCTGCATCATTGTAGGCATCTGCTTATAGACTTGTGGGGTTATCCCTTGATTTCCAAAATCATAAAGCCCAGGTGTAGAAAAAGGCTCCCCAACAGCAAAGCAGGCATTAACATGAGCATCATAAAGCTCTGCAGCCTCATCATTTTTGAAATACCCGATTTCATTTGACCAGTGCAAAACTCCTTCCCTATCTTTTTTGACCCCAGAAACAACAACATGTTTATATTTTTCCACAAATTGGTCAGAATAAGTCCTTGTGGCTCCAAAGTCAAGTAAATCTAATTCGTCATCGACAGGGTCATATTGGAAATTTGCAGGGTTAGGGTCAGTTTGCATGTATTTCCAGTCGAAAATTTCCCTGAGTGTGACTTCCATAATTCTTGTTCCAATGGAGTCTCTTCTTTTTTGGCTGGCTTGTCGTGAGAAATCTTCAAATACAAGGCTGTCTACGTATTCTGATACAAGAATGTGCTTTGTGGAGACCTCTTCAAATACGTCAGGGACGTAGACTCCTTTTATGTTCTTTGTTAGTCCTTTAAACTTTAGCTGGTGTTCAGCTTCCAATGAATAATTGCATTCATTAATTAAATCCTCTCGTGTGTGGTCTACTAATGCGTCAAAATACAATCCTTTTGGAAGAATATTTGTCCATGTAAAGAGCATGTGTAAGTTATTTAAGTCACTGTTGATGCTGGTATCAACTCCTGGATACTGTACTTTTATAGCTACTTTTTTACCTTTATAAACCCCTGTATGAACCTGCCCAATAGAGGCAGCCGCAAACGGTTCCATATTAAACTCGTCAAATTTTGATCTCCAGTTTTCCCCAATTTCCTTATTTAAAACACGTTCTAACTGTGCTGATGGCATTATGTAAGCTTCTCTGCGGGTTCTCTCCATAGCTCTAAGAAGAGTAGGAGGCAGTTTTTGTGTGTCTTGAAAGCTAACAAATTGCCCTAATTTTAAAGCAGCTCCTCTCATTTTTAACATCCCTTCAGTCAAAATCTCAATGTTTTTTTCTGAAAGGGCATGCTGCTTCAGTGACCCAGAAAAACCAGATTTATATGCCTGTGATATTGTTCCTCCTATCAGCGAGCCTCCTAATTTGGCAAAATTAAAAGCTCGTGAAATACTGGATGCTGGTACAGCTCTTTCAATCCCTTTAAAAATAGGCCTATCTGATTTCATGATCTCAAATTCTTCAGTGTCAGCCTCTTCTTGCTTTGGGGCGAATTCATGGAGTGTATAACGTGTATTGAAGCCAATTGGCAGGAAATGACGAAGAGTGTAAATTTTTCGAGTAAGTACGGCGTTACGACTAAGCATCCAAAGATATAATTTTAATTAATGGTATGTATTAAAGTTTAAAAGCTTCACGAGATTTTATAAAACCTTGCAAGGCAGAAGTGACGCTTGTAGGGGGAACTGATTGCTTTGGGTCAGCTTTTTTAGATTTCATAGGATTAGGGGGAAGCTTAGATGCGAAGCTGTCTTTGGATGGGGAGGAAAAAATACCGTGAGAGGGGTAAGAACATTTGTTGCTAGGGCTTCTATATTGTTCGTAGCTTTTTGAGATGCTTTCTATGTAGTCAAAACCATTTTCTTGGTGCTCATCACTGTCTTCAGCGAATTCAACAACTTTTCGTTGGGGTTTTTCAATTGGAATAGGAGGCTCTTTTATGATTTGGTCGACAAATTTATATTCTTCATATTTCGCTGACGATTTTTGAGTCGATTCTTTAGAGTTCGGAAAGTTTTGCCCTGAAATTTGACTGATTTTATCATTAACTGCATTTTCTATATAATTCTTAAGCCTCATCTCAATATCTGTCAAATTATCTTGCAGCTGAGAAGTCACATAATGTTTATTCGCTAAAATTCTATTGTTTATTTCTTTGGTTATCATCGAATTGCTTACTTTTTTCATTTTCCCTTGAATTTCCATATATTGCTCCTCAGCATATCTCATTACTTGTTTTTTCATATCAAAAACAGAGTCTTCTTGCTGGAAATTTTCTTTTCTCAATCTTCCAGCACTGCTTGATCTATTAATCTTTTTTTCCGGATAACTTTCAATTTTATGCTCAGAGCTATAAGATTCATTTATTCTTCTTTCATTAGCTCTTGATAGTCTCTCTACATTATCTACTGTATTTTCTTTCAATTTTATAAATAATTCTTTAGAAGCTCTTGCTAGCAGATTTTCAGCCTCTTTTTCTAATTCAAATTGGGTATTTCTTAGCTGATCATTTAAAATTTCTCCCATTTTCTGGAATCATTCTTCATCAAGCTGGGCTTCAAATTTATGGCTGGAGGATTTTATATAACTCTCCATTCCTTCTTTTATTTTTCTTCTGTTATCTGGCCTAACTGAATCTGAGCAAATGCTTATATTTGCTTTGGACATAGTCGGTGTCGAGTACCTAGAAACTGATTTTAATGAGGATTCAGATTTTACAGAAATCAATGAGCTGCTATTTCTTCTTGCCAAATTTGTATAAGCTGGTTTAGGCACATTAATAACTTCTTCTTTGTTTTTTCAACTTACCTGTGGCACCGAGCTCTCTGTCGAATTTCTGGTCATTGGGGACTGGCTTCTTTCCTTTTTCCTCCTCATACTTGCAGCTTTCTGCAGTAGCGTGATCATCTCAATGTTTTTTGCTCTATCAATCGCTTTTTTCCCAAACTAAAATATTCCTTACGCAGTCCTTATGCTCAATATCACAGCCAGCGTTCAATAAAAGTTGGACTATATTCGTGTAGTTATGATACACACTTATCGTCAAAGGTGTCCAACCTCTGTGGTCTGGTAAATTAATTTTTACTTTCTTATCCAAAAGCAGCTTTACTATATTTTCTTTATTGTGCCAGCAAGCAAGAAATAAGATACTTTGCCCGGCCTACTGAAGTAAAGTTTACATCATTGATAGCGTTGATATCAGTCCCTTGGTTAATTAGTTCTCTGGCGGCTTCAAAATGCCCTTCTTTAACTGCCAAGGCAAGTGGGGTGAATCCTGCTGAGTTTTTTTCACTGAGACTTTTAGGGTTGGCAAGGGTTTTGATTCTGTCGAGATTTCCTTGTTCGCTTACTATCATAAGTTCAGTTTGAGTTCTTTTTGACATTTATTAGGATTTAAAATAAATTTACATTATTAAGCATCTTTGACAGGAAACTGCATTTGTGGTTTTTTCCATTATGAGAGATTCTCGCTTTTCTTTGAGAGTAGTTTCTTCTTGGAGCTTGGAAAGGATGCGGTTTCTGTGGCCGAGCTTTATAACGCCGATGTCTACAAGTAATTTGTCTGTGATTGGGTATCTTGAGTGCATAAGACTTAAAATCGTTTGGTAGTCATCAAAGCCTGCTTCTGTAAAAACGTCTTTAAGCTCTGAAAGTTTCATGCTTTCTAGCCATTCTGCTACTGATATTTTAGGCTGAGCCTCATAATTATTCTTTATTTGCTTTGCAGCAGCTTGATTATGAGGCATAAATCCTGCTTCTTCTTCTATTTTCATTAGAAACTTATTGATAAGCCCTGCCTTTTTAATGCCAATTCTGCTTAAATCATCTATTTTAATAGGAATCGAGCTATGCATCTGCTCAATAATATTGTTTAAGTCTTCAAACCCATTCTCACACAATGCATCATGCATTTCTAATAGCCCATTTTTTTCAAGCCAAGTATATAACGGAGTTATTTCTGCTTTTTTCTTAATGACGCTGATTTCAGACTCTGGCTCAAAGTTTTCAGTCCTATTCAAATTTATAGGTTTTTCTGTGACTATTGGGTGGGTGGGCTGTTTCATCATTTCTTCTTGAAGAAATTTCATATAATCTTGGACTTCTTTATTGGCTAGTTCAAATGGAGATTTTCCATGAAGATCTTTTAAGTCCAAATCCCCTCCTGCTTTTACCATCAAGTTTATACTTTCCATGTGTCCGCAGTCAGCTGCATAATGAAGTGGGGTTCTCCCAAACATATGGTTAGGGATGTTTGGGTCTGCTTTGTTATTTAATAATATTGAAACCATCTTACTATCTCCTCTATATGCAGCATGATGCAAAGAAGTATCGCCATCATTTTGTTGAAGATTTGCATTAGCCCCGTATTTTAAAAGAACTTCAGCAAGAGCATATTGAGAATTATCTGCTGCTTGATGTAGAGGAGCTTCTCCTAGGTTGTTAATAATGTTTGGATCTGCTTTGTGTTTGAGTAAATATTCCGCACCTTTTAGATGTCCACATATAACTGTTCTGTATAGAGGAGTCCAGCCTAAAGCTTCATCTTTTTCATTAAGCTTTTCGGGGTGCAGTTTGAAGGCGCGTTTTATTGCATCTAGATCGCCAAGTCGGCAGGCTTTTTGCAAGTCTATTTCATCTATAGAAGCTTTTGGAGCTCTAGGAGAGATAGCAGCGATATTATATTGAATCATGATGCGAAATTATTATTTGCTCATATTTAACCATTTAGAAATTTCGAATTTTGTATAGTAAAGAGATCTGATAAATAACTGATAATAAAAATTTATTGTAAGGCTTAAGATCAGTCTTATAATTTATTTATTTCAATTTATATTTTTAACTAAATACTTAAATTATCCAGATGACTAAAATTCAAAGAATAATTATTTTAAAATTAAATAAAAAATGACTTACAATAGAAGAGAAATAGGCATAAGTGGGAGCATATGAGCTACAGGAATTATGCTTACCCTCTCTTCCTTGCTCATTTTAAACCAGCTTATTCAACAAATTCAAAAGATGAGATATAAAAAAGCTCAACTGAGGTTATGCTTTATGATTCTTGCCCCTGTTTTAATAGGATGACCATCATGAGTTGTACTAATCCTCGGACCTGATGCAGGGATTCTTGAGTACCTTGGCGATTTATTTAAAGGAGTTATTTTATTTATATTTGTTGACTACTCAATAATACTTATCGGCTGAGAAAAAAATGATACAGAATCTGAATTCAGCCAAGCAAGAGCTGAAGGATGTTTCATTCGCCTTGAAAATGTGAAACAAATCTGTGAATGTATGGGGTCAACTAAGATAAAAAACCAAGAAGACGTCTCATGATTTCTCAATAAAGTGAGAATTGCTGCATTACAAACTTGCATTGTGTTTTTGTGCTTACTTGTAGTTTCTATTATTTTAAAGCTGATTTCTGGGGATTATCTTAAGTATGGAGATATGGACCCGACATATGGGTTTTTTTGGATCAATATGTTTAAAATGCTATCTGCAACAGTGGCACTCTATCAACTGTTTACCTATTTGAAAAATATTTCACAAATCCCAGAAATGAGATTATTACAAATTAGATCGAAATCGTACATGATTTTGTTGACATTAGTGCTGACTCTCTATCAGTCTGCCATAATTGGAGGCCTCTCACGCTGGTCAAGTGTATCTGATGAACAAAATTACTCAAGAGAAAATATTACCAGTTACACCTCAAACTTGTTAATTTGTGTAGAAATGATAGTTTTAGCCCTCATTCAAGGAACAATTTTTACTGCAGAGGACTACAGTCTTGATCTTCATAAATAAATTTCAAATATGGAATACTGGGTATAAATGTGGCATTTTCATCAGTAGAAAAATCTTCCTTTCTTGAAATATTTATTATAAATTTTAATCATTTTAAGGTCAATCTTAAAGAATTTCTTACTTAAGCCGTTTACCGAAAAAAATATGCGTTTAACGTTCTATTGATTTAAAACAAATATATTTGTTTAAGGAAATCCTGCAGAAATCGAGGATTTAGCAACGTTAAAATTTTGTTAATAGAAGAAATTTTTAAAATATAATATAAAAGCAGATGAAAAAATAATAAAAACTCTCATTTATAAATCAAATGTTTGAGAACAGCGAATATCCTCAAAATAAAAAGCTTACTTTTGCCAATAAAATCGACAGCTACAGCAGATGAATTCCAAGTCCTGTATCGGAAGACTCAGATTCAGAGCTAGTTAGGTGTATTTCTCGCTTAAGCGATCCGGAGTACGCCGAAGAAGCAGCAGGTGAAAAAATTGAATTGCTTAAGCTGTGTCTTGAAAGGTCTAATATGGTTTGTGAAGATTTTCGATCAAATGAATTCAGGAAAGCTGAAGAGCTGAAAAGTCTTATATTTAAAAAAGGGAACCAGCCACAATTTGAATTTAAACAGAAATCGAATACGAACACTGATTGTTCGAACATTAAAATCAATTGCAGCATAAAAGACTTGTACAAGCTATCAGAAGACATAGAAAAATTCATAGATTTAGTCGAGTCGTCAACATCGTCAAGCAAAATAATAAATATAGGATCCAAATCCTTAGATATTTTTGTTGAAAATAAAGCTATAATATTCCCTGAAAAGCAAACCTTGACGAAATTAGCAAACAATTTAATAAAAAAAGATAAAGAAAATACGCCTCTCAGCGCGTCTCAAACCCGAGCTTATATTCGGCAGCTTGAAAATGAAGTTGAAGAGCTAAGAATGCAGATAATTCTACCCAAAGAAATGGTTGATTTTGGAAAAGCTTTACAAAATAGTATTATTTTTTCCCATAATAATATTGATGAATTACTTGAAAGCAAAAACCCGGAATGTGACAGAAAATTTGAAAAATTAATTATACCAAAACCTAATATGTGCAGCTACTCAAACCTAGAAATTGAAACTAAAAAGCTTAAAAAAAGTCGTAAGACAACCGATAAATTAAATGAAGAAGCAAAATGAATGGCTAGTGAGACAGATATTATTAAAAAAGAATATCAAGCCAAAATAGATCAACTCAAGAAGCAGCAAGATCAAATAAATTCGCAATCAACTATATTAAAAGCAAAAATAAGAGATATAGATAAAGAAAAAGCTTCTTTTGAGAGCCAAAAAACTAAGCTTGTAAAAGAGAAAGAAGAACTAAAAACCCAATACAGAGCTCTTGAAGATCAAAAAAAATCTTTAGAAAAAGACAAAGAAGAATTCAATACTAAAAAGCAAAATTTTAATAGCAACCTCTCAATTTCAATTGATGCAAATGTATTAATGCCAAACAGTAGAAGATTCCCTGGAGTAATCCGAGAGCATAGCCGCACTCCTTCCGGGGCTTTATGCCGCGAGCACAGTCGGACTCCTTCTGGAATCCTCCGTCATCATCAACGTACACCATCTAATCTCTCCAATGCTTCTGAATCAAATTATAGAGCACCTACCCCAAGCCAAAGATCTTATGCCAATTCTTCAGTTATGCTCTTTGACAATCCAATAGAAGACGAAATGGAAGAACTTAAAGCAGAAATAGCAGAACTAGAAGAAAGGATTAAAAATCCACGGGAAAACACTGACGCACTCCATACAAGGCTAAACCACGCTCAAACTCAGCTAGCGAACTTAAGATCCAAAAAAGCTATTAACAGTTCTCAATCAAATATTTCTTTTAAGCACCGTATGCTTGCATTTGGCCAGCATGGACAAGGAGTTACCAAGCAACGGGGGAAGTCAAGGACCAAATCTTTCAACATGACTCTTGATAGTGCTTTTGGAGAAAACAGCTTCGAAAATCCAAATTTTTGTGAAACACCTCATACGTCAAGAAAAACTACATTTGACTGCCAAAATGAGTCATTTAGTACCAACGAAACTGTAAGGCGGGATTCGATAATGAGGGATTCGAGAAGCACTAATAATTTAAAGATACATTCCAAACCGGGCATAACAACAAGCTACCAAGAAAGAAAATTCGATAATATATATTATTAGCTAATGATTTTAGACAATTATAATTTTTATGTAAATTAACATTAAAAATCCCTAAATAATGCATTTAAATCTGGCGGAGGTGGCTGAGTCATAGCCGTAGAGTCAGGATAGCTATCAAAGAAATGGGTATCGTCTTGAGCATTAATTTCTGGGGTTCATGGAGGTGGGATTTCTTTTCTTAAAATCATTCCCCAGTCAACCCCTCTAAACCACTTATGCCTTTTTACTGCATCAATCCCTTTTTCCCCACATCCATATCTTTTCGTTGGATTTGCCTGGAGCAATTTTTTAATCAAATCTTTTACCCTTCTTCCAAAAACCTTAGAGAATTCAATTCTTCCTGATAGGATTTTTTGGTAAATTCCTATAGGATTTTCATCGTAAAATGGAGGAAACCCAGCTATCATTTCATAGATTAAAATTCCAAGAGCCCATCAGTCAACAGCTTTATCATGGCCAATGCTCTGGATAATTTCTGGAGCAAGGTATTCAGGAGTTCCGCATAGAGTGTAGGTTTTTTCTGTCATCACTTTGGCGAAGCCAAAGTCTGTGATTTTTACATGACCTTGTCTATCTATTAAAATGTTTTCTGGTTTCAAGTCACGATAGGCGATGTTTAATTTATGGAGATATTCGAATGCTAAAACAATTTCAGATGTATAGAATAATGCAACATCATTGGCGAATCTTCCTTCTCGTCGGAGTCTTGAGAAGAGTTCGCCTCCACAGATGTATTCTAAAAGCATATAAATAAAAGCGGTATCCTGAAAGGTTGCTAGTAGAGTAATAATAAATGGATGTTTGATTTGCTCAAGGATGGCTTTTTCAGATTTTATGTGCTCTAATTGTTTAAGTTTTATGACAACAGTTTTCTTCAAAATTTTCAAAGCGAACGGAGGCAGGTTATTGTTGCCTTTAAGCTTGACCAGCCTTACCCTTCCAAATGTCCCAGTTCCTAAGGTTGACTGAATTTCAAAATCATTAAGCGAGAATCTTGCCCTATTTGCCCTCATTTTATTTAAATTCATTTAAGTAGTAATAAGAAGTTCGAATTTATAATTTTAAATAAGGAAAAAACTAAAATAATCAATCATGATTGGTTCTTCATTACATTTATATTAATATTCCATAATTAATTACATTGAACTTGTTTCAGTAATTGTTTCTACACGCTTAGTACTCCCGTCTTGAAAAGTAAACAATTTTACAGTTTTTACTGTAACTTTCCCATTTTTTGAGCGCGTTTCTGTAGTTGTTTTCATTGACACAGCCCCTTCAGGCATTTCTTCATTCATCATAGGTTTCATCCTAGATTTCACATTGTTTTTATTTGCATAATAAGCAGAAGGATTGCTGCTGAGTAATTTGCGTCCTGGCTTTTGAGGGTCAGAAAATTCAACAAGATTTTCATCTTGAAAAGAAGGAGATCTTGTATAATATTCGTTAGTAGATTCATCTTGATATACATCAGAAGGATTTGTAGAATATGGATTTTTGTCCTCTTCTGGAGGTTCTGATCGTTTTTTTGCATGCGGGAATTTATGTTCTTCTTTTTGCTCCGAACGGTTTTTCGCATATGGCTCTTCATTGTTGTTATGATTTGAAAAATCGGTAAAGCCGCCTGCAAAGTCCATTGTGCACATATAGTGATACTGTGCATGAGGACCATACCCAATCCCAACTATTCTATAGTTAGAATTTAATATATTTTCTCTATGCCCTCTTGAACTAACTCCATCATCTATAAGCAAAGCTAAAACTATTTCTCTAGCAGTGCTATTTCCGTAGTCTATATTTTCTCCTATGCATGTGTTCCAATTTCCATATCTCTCTATTCGACTCGTCATAGAAGACCCATCAGTTCCATTATGCCCCGTTTTCCCTTTTGGGCCTGTATCATTACAATGGTCCTGTGCAGCCTTTGAAAGTCCTTCTGAGAACTGAAATGTACACATTGGAGAGGCTGATTCTAATACTTGGACACATTCTCGGACTGCTGCTGGACCTTCTTGGGTTCTTATTCTGATTTCGCCTGGTTTCTCAAACATATTTCCATGATAATATTTCAAAATTTCAGCGACATGACTTGCATAAGCTCTTGGATTTGTTCGGACTTGGTTTAATTCTTCAAGAATAGCATGACGGATAGATGATAAGGATTCTGATGAAGGCGCAGACTTTTCTGGGATAGTTTTAGTAGGAATTGTAGGATTGGATTGTGAAACTGTAGGTTTTTGCTGGGGTTTTTGTGGAGGGGCTATATGAGCCGGGCGGTTTATATTTGAATAAGCAGGCTGCTTTTGAGTTGGCTGAGGGCCTGGACTTGTTCTCTTGGCCCTAGTATTTATAGGGCTGACTTGTTCTTTTTCAGCCCTAGGTGATTGCGCTTTAGGCGATTGAATTTTAGGAGACTGTGCTTTAGGAAAATGGTACCTATTTTGTGGACGACTATTTCTTACATTATTTTCTTGCTGAATACTATTATTTTGTCCATTTTCATAATCTGTATATGTCCCAGCAAAATCAATTGTACACATAAATCGATAAACTTTATGGGGTCCTAACCCTACTCCTGCAAAATTGTAACGTGAATTTAAAATATTTTCTCGATTTTCTCTACTGCTGACTCCATCATCAATAAGTAAATGAGAAACAATTTCGGTGGCTATATTACTTCCATAATCTATGCTTTCTCCTATTATATGGCTTCCAGAGCCATATTTTTGAGCGCGATCTGTTGGAGATGACATTTCAGGTCCGTGATGCCCCATCTTGCCTTTTGGACCTTGGTCATTACAATGGTCTTGAGCAGCTCTAGCTAGTCCATTTGACCATGTTAGCATTTCTAAAGGTTTTGCTCTTCGCAATGCGTTAATACATTCTTGAACTGCAGATACTCCTTCTTTAGTAAGTAAAACAGGCTTTCCAGGCATATGCAATTCTTTACCTCTGAAATGAGGTAAAAGAGATGATATTTTGTCTGCATAAACATTGGGCCAAGTTCTTGCAACATTTAGTTCGGTCAAAACTTCTTGGCAAATATTGTGCGTGCTCATTTTTTGGAGTTTTTTTATAAGAAGTTACACTCATATTACTTTAAAAGATATTATCAGAATATATATAGAGAATTAATATTTTTAATTTTATTAGGAAAATGAAGATTAAAAACTATTTATTTTTATTGAATTTATGATTTTTGATTAGGAGTTTAATAAAACTCACATAGATTATAAAAGCATTAATCTTAAATTATATCATATTCGGGATGAAAAAGATGAAAAAATGAAAATTTTTCAGACAGAATCAAAATGCTGATAAAGTTAGGAAGCTTGCAATATTATATTTTATGAGTTTAGGGAGTGAAAGGGTAGAATATAGCTAAGTGATATTTTTGAACTATAAAAACAGAATGCCAGAAAAATCTGGCTTGGGGAATAACGAATTAAGAAATAGAATTGATATAATCATTTTTTTGAAGAAATCTACAGATAAAGCTATAAAATAATAGATGAAATACCAAAATTGTAAAATTTATATTTGAAGGATATTCATACGAGGAACTTAAAAATATGCACTATTTTTGTTTTATTTTACTAAGCAGAAGACTTTTGAACACAGAAAATGCCTTCTTAAGATACGCTAAATTAATTTTCCAAACACAAATTTTAAAATATTATTGCTTAATTAAATTCTAAGGTTTAATAAAATTATTGAGTTGGAAGTTCTTCTCCAAAAGAATCACCTTTATAATGTGATGGATAAGTATTCGATTTGGTGAGAACAGCAGGAGTTTTATAATTCGGCAATTTTTTTATTGACTTTGGACCTTCATATGATTCTGTGCTTATATCTACAAATCCTGAGTATCTCATTTCTTCCATTGAGACATCATCATGACTCTAAATTAGTAATTTACGTCTTGAGATTTGGTGCAACAGCCTCCCATTTTATTAATTCAATCTTTTATTGTCAATCCCTATGATCAGATCATATAGAGTCAAACATTTTGCTTTATCTCAGTTAAATTATATATAAATATTAATTATAACTATTTGCATGACTATACATCGTGTATTTACAAACGTACAACAATCACAGTTATATCATCTACTACTTCTTCTTCATGGTCAATTCATTTAGTCCAAGCAAAACTTGCTAGTTTATTTGCTGCCTGCTGTATATTTTTTTCGTATTTTTTCACAATATCGATAGCTTCTTGATCACTCATAAATTCCCATACCCCATCACTACACATAATTAAAAGTTCAAAATCCTCAACGATTTCTAACTCATGAATTTCTGGAATAGGTATAACGCCTATAGTCTGTGCCACAGCGTCTCCTATAGTTCTACTTGTAGATAGCCCTGGATATTCCTTTCCTTTTACAAAAATTCTATGAGGATAATCATCAGGGAGTTTTTTGACTTCCCCATTACTTGCTATAATTCTGTCCATTTCGCTAGGTAAATTTGCTTTATGATCTGTAGTAATTCTTCTGGCTTCGCAGGAACTGCCTTTTTTGATACCTAAAATTGCTCTAGAGTCTCCAACATGGCCAATCATTAATTGGTTATTTTTTATAATTGCTGTAGTTGCAGTTGTCCCTGAAAATCTGCAATCATAGTCAGTTTCTGGTTTTGAGCACTGAGAGTATAAGGCTTGATGGGCTTTTACAAATCCATCATTGATTGCTTCTTGAAGATTGGTAGGGAAAGACTCATGAGAAGTTATTAAATCTGGAAGTATAGAATGAACATACTTTGAGATGTGGTGACCATTTGTTCCATGACCATCAAAAACGCCAAAAAATTTAAAGTCAGGATCGATTATAATTGAAAAATCGTCTTGGTTGAATTGGTCAGGCTTTAAGCCTTTTTTGCAAGCAAAGCCAATTCCTAAGGAATTGAGCTCTGAAATTACATTTATTCCTTCAACAGTGTGTTTTTTGTCTTCGAAGCCCTGCTGATGGCCATTAGGTGGAGCACCTTCTATTTTAATTCTTGACTCAACTTTATGACAATGATTTTCTGCTGGAGTCTTAATGTTCTCTAATACATCTGTTCTTGCTGGCTCAGGGAGATCTTCATCGCTGATCTGAGGGTTAGATGAAGCAACAACTGATAAGCGAACGTTTGGCTTCCTAGTAGTCTTTGCGCCGTCATGGAGATTTTCTTTAACTTCGCTTGTTAGTGCGAAAGTCATGCCTTTTGGTTTGTTGAAACAAACTCCCATTCTTTTTATTCAATTTTTATGACTTAATTAATTTTATGGAGTTTTTGCAAGAAATCTGGCTCCACAAAACTCTATTTTCATTGAAGGAAGTATTTGATCCATTTTACTTTTTTTTCTTAATTAGGATATGCATTCTTTAATATAAAATGCTAAAGAAAAGGAAATAAAAATAAAATTAGAATTTTAAATTGAGCATTACTTTTTTGAAAAATAAAATTATTTCCTTTATACATAAAGTTAATATAGGTATCTAAAATTATTTTCAAGTATCTTACTCCTACATTTTAAAAAGAATAAGTTAAATTCAGCATTTTTCAGTTATTTAAATTCTACTTTTGTTCAAATTGTTTCAATTTTTAGGAGATATGCTATAAAAGAAAAATATCATTTTGACGCAAATGTAATTTAAGCACCAATTATTGTGTCTTAAATTATAAAACCAATCTATAAAACAATATAAAACAAAAAAGTCGTTAATTTTAAATTAAAATGGAGTTTGAAAACGTAAAACGTCGATCTTCTTTTCTAGGATCCTCAACATCAGAAAACTCTCGGAAACCAGACAGTAACGACATAAGTAAAATCCTTCTCAAACAGAAAAGGCGAGAAAGAGAACACAAAGCATTGCTTCCAAAAAATCTTATTCGAAGTGTAAGTAGAGAAGTTATCCATTCTCACACAGATAAAGGTTATAATACTCTCTACGAAACATCTCCCCGCAGAAAAAAAGAAAAATTAAGACAAGCGCGGCAGTTAGCAGATCCGTTAACTAGCAAAGAGTCTATTTTTACTACAGATCCTCTCTGCAAATCTTATCATCAAGTAGAGTTTAAAAAAGAATATCCAAAATTTTGTAAATTACTACAAAGAGATCATTCTCATGACATTTATAAAAGGGTTTCTGATTTGTGTACGAAGGAAAAAGAAAATACGTGCTCCGCTATTGAAGGGATAAATAAAAATTATAGAAGATCAATAACAAAAAATATACATGAGCTGAATTCATATTATAGTAAAGAAAATGAATTCACAGATTATGAAGTTGGGCTTATTATGAAAAATCATCAAAATTTGAAAATGAAAAGTTATGAGTATACCAGAAAAGGGAGCTTAACAGGAAGGCAGAAATCTGCAAGACCTTTATAATTACAAAATACACATTAATTAATTTAATTAATATTTCTCTAGAGAATATTTTAATTTTAAAATTTTTTGTAAGTTTAAGAGGAAATTTAATTGCTTTCAAATAATAAATTCACTTTATACTAAGTGCAGATATTCATAATTCAACTTAAAATTATACAAAAATTAACAAGATAGCAATGGTCAGAAAAAATGAATAAATTAATTTTCATGCTTAGGCTTAGTTTTTAGTTATTTTCCAATAGAAAAGGCGCATAAGAATTTATTTTGTCAAAAGTAAAAGACTTCGAGTTGATTAAATCAAGCGACATTCTTCCTATGCTGCTCTGCATAAAAACAGGCAGTGGAGAATTCGGAAGTCTATCCCTTGGCGAGAACTTGGAAAAATCTAAACTTATAGGTTTTTTGGTTACAAGTGCATAATTTACATCATAAGGATCAGGCGTGCAGCTTAATTTGTGCGTCCCTTTTCTACTTGTTATTTTATTCATATCAAATGAGCTTCCCAGCTTTGGCATGCATTTTTCTTTATTTGGCCTATAATCAGGATAAAATTCATTTGAAGTATACAATGGTTTTCTGCCTGTTTGTTTCGCAAAATCAAGGCTAGAAACTGACCTTACAGCTGTCGAAATCCTTGGAGAAAGATTTAAAGAAAGAAGCCTATTTTCGTTTACATCAATCGAAGGTAAAGGTTTCCTTTCTATCATATGCTTCATATCTACCAGTGAGGTCACTTTTTTAAGCGGCTGGTCTTTATCACTATCAGACAGATCATCCTTCATTTGTAAGGGGAAAGTAATTTTCTGCTTTTTTCTTTGTGTTTTAGGTTTTCAAAATGTAGGTGAAGCAACATGTTTTTTTACAGCATCAAAATTTGGCTTGTAATGGCCAAGTGGAGGGTTATGGTCTTTTGTAGTGTGAGATTTATAGTAACTTTCTCTATCTTGAGCTCTAAATGTTGGGGATAATAAAGAGTTTTTCGGGCTGTGTTGTATAGGTTTTGAACGGGGCTCAGTTTTGAGAGCTTCTTCATACATTAAGCCATCATAACCGTTTTTAGCACGTTTTTTAAGGTATTTTGGCTTTCTTTTGATTTTTCCTGATAGGATACTTTCCCTGTCTTTAAGAATAAGGTATTTGTCTATTGTCTGTCTCCCAGCCCTTGAGATTGGTTGAATCTCTTTGTAAAAGTCCATTTTTTCTAATAATATGTTACTATAAGTAATAATAAGCGAAAAATAAATTTATAGCTCAAATAAAAGCCTTTTAAACCTATTAAACTCTTAAATTTTAATTGAAAATGAAAATTAGCATTATTAATTATTTCTTTTCTACAGAACCAAGGATTATTGCCTTCATAACTTGCTGATTCTGTATAAAGTTTCTTCTTCCTTCTTGATCTTTATTAAATTGATTCATAAAACTAGCACTTAAAGCATTGAAATAAGTATCAAGCCTTTCAGGATTTATTATACTTTTAAGGCTCTCCACAAACATTGCTTCTTTATTAGTAAGTTTCATGTAATTTAATAAAACCAGGTGCAGTCTTGCAATTTCAGCTGAAATCTGTGCAGCATCAGGACTTCTCACGTTTAAATCTCCTGAATGGATTAATTTTGAGGAAGTCAAAAAAGCAAAAGACACAAATTCGTCAAAATATAGACTTGCTTCTGTAGCTTTTTCTAGAATTTTTCAATAGATGCTAATAGCTGTTTTTGGTGTCTAAATAAAGTTTACGTTTTCTTCTATACTACTAAAAGCAAATTCAGTTATATAAGAAATAAATGGATTTAAGGCTTCTACAGACAAAAAATCCACATTTTTCGCTAAAAAAATATCAATCATTTTAACAAAACTTTTCCTTATAGAAATGATTTGTCGAGCATCTTCTGAAGCTGCTTCTATTGGCTTTTTTACATGATTTATCACATAATTGACTATAGAATGTGCAACTTCATGAGAAACCGTTGAATTAAGCTCACTTTTATACTTGATACACACTTTTGACAATATCTGCCTAAAAATTACATTGAATAAGCTTTCTAATGTATCAAAACTTGAAGAAGAAATCAATAAAGTAATAATCGCTTTAACGTATACACTAGACTCGTCTTCCATTACATCTATAATTTTCTGTGAAAAATATATAAGAGATGGATAATACTCTTGACTTCTCTGGAAAATTGATATATTTTCAACAATTCAGTCAGCCACAACTGATATTTTACTAGAAATATCAATCGGAACTTTTGTATTAAATCCGTATAGCAACTCAGCAATGCACCATAATGAATGTGGAGTAATTTGCGCCCTCATTAACTCAACCAGATTTTCTAAAGTTCTCGACTGAGTGTCAATGTCCATTGATTTTGACCCTAAAACTGACCCAATTATTCTGAATAAGCTTTTGGTTGATTCTTCATCGTATAAGTTTTGATTGATATTATCAATAATAATTTCAATAATTTTCTGTAAAAAAGGGACAAAGGAACTGGAAATTTTTTGGCTTAGCCTTAGCATCATATGAATGGCATGCTTAGAAGTCAGAGGGTCTTTATTTCCTATCGTTTTTAGCAGAAGCTCTAAGATTTTTACAAAGTGTAATTTACCATCTTGCGACTCAAAATATGCAGCAAATCTTACACATAACTCTAAATATTGCTTTATTACTTGTCTGTTAGTAGTTTTTTGGATTTCTGAGTCTAAAATGCATTTAATTAAGGCTGAATATTTTGTGTTAGTAGAAAGCTGTACCCCAAAATCATTTATACATTCTGCATAATTGTAGAGAAGAAAAAGAGGGAGTTCTGCTTGTCCTGCAGTCAATGTCTGAAGGTTCTCTATCATTGTATGTGTCATGGTAATTAAATACTCAAAAATCCCACCTTGGGTAGGCTCAATTAGCACAATTTTTTTAAAAATATCTACAATCTCAGCCCGATATTTATAAAACTCATCTTCCTCTTCTGTAACCTCTAAACTGCAATTCTCATACTCCTTCGGAATTTGACACTTTGCCATTACAGCAGCACAAATTGTGTTTATGTTTTGCCTTTCTTGCTCTGTAAGTTGTACAGGTGGCTGCAAAAATTCTTTTATTTTGATATAATGTATATATTTCTTCATAAATCCTAATGTAATTTTTGAAAAAGTTAGATCAGTCTATATAAATCATACCAAATTGAAGAATTTCATAGAAATGGCTAATAGAGTATAAACGGAATTTCAGTCTTCAGAATCCACTAAATTTGTACCTAAAGCATTAAGTAATATTCCTATCGCCTTATGAAAGTCAGAAAAAGGATCAATGCTATCTAAATTAATTTGTTTGATGTAAGGGATTATCTCAATTTGGGTAATTATTTGAAGCTTCTTTTTTGGGTCCATTTTCTTTATGACTATACTTTCAAGGCACCGAAGGGCATAAATTTGGCAGGAAGTATTAGAAGCATGGCTTAGGAGATATGGAGCAAAAATAACACAAACCTCAAATGGGATTCATGAAATATATAAGTTCATTACTTGTAGAGTAGCAGATATAAATTCAATATTATCTGATTTCAATGTCTGCTGCCATATCTCAGAGGACTGAAATATTACTTGGTTTCTGATTTTTTCTTTCATTTCTAGCAATTGAGGTTTTCGATCTTCTGGGCTGTTTAAAAACTGTTCTTCAAATTCTTCATTAAATGTCTTAAGCAATGTTAAAAAAAATTTCAAGTGTATGCTGCTTTTAAGAGCCCTTGCTATAGCAAAATCAAAAGCTTCAGGCCATATTTGAGGATAATCATTTTGGATAACCCTTACATACAAAAGGGTAAATTTATTTAAAATCCCATAATGAAATTCTAAAATATCTGATCTATTTTCAATTACAAATATAAAGAAATTCCGGATTTGCTCTTTTGAGGATGCATCAAATGAAGAGTAGCGTGCTTTGAAGGCTTCTTCAGTGACTTGAAAATACCAAAAAAGGATGGTTAGCGTGTTCGGATTATTTAAGTCCAATTCCAGAATTTTTTGTAAAGCATAGTTGTATAGTGAGAGATCTGATTTCGCGGACTCTGTTATCTGGATAGCTTGCTCTCTTGTGTGCAGAGGTAAGCTCGGGTCATATAAAGCTAAAATGGCCTGTTCAAGGTTAGACATTTATTTTAATTTATAGTTAATAATGGCTAACTAGTAAATGAAGCAAGGAATTATTAATAAATTTTCTATAAAAAGACTTTTATTACGCTTTCTAAATAACAATAAGTAATTACTTTAACATTAAACTTAGATATGAGTTTATTTATTATTAATTTAATATTAAAACTCTGCAGTCTATATATATAAGCTGGCTAAAATATAAAAGATGATAGAAAACTATCAAATACCTAAAACCCATTATTATCCAATATCATAATTATAGTGGCTAAAATGTCAGCACCAAGAATTGGATGGATTGGAACAGGAGTGATGGGAAGATGGATGGCAGAGCGCCTCATAAGAGCTGGGCACAATCTCTCAGTTAACAATATTCCTAGAGAACGCACAGAACCTCTACTTCAGCTCGGTGCCAAGTTTCAGTCAGTTCAAGAAATCGGTCAATCCTGCGACGTTGTATTTACCATGGTTGGCTTCCCTCATGAGCTAAATGAGCTTATTCTAAGCCCTAGTGGACTCTTAAAATCCATGAAATCTGGAACCCTTCTTGTAGACCACACTACCTCAAGCCCTCATCTCGCCACCATCATTGCTGCAGAAGCTGCAAAAGTTGGCATCACTTCTGTAGACGCCCCAGTTTCAGGCGGTGACGAAGGTGCCAAAAATGGAAAACTCGCTATCATGGTCGGAGGCGAAAAATCTGGCTTTGAAAGAGCGAAACCTCTTATGGATAATTATGGAATCAATATCAGACATATGGGAAAAGCTGGAGTCGGACAGCATACTAAATTGACCAATCAAATTGTATTGGCAGGGAATATGATTGGGATGGTAGAAGGAATGATGTATGGGTGGAGAGCTGGGCTTGATGTAGAACAGATGATTGATTTAATATCAACTGGAGCTGCTGGAAGTGTTTATTTTAAAGCTGTAGCACCAAAAATCGCTAAAGGAGACCATAGTCCTGGATTCTATGTCCAGCATTTTGTCAAAGATTTAGGGTTGGCGCTGGACGAATGCAAGAGGATGAAAATTGTGCTGCCAGGCCTTACAATGGCAAACCAATTTTATTTAAGTATGGTCGCAAATGGAGAGGAAAAACTTGGAGTCCATGCTTTAGTAAAGGTGCTAGAAAGGTTGAATAACGTCAAGTTTGGAGAGACTGTTAATTAGCTTCATAAATTAAAGAAAATTGCTTTAAATTAAGAACATCACCCTTCAATAAGGTAAAAATAAATTGACCTAAAAAATAATAATTTCTATATGAAATATTCCCATTTTCTCTTTTCACTCAAAATATAAATAAATGACCGATAAAACTGCAGAAGTGCCAAGTTGGTGTAAAATCGGACGTTTTATAGATGTAAAAGACAGTATGGGTGACTGGTCAGTTGCAAAAGTAACAAAAATTTCTCTAGAAACCAACACCATTTCAGTCCTAATTGATGGCTGAAGCTTAAAAGCGGAATCGACTTTTCAGCTCAAATCTTCAAAAATTGCCCCATTCAGGAAGATATCGAAAGGCTATACAGGTCCAAAGCGAAAAGCTGCTCGTGAGTGGACATTTGATATAAATGATCTCCATCAGATGAAGCAAAAAGTAGACGCTCTTTGTAATGGAAATCTCTTGTGCGAAAATGCTTATGAGACAACACAATTTTACAGAGGTACATTATATATATATATAGAAAATTTGTTGGTTTGGGATTATAGCGACTGTGAAGAATATTTGATAGAAGTTGTGAGATTTTTTTCCTCAGTCGTAAAATTGATTATCAGCTGACTAATGAAGGCACCAAAGCTGTTTCCTTATTACTATAAAGGATTGTCCCAAGCAGATCTATACCTAGAAAGCAATAAAGTCGCTCTTGCAAATGTGTGATATGAGCTTCTTGATACCCTCAATAAGCTTTTTGCATTGGACTCAAGAGTTTCTCTTTTCTTCCAGCATTATGATGTAGTTCCACAAGATTATGTCCCTTGCAGTCTTACTAGCATTACTAACAAGAGCTACTCTCTTTCCCTGCTATTTCATATAAACCTCTTTGCAAAAGAAAAAGGCTTTGATGCCATCCTAAAAATCTTAAAATCCCAAGATGAGCAGTCCAAAGTCCCTTTTTCCTTTATCAACTCAATTTTACTATACGCTCTCAGCCAATTCATAGACTCTGAGTTTTCACTTAAGTTTTTCACACAATTCACTGAAGCGATTTTCAAAAGGATCGAAATGGTGTCAGAAAATGAGCTTAAAGACCTTCAATACGAAGAAATCCTTAATCTTCTAGAAAGGATGAGAAAACTTTCAGATTCCGTTAATACTCAAGCACTAGAAATAAACAAGCTTAGCTTGTTTTTAAAAATGATAAAAAGCAGTTATTTGGAAAAAAGGATAAAAGGGTTAACTGAGATAAATTTAGCAATTGAAAATAATGAAATAGGAGTTGGTGGGTATGAAACTTCTAAGGTTAATGTGACTGATAAAGAGTTAGAAAGTTGGCTTCTAAGTGAAAATATTGTGCAGCATATTTTAGACGAAAGACCACATGTAGAGCTTATAAAAAGATCCAGTACTGTGCTTAAATTTCTAGCAAGATCTGACAACATAGGACTAGCCCAGCTAGATCAAATATGAAACAGCACTCAAGGAAAGCATGACTCTTATATAAGAGCTGCTTACACCGTAATTTCTGAAATTGCACCTTTTCTTAAAGAAGAATGCAATGATTATTTACTGCAAAAAATCCAGCAAGTCCCATTAGAAAGCTACGATGAACAATTCTTATTAATGATAAAAGAATTTACAGTCACTGCAATTACAACAGCAAAGCGATTAGCGTTAAAAAACGGCTATGAATCAAACAAGCTATATGGTTTACCTATATTAAAATCATCAATGCTTGATTCCTGCCCTTTACCACTATGAGATTTATCCACAAAATGCTGCTACGAAGTGCTGAATACTTATATTTGTGCTGACGAAAGGGTAAAATTTTTTGAAGAAGCTATTTCATTTTTGCAGGAAAATGACTCAGTTCCACAGGTATTGAAAATCCTGCAAAGTCTGTTTAAAGCGAACTATGAGGCGCATAGAAGTCCTGGAGAATTAATTGAGCTTCAAAATAGATATCACATAAAAGAGCTCATTATTAGTAACTTGCGTAGCTATATTATAACTGTACGAAGTAATTCAAACTCACCTATTCTGTCCAGTCAAGTCTACCAAGGTAAATTCTCTCATGCAACTAATATAAAGCGCCGCCTTATTTTCTTAGAATTCTTAATAAAATACTCAAACTGGAATATTTCTCTTACTTTGGATGAAATTGGGATTCTCTGGAATTATTTTGCAATTGGGAATGACTCCTCTAAGGAGCGAGACCTCTTTTTTAAATGGCTTATGAGTGGCTTAAAATTTGCCTCACCGATATTAATGGAACAAATTGATGACGTTTTCCATCATTTTATGTGTGATAGCAGCAAATTTGACTGTACTCATGCGACTTCATGAAGTTTTAAGTGTATGAAAACCTTTTTCTTAGCTGTAAACAGCTATAAAGGGTATATAGAAGTATCAGAGGAAAGGCTGAGGTATAGAAAAACTACAGAAATTGAAGGGTTTTCAAACATCATTAGTGTGCTTATGTATACTACGACAGAAAGTGTATATCAAGAAGCACTGAAATTGACTATAAGCTTGCTAACTAAATATAGCCCTGAATCATCAGCTGTAGCTCCTGAAATTTTGAATAATTTCATATCTAGACTATTAGAAGCGATTTTATCAAATAAAGAGACAGAAATTTATGTAATCAGAGGGCTAAATTTATTAAAAGGATTATTAGGAGATCAAGAAGAGCAGGTAAATGACAAAAATTATGGAATCCATGTAAAAGCTTGCAATTCTAAAGAGTTTAAACAGGTTTATGTAAACCAAAACAAGACTTTAAGGCATTTGAGACACGAAATAGCAAAGCTTTATAATGAGCCTTTTGAAAAAACCACATTAATTATAAATGATAAAAAATACAGCTCATACGATGACGATCTTGAAATAAAATCATTAAAAATATACTGGGCTATTGCAGATTTTAATGATCCTTATATGACAGTGTTTAGCCCTTTAAAGCTGATTTCCCAAAACCAAAGTGTTATTAAAACACTTTTTGAGCTATTAACACTTTCTAACCAAAAATATGCAGATTTAGCATGAAATTTGTTGATAGCTCTTCCTATTAATGAAAAACTGGTAGAGGAACTGAGAAGATTGGAAACACCGCTAGAAAAAATAATTGACCAAGACTCTATATATCAACTTTTGTATTGTCTCAATATTTTAAAAAAACTTTCTTTGGATCAGTTGTGGGCTGAAGATTTTTCGGCTAGAGGAGGGTTTAAATTTCTGATAAATATTTTTACTAAACCAAAAGACCTTAAAGGAGGGAAGCTTTTAGCAATGAAAGAAGAAGCCACTCTAAGAGCACTTGACAACTTGCTTGAAGTTCGACCTGAGTTTGGTGACTCTTCAATATTCCTGAAAAGCTTATTAGACTCATTTCTCTTAATATCCAGCTCTATTTCTCCTGATTACAAGCCAGAAGACTCTCAAACATTGCTCTCTTCAATTAGCAACTTATTATCAAACCTCAACAATTACGACGACAATTTGTTAAAAACCCAATTAACAAGGCACTCATCAGCACTAGGCAAGCTCTTCAATATTTGTCTTATAATCCCGCCTGATCTTCAGTTCAGCAGTTTTTCTATCCCAATTTTTGAATATTTAGCAACCATTTCTGACTCTTATATTGTCTTTTATGATGAGCTTTATTCTCAACTAGACCATGCTATTTCTAATAGTAAATGTGACGGGTATTGGGACTTATTAGCATTTACAGTCAAGTATTTAGAAATTTTTGGAGAAACTTTGGAACCTTTAGCTCAAAAACTTATAGACAAAATTATATATAGAGAAGGAGAAAAAAATTCCAATGAAAAAGATTTTGTTTTAGCAGGGGCTTTTAAAGTCTTACAAGCCTGCTGGGCAAAGGTAGGATTTGTCCCTGATTCCCGGCATCTTAACTGGTTTTTGCACGAATGTTTATTTGAAGAGCCTGAAAAAATGGCTCCAAGCAGTATTGTCCCTCCAAAATGCAAGCATATTTCTACAAGACAAAGCGCGTTTAATCTGATCAGTGAGCTTTGTCGTTATGACCCACGGTTTACTACCAATGTGACTGAATATTTAAATAAATTCCACCAAGAGCCTGACTGGCGAACTTCAAGAAGGGCTGACTGGAACAATTTCCCAGCCAATAAAGAAAAATCATTAACTGGCTATGTCGGTTTAAAAAACCTTGGATGTACTTGTTATATGAACTCAGTGCTTCAGCAATTATTTATGATCTCTACCTTCAGAGAAGCTGTATTAAATACTCCTACAGAGGAGCCTCATCATGAAAACTTGTTATATCAGCTGAAATATGTATTTGCTGGGCTAAAATATAGTGATAAACAATATATAAATCCAAAAGGGTTCACTGTCGCTTTTAAAGATTTGGACGGAAACCCTATAAATGTTGCAGAACAAATGGACGCCGATGAATTTTTTGCGACGTTTATGGACAGAATTGAAGGATTAACTAAAAATAGCAGTTATAATACGCTTATAAAGTCTCATTTTGGAGGGCTACAGGTAACTGAGCTGATAGGAAAAGATTGCACTCATAGAAGTGAAAGACATGAACCATTTATTACTATTCCTGTAGAGGTAAAAACAAAGAGTTCTATATTGAGAGGATTAGAAAGCTTTGTGGCAGGAGAAATCCTTGAAGGGGAAAATGCTTATCAGTGTGATCATTGTGATGCCAAAGTAAAGGCTGTGAGAAGGGTCTGTATTAAGCATCTTCCTAATTTTTTAATTATTGCATTAAGGAGGTTTGAATTTGATTTTGATACAATGAGGAGAAATAAAGTAAATGATTATTGCGAATTTCCATTTGATCTTGATATGGAGCCTTACACACAAGAAGGCTTAGAAAGAATTGAGCGAGAAAAAGATACCTCAAAAGAAAGCTTGACCCCTGTCAAAAGATTCCCAGACGAGTACTATAAATATACCCTTCGAGGCATAGTAATCCACTCTGGAACTGCTGAAAGTGGCCACTATTATTCTTATATCCACGATTTTGCCCAAGAAAAATGGTTCGAGTTTAACGACACTTCTGTATGTGAGCTTGATCCTGATGAAATCCCTAACGAATGTTTTGGTGGAGAAGAAAAATATACCTGGACCTCGACTACCTCAAATATCAATACTTCTGGCGTCAGGGAAAAATTTGGAAATGCTTATTTACTTCTATATGAGCGCAGCGAATTTTTTAAATCAAGAAACCCAGAAGACGAAGTCCTAGAAAATATAAATTTATCAGTCTCAGAAGAATTTGTGCTTGACCAGTTTAGCCATATTAAGAGGCAAAATCAGAGATATTGAAGGTCCCGGCATATTTTCGGCTATGATTATTCAAATTTTATTGTAGAATTGACCAAAATTAATAATCCGCCGGATAAGTTTTTAATCCAATATTTTTTGACAATTCTGTTGAGGACAAAAGAAAAAAGTCAAGATTTTATTGAAATTTTTCAAAGGATTTTTGTAGCGCTAAAGGAAAGTTCTGAGCTCTGCAACTGGACACTAGAAATGCTGTCTGTAGAAAATGTGGCAAAGGAACTATTTTTATATTGTCCAATGGTTTTAGTTAGAAGGGCGCTGGTAGGAGTTATAAAAGCGTGCATACAAAATGTAGATGAAGCAGTAATAGAAGATTTCTTTTTAGGATTTATTCAGTTATTGCCTCTTGCACAGAAATCTCAATCAAAATATTTTTCACAGTATCTTGAAGTGGTAAAAGAAATAGCCACTCTATCGAATAAATTTATAGAAGTCTATGAAATACAGAATATAATCACTCTTTATATTTTCCAGAACGATTATAAGCTTCCTGCAAGAAAAGGCTATAAATATAATGACATCTTTTTAGGGTATGACAAATATGAAGCTTCTGATGAGACAGTCAAAGATGATACATTTTATTCAGAATCCAAAGGAACTTCTAAATGTCATGCTATTCATCTTCTCTATTTATTAAGAAGCTATTTATCACAACAATATATCAACTTTTTAAAACAGCCGCAAGCTAGAAAAATTCTATTAAAAGAACTTGATAATAAAATTTCTGCGAAATATTTAGGACTTCTTTTCGCAGAGCTCTATAAGGACGACCAAGATTTATCAGTAGACTATATGAAGCAATTAATGGACAGCTACGTTGGCTCTGAGTACTACTACAAATCCCGGTTTTTGCGGCTTCTGACGCGATTTTTGACAACTGAAGATTCATTGTATGAGGACAAAATCAACTATTTCTTAGATTTCCATATGAATTATATAAAAAACAGTAAATACCCAAGCGACACCGAATCAGCAATCAACTACCTCTACAAAATTTTATCAAAAAGTCAATATGCTCGACAAAATATGCTAAATGATAAAGAAAACCTTCAATACCTCGAAAAGTGGATCAACAGTAACATGAAATCCACGTATTCCATGAAGCCAGGCCAAAATGGTATGCCTCAAGATGAATACATTAAGCCTTCATTTAAAGTTCTCCTTGCAAAATTAAAGAGACTAGAAGAAGGATTGCCACCAAATGAAGAAAATGAAAGGGATTCTGACGAAGACGCCCTGGATAATAAGTTTAAAACCTATGAAAAAATTGAAATTTTAGATCAGACTGGACAAAGCTGATTGAAAGGAAGGGTGGAGGCTGCACTTGGAGAAATAATCCTTGTGAAGTATAAGGAGTGGACTGGGAATGAGCAGACTGTATGGAAAGATATGCAGAGTGAAGAAATCGTATCTGCAAAGGATATTGAAAATTTGAAAGCATAGAATAGTCACAGCTTTTAATTTAATTTTAATGGTAAAGCAATTATTTATTTATTGTGTTTTTATTAAAAAATTAAGATATATATTTCTTTAAAAACAGTGATTTATTGATAGATAATAATGTTAGATATTTAACTTATATTTACGATGGTTTATAAGTTATTAAAGTCATACAGTGTTTAATTGACTTATTAGAACTCTGATAATTAAGCCAATATAATTATCAATAGTGAATAAAATGCTAAATCTTGCCAATAAAGATTTAAGTTTCAAGTAATCTTGGCTATTCATGATACTGATAATTCCTAAATCTGGCCATTTTAATTTTGAATTTTACCGTCATATTTACTAATTTTAAACGATTACTTTTCAAAAAGAAATTATTATTTTACTTCTTTCCTCCTTTCTTTCCAGCTGCTTTCTTTCCTGCAGATTTAACGGGTTTCTTTGCTGGGGCTTTCTTAGGGGCGACAACTTTTTTTGGGGCTGGTTTTTTGGCTACTGCTTTCTTAGCGGCTCCTTTTTGAGCTTTTGGTGCCTCTGCTTGAGTGGCAGCTACTGGGGTGGCTACAGGTGCCTGGGCTACTGGTTTTTCCTCTGCTTTTGGTTTAGCGGCCTTCTTTGCCTGAGTCTTTGCTGGTGCTTTTTTACCTTCTTGTTTCTTCGTTATAACCTTTTTCGGTGCTGATTTCTTGCTTGCTGCTGCTTTAGATGCTTGTTTTGCTTTTGCCATATTAATATTATAATTCTTATTTGCTATAGAAGCTAAAATCACCATTTTTTCTGCAATCTTGTATATTATTGGCTGATTGTATTTGGCACGGATACAAGTTTCAGCAAGGCCGATATTGATAGAGAGAACTAATGTTTTACGCCGTTTAAAGTTTTCATATTTGACTCTATTCATTCCGCTTATTTGCAACTTTCAGTGTTTTAAATCATTTCTCCATATTCAAAATTTTAAATTTTTTTTGGCGGAAAGAAGAATAAAAAAGAGTGGCTTAAGATACAAGTAGCCGACTTACTACTGATATTTTAGTCTTAAATGACCCTCTCATTACTTTGTAGGGCATCAGCACGAAAGTCAATTTGATTTTTCAATTATCACACTCAAAAACTCAAATTTCCCTCATCAATCTACATTAATCATTTTTTATATATTTTGCAAGCTCTCTCCAAAAAACGCTACTTTGGCTATGTCTATGCTACTTAGATAATTAGCTATCGAAATATTAAGTCAGCCTCAAAATCAAAAACCTTAAATAACTATTAAGTGGCCTAAAAATTGATATAAATTATTTTTTTGATTTTTGGGGATTTTTAAGCTCCTGAATGCTCTGTAGTAAATCATAATGAAATTGGTCCACAGTCAACGCTTTTTCTTCATCTGGGTACAACGGATCGACAAGCCAATCATTCAATGTGTAGTTATAGTCCCCAACTTGAATATTATTCAACAAGTTGATAACATGATCAGACCAAAAATTCTCACTAGCGAAATATTTGCATTTTGACATCATTCATGCCATCTGCACTGCAGAAACAGCTGGGAATGTTTTACTGAATGAAAAGTTTTCTTGACCAGCTGCATCTGTTTCTTCTTCTACTTCTTTATCATTTTTATATGTCATTTTTTCTTTGCCGTTAAGCCATTTATCAACATAATAGGCAGCGCTCCTAATGAATTGGTTCTCATTGGCTTTTCCAAAAGTATAGCAGCATTGGCCAAGAGCGACTGGTGTTAGAAGTCCTATGTTTTTTTCGGTAATCCGCTTTGCGTATAATTTGAATAAGTTTGGAGATCCTTTAGATAACCTAGCCAAAGAGTAAAGTGATTTTGCTTCAATATTTGGGTACATATAGTCGATGCAGTCATACAGCTTTTTTTCTAGAAATTCTATTAATTTTGGTTCTTGCAATTGGCTACACTCTGCAACAGCAGAAATAATTCGTGAAAGGTTTTTGTGTTCTGTTTTAGTAAGCCTATCTTCTTCCATAATTTTGTCAATCCCAATATTAATCAATTCAGTATTAGTAGATCCTTCATAACAAAAAATGGTCAAAATCTTAATAAGATAATGCGTATTAAGTGTTGATCTTTTTAAGTGTTTTATTGCTATTTTTTCTAAATTATCCCAAATTCTGCCAGTCTGCATTCCAGAATTCGAATAATCGATAATTAATTCAGTAAAATTTTTAAATGAAATTTCATCAGTTTTTCGCAATTTTTTAGCCAAAACTTTATCTAAAGCTTCCATTTGAGCTTTGTGGGTTTTTTTCTTGTGAGCCAAAATAAAGAGTAATGAAGAGATTTCGTTAATGCTCAACTCCTCTGAAGTTTTTTCAAGTAAATTGCTAAGTGATCTTAATAGATTTGGATCTGTGAATTTATATGTTTTAAAGGCTTCAAAAATTCTTATGGCGTTTATAACAAATAGTGTATCATTTGCTTCACTTAAATATTTATTACATTTTTCTTCAATTAGCGGTTTTAATCCATTGTCATCATAATTTAATGGAATGATAAAATAAGCAATATCAGTTATATCAGTAAAAGTAATATTTTGGTCATTTATAAGATAATTTTTCAGCATATTATTCAAGGTTTCACAAAGTTCTGGGCCGCAATAAAGCTTGCTTGCTTCCTTTTTAATCAAAAAATTTATAAATTTAGCTAGTAGAGAGCCATTAGTAGTTTCTAACTCAGGATGTGCCAGGGTTGCTTTAGATAAAGCTTGAAAAAGAGCTGGAGACTGTCCATTATGAGCATTTATTGCTCATAGCAAGTCAACTAATTGAGAAATTGACAAAGTTTGCAAGTCTTTTATATCTGTTTCTTCAATTGATTTCAATAAATTGTTAACTAAAACATTAATATCAAATCCTTTAATATGAAGAATCGCATATTCGTGGATTACATATAATTTGTCCTCAATTTTCATATGTTTAATATTCTTTGTGAGGCCTTCAGCTAAGGATGTCCAAAGTTTATTTGTTAGCGCTCTGTTCCTTAATTCCACGTTCTTATTCATTATTTTTAATATTTCCTTTTGGGTATTCAATGTCATTCTTGGCGTCCTCTTCTCAAGTGTTTCAATAAAAGTGTCGAATTCTAATGATTTCCCATATCTTTGATAGAGATCTAAATACTTTAGTTCAGAAACTTCACGGCAAATTGCTATAAGTTCTTTGTCATCAGCAAATCTAGACTTTAATAAAGTTTGGTTAAATGCTTTTGGAGTGATAAGATCATTAAATCTACGAGATAGCCTGAAAAGCATTATTTTGGCTAAATATTTAATAATAAAAAGGGTTAATAAATAGTTAGTTAATTTGGCTTCTCGCCCAGTGTACATCGAAGTTCCTAAGCATAACTTCAATTTCAATAATAACACTTCCTGAAGAAACAGTTTTCAGTGTTTGTCTTAGGCCGACTTCTTTTGTAAGTGCATCTTGATTCATAAGTCGAGGTGGCCCACCAATAAAAAATGCCATTGCTTCGTCTTGCCAAGTCCCTATAGGTCTTCATGTTGGGCATTCTAATTTGAAATATCCAGGGCTACAAGGTAGCGCGGTAACTCCGTAAGATAATAAATCAATTCTACCAACATCATCTAAACGCCAAACTCTTATTATAAACTTAGGCCACCCAAATATAGAATTTGTAGAAAAGTGAAGATCAATAGGATGAGCCCATACAATCATTTCGTCAATACTAGGATAGCTTGTTTGTGTTTGAATTCCTTGCTCTGAACGATTTGGGAGTTCTCTTCATTGGTCGCCATATTCCAAATGAATTTCACAGAAAAGGCCTGCACTGGTATCAAACTGAGTCCCTGCGACTATTTGCCCAATGAAATGAACCTCAGTTTTATAGTCTCCGGGTTCTTTAAAAGCCATTTTAAAATATTATTTGATTTTATTAAATTGAGTAAAATATTACAAGACAAAAAGTAGTTTAAATATAATAATAGTCAATAATTCCTTGCCCTGGTATGATATTTATATTAATTATTTGATCAAAATATCACAAATTCTTGACATTGAAAGCTTTAGATTTAACTTTTGATTAGTTTCTGATCGAAGATTAAAGATTTGAAATCTTTCAAACTCATCTCTAAACTTTTTGACTGTTTTAATTATATTTGAAGTAAATAGATTATAGCCTAAATCTACTCTTTTTAGGTTTGACTTAAAAATATTCTCGATTAAAACATCAAAAATATCATCAGTAATTTTATTACCATAAAGCGTAATAGATTTTAAAGAGATAAAATTCGGTAAGTAATAAGAAATTATCTCTGCACCTTCATCATTTATACTGTTTTCATTCAAGCATAAAGTTTCTAAATTAGCAAATAAATCATAATTTTTGAAAATAAATACCAAATCATTTTCATTTAAATGTGTCGCTGAAAGATTAAGGAATTTTAAATTTTCCAGTGTTTTAAAAGCAAGAAAAAAGTTATAATGAGAAATATTTTCAAGGTTATTGTATGACAAATCAAGGAGTCGTAAGTTTTTCAGTTCAGGTAAAATGCTGCTTAAAATACTGATTCCTTCAGCGGAAATATCATTTTTCGACAAATTTATCGTTCTTAAATTTCGGTTATATGATATAGCAGGCTTTAATCCAGAAAGACCTTTATCTTTAATTTCATTTCCTTCTAGGTCAATTTTTCTAATATAATTCAGATCTTTAAGAGCAGATCCTATAAATTTTGCTCCTTTTGGGCCAATTACATTTTTTGTGCTATAATCGCTGCCTCCAAGTTCAATTTTTTGCAAGTAACGAAAATATTTTATTGATTGTTTCAGAAATTTAGCTCCAAAATGAGTGATGCCATTAAATTTGAAATTTAATATTTTTATGTTTTTTAGATATTTTATCGCTATGGAAATTCACTTTATTCCTTCATCACCTATATTGTTGTTTGCTATAACTAATACTCGAAGATTTTTTAAATATACAAGACATTCAGATAATTTTTTTGCATTTAAATCTCCCATGCTATTGTTGCTTAAGTATATAGTTTCTAGATTAACAAAAGCTGGAAGTATAAATGTAATGCCTTTTATATCAATAAAATTAAGCTCATATCAAATCAACATCAATTCTTTTTTATTTGTTCTTTCAATTTGATTTAAAGAAGAATTAAATAAAAGCGATATCACCTTTGTCATTCCGTGAGATCTTTTAAAGTCATTGATAATTTCAATATTTAAGGATAAGCTCCGATTAATATCAGCATTATTCAATTTTGGATTATTTTCATCCTGAAAAGTATCACTTGTTTCTTCTGGCTCACTATTCATTTAAATTTATAAAACTATATATAAATAGAATATTTAGTCAGAAATGTTAGTTTATCCTGGAGGCCAACCCATTTGACGTCCTCCAAGTATATGGAAATGAAGATGGTATACAGATTGGCTTCCCCAGACTCCATCATTTACTGTAAGTCTCCATCCAGCTTCTAAATGCTCACGTCTTGCGACTTCTGAAGCAGCCCACATCATATGTCCTAATAAAGCTTTATGCCTTTCTTCAGCAACAAGAAGTCTTGTCAATCCATCACGGTGCTTAGGAATAAGAACAATATGTACGGGAGCTTGTGGGGAAATATCTCTAAATGCCATCACTAAGTCATCTTCATATACAATATTGGCTGGAATTTGCTTACTTGCTATTTTATCAAATATTGTCTCCTCGTTTGGAGCAGGAATTTGAGGATGCTGAGCTTGTTCGACCTCAGACATAATTATATGTGTCAGCCATTTATGATTTTTCGACAGAAATGTTTAAAATATTTATATAGAATTTAGTATGATTTATGAAGGGATTTTAAATATAGGAAATGAATATATCATGAATATTAAATCATTGGTTTACAAAGCAAAAAAAGTTTAAATTTCATAATTATTTGTAAAGAAAGCTTATAAATGATTTTTTTGAATAAACTTTCATTATAAATTGCAATTAATAACTATAATTTAACTGTCAGCCCCCTTGCATATTATTATCTTTGGTGAAACTGTAGTTTGTAATGACTATAATAAAACTAATTAATGCCCCTTTCAGATAATTCAAAGATGGATGACTGTTTATCTTGTCCTGTCTGCTTTGAGCCATATTCCTCTAACGCCAATATTCCTCTCATCCTGATTTGCGGCCATACTTTATGCTCAAAATGTGCAGAAAACATTTATCGAACAACCCAATTAATTTGCCCTCAAGACCGCATTTACGATTATCACAGCCCAGAACAGCTCCCTCGAAATATTACCCTTCTCCAAATCTTAGAACACAAGCCAATTAAACGAATAAACAACCCCTGTCAGGCCCACCAAAACAAAAAAGTGAAATTTTATTGCATTTCGCCTTGCAATATTGGTTTTTGCTCCGGCTGTGTAATAGCTCATCAGCACCATACATGGATCGATATCTTTTCAGCTGAAGCAAATTCCAGCTTCCAAAGGCACATTGAAGATTTATTTATAAAATATCGTGAAAAGGCAGACTATGCCAAATATGTAAAAAATAATTATCAAAATCAGCTGAATATTGCCTTAGCTGATAGAGAATATTGTGAAAGCTCTATAAGGAGAGATTTTGAGATTATTAGAAGTGTATTGCAGGATAAAGAAAAAGAGCTTATTAATGAAATTAAAAGTTCTGCCTTTAATACAGAAATGAGTATTGAAGAAAAAATTAAAGAGTTTGATGAGGTTTGTAAAGAAAAAGACAAGAATTTAAGGATTATTGAAAACGTTTTCAGAGAGTTAAATCAATATTCTGAAGTAGAAAAAATGCAAAAGTTGACAGAAATTCAGCTTTTACTTTCAAATGAGATGAGTATCGAAATTCCTGAGTATATGGAAATTGCAAACTTTTCTAATATAAAAGCAAATGTGATAAAAAATTCTAAGGAAATAGAAAAGATTAGTCTAAGTATCAAGGCTTCACAGAAAAAAAGCAACTTCGAAAATGGAGATGATAAGCAGTCATTTAATCCATCAAATGAAAATTTGAGTTTGCCCCAAAAAAGAGTAAAATCAGAAGTGTATGAGTTAACATAATTTATTATGTATTTTTTGAATCATTTAAAATTGCTTTACACTTAATAGTCTTTTGAATTGCTCGTAAAATGCACATCATGAGGCCATGATTTCAGACTCGGGTCACTTGATGTATCAGGCAAAGGAAGGCCTTCAATTGATTCTTTTTCTTCAAATTTAAACGGTTTTTGATTTTGGCTTCCAAAGGTTGGTGTTGGCAAGACTGGAAGAGAATTTTTATTAACGACTGAATCAGCTAACTTAAAAATTTCGCTTTCTGCAACTTTATTTGTCAGTGTGTCTTCTTCAAATTGGTTATCAAATCCATCGCCTAATGGCTCTTTTTGGTTTCTGCTCGATGGAGGATTGCTTAAAGAAAGATCGCTTTCTACTGTTGATGCATGGCAGCATCCCATTATAAATTATTTAATTAGTAATATTGGGGTGCATGATTTTTCATTTATTAAAAAAAGTATAAAAGTGAAGAAGACGTTAAAATCACTGATCATTCTAAGCTGAATATAGAACTAAGCGTGATGACAAAAATGGATAAAATAATGCTGCATTTTTTGACTTTTTTATTAGTTTCGCTAACAAGCAGCAGTGATGTTTCTGTAGAAAACATTTTATCACAACATAATTCATGCACAGAGCCTTTGAAAAAGAAATTTGCAGGTGAAGTGCTAGCGTTCTTAACTCCTTGGAATTCTAAAGGATATGATTATGCTTTGAAATATTCAGCAAAAATTGACTATATTTCGCCTTGCTGGTATCAATTAAACATCTATACAGTTTATGGATACAAACTAGAGTACGATTTGTTAGGAGAAGGCAATAAAACATTTATAGACGCTTCTAAAGGCTTATTTAAAATTCTTCCAAGAATTATTCTTGAAAATACTAATATAGATGATTATAAAAAGCTGCTGGAAAGTGACGAAGACCAAGTGAATTTATCAGAAAAAATAAAAAATTTTATAATATCGAAAGGATTCGATGGGGTGATGCTAGAAATGTGGACTCAAGGGAATGGGATTTTGAGAAATTCGGATCAGAAAGATTATTTAAGGTCTTTTCAGGTCAGATTAATACAAAAAATATGCAGGACAATGAAAGCTAACAGTTTGATGTGTATGATAACAGTCCCAGCACCAAGACCAAATTATCGTATTGAATTCAGCATGGGAGAATTTTTAAAGCTTAGCAAATTTGTTGATAGATTTGCCTTAGTTTCATATGATTACAGCCAAATGGCTCCTGGGCCTAACAGCCCTGAAAATTGGATTAAAAGCTGCTATGAAGAATTAGTTGATCAAATAGACCTAAGTAATTATGATGAAGAAGTTGCTGAATCAATGCATTTAAAATATAGGAAACAGCTTATGCTAGGCGTTCCGTTTTATGGCTATGAGTTTTCTCCTCTTGATAATCCAAATCAATATACAAGACATTCTACTCGAGCCATAACAGGGAATGATTTTCTACAACTTTTAAAGAAAAATAAAATGAGAATAGAATGAGAATCAGCCCACAACGAGCATAAATTCAACTACAAAATAGGTAAAAAAGAAATTATTGCTTATTTTCCAACAAAAGAAATGGTTGAATCAAGAGCAGAATTAGCAGAAAAATTAAAAACTGGAATTTCTATCTGGGAACTAGGTCAAGGCTTTGAATATTTTTTTGAAGCTTTATAGAATTCTTGGATAATTATTTTAAAAAATAATAAATTTGCTATAAATAAGTGATATTAATTTAGAATTATTGCTAAAATGCCAAAAATAACGCTTATACCTGCCCTGCTATCAGAAGATCTAAATGGATATAATACATCGTCAGGTAAAATTTGTGATTTTAATCTAATAAGAGTATAAGGATCAAAATCTTTGTCATACTCAATATAATTAATCACAAGAGTGTTCATGAAATATTGGTCGTCAGTGGTAATAGTTTTCATAAATGTTCAATTCGTAAATTCTTTTCTTTTTTGTGCATAAACTATTTTTGGCTGAGGATTTTTTATAGCTCCGATTTCTGCTACAACGATATCATATACCACCATATTAGGTAGCAAGCAATCTCCTGTTTCTGAGTTTCAACTTGTCTCTACTGTTTTATTTGTTACATCATTTATTTCTACTCAGTCGTCAATATTACTAGAAAGAGAATTTCCAAATTTTCCTATATGAGTAATATCATTAAAAATAGAAAAAATCGGCAGTCTTTCGTTATAAGTATTGCAATAGCTTGAAAGAGCTGGATAGCTAAGAGGATAATAGCAAGAATATACAAAATCTTGCCTGAAGTTTATTACAGGAGGATTAGAGGTTTGCTGGCTTGAAATTAAACATTGTCCTGATATTGAAGCTCCGTAAACAGGATATCCACTTGAATACACATTTATAGTATTATCAGACTGCTTATTCCCTAATAATACAGGCTTTCCTACTATATACCCTGGATTCCCTGATTTCACAGTAACAGTTTCTTGTGTTTGAAAAATGACTGAAAATTTTTGCTGAATATTAATAGTTTCAGTACCTGAACAGCCAGAAGTCCCAACATTCCCTACAACAAGATCGGCAGTTATTTTTAAAAAATATTGCTGAGATAAGGTGGTGAGAACTGTGTAATGGGCTTCTAATAAAGCATTTGTACAGATACAGTTGCTATAAGTGGTAGAAACTGAGGTGCTACTTGATGAAGTGTCAATAAGGCTATTAACATCTCTTATTGTGACTGATCCTATTTGTACGGTATAAAGAGAGCTTGTGGCAAGATTTGAAGTGTTGTAGACTTGGAGTAGATTTGAATATAAAGCAGCATTTAGCTCAGAAGTACAATGAGTTGATAAAGTAGAAGCAAGATATTGGCGATTACAAAATCCTAATGATGAAGGCTCAAGCCATTTGACAAAATTCATATCATTACAATATCCAAAACTGTCTGGACCTGGTAAACTCCACCTATTTCCAAACTGTGCCCAGCTATTAGCTAATGACCCCATAAGATCTCCTGGATTAAAATTGCTTCTTGTAATAGTAGTCTGTGGAGTATATAATAAATCTGAATACTCCACATTATCAGTTATTTGCTGCTGTATTGTATCAGATGAGATCGAGCTATCTGAGATTAATTTATAATAAGTCCCAAAAGAAGCTGAGTTATCTTGATCCACACATAAAAGATTATTCATAATGTCAGATGTCGCTGATTTTATTCCTCTTCTTGCTGAATAAAAATAGTTATCATTCGAAGTAGGGCATTTAAGTGAGTAATATTTTGTAAATTTGCTGTTTAAGCATTGATTTGTGGACGGGTCTTCTGTGTCCCAGAGATCTTTTAAGGTTGAAGAGCAATCATCATCACAGCAGCAAAATACATCGCATGAATTAGCGGTGAGATCACATACACATTTTCCTGGGTCAGTATCGTCTTCTATATAGTTACTTTCATCTGCTGAACTCAAATATGCCGCCAATAAGAAAGTACATATTGCAAACATTTCTTTTAATTTATTTGAATTAAATATTTATTTAAAAGATAAGCAATATAGTAATTTTTATTGAGCAGATATTAATTACTATTTTTCAATATTTTTAATTTTGTCTTCATTTTATATTTTGATAATTAATTTTATTTTTTGAAAACCTTTGCTAATTAAAGTCAATAAATAGAAAACTCTTTGATATTATAAAATGCAAATTAATAGGCTTTGAAATTGGCAAGGAAGATAGATATTGTAAGAAACTTATATTAAATTTCTAAGTTAATATATTCTTTCATTTTTGATTTATTATATATTAAAATGGGTGGGAAGGCAAGCATATTCAGTATATGTAAAGGAATCCCCAAGCGCAAAAAAGCCAAAAAGAAATCAACTCAAAACACTCCTCTTCTAATTGCGAATGTACTAGGTCCAACTGAAGATAACATCGATAACCCCAAAGGATACTTGTATTTTAGTAAAGAAGAACAGAAATATTACGATTCTTTACTAGTAAAAGAAGAAAAAACTCCAGGAGAAATCATCGCCCCTACAAATTGGCAAACAAGTGAAATGCTCGGCCAGGGTAGCTTTGGCCGCGTTTTGTTTGGCGCAAACATGGATACAGGCGAACTGATGGCAGTCAAACAAATCCCAATTGTTGGCTTTGAATATGAAACCGCCAATGAGAGGATTAAAGAGATCCAAGAAGAAGTTGACATTTTAAGCCAGCTAAAACATAAAAACATTGTTAGATACTTAGGAACTGAAAGAAACGACCAATTTTTGCATATTTTTCTTGAATATATTCCAGGAGGTTCTATTGCGTCCTTATTAGCCAAGTATGGAAAATTTAACGAAACTTTGATAAGGGTTTATACAAAACAAATTTTGGAAGGCCTTGAATATTTGCATATTCATAAGATCATACATAGAGATATAAAAGGTGCAAATGTGTTGGTTGGAAGTGATGGGGTTTGCAAGTTAGCTGATTTTGGAGCTTCGAAAAGGATCATAGGATTATGCGACCAAACACAATTTAAATCACTTAGAGGAACCGTGAATTGGATGGCCCCAGAAGTAATGAAAGAAGAAGGCCATGGGCGATTTGCAGACGTTTGGAGTTTAGGCTGTTTAGTTGTAGAAATGGCAACTGGCAAGCCTCCATGATTTTACAAAACAAACCCAATCGCTGTCTTCATGCATGTTTGCAGCACAAATAATCCTCCAGAGCTTCCAGAAGAGCTTTCTGAAGAATGCAAGGACTTTGTAAAAGAATGTTTTCAAAGAGATCCCAGTAGGCGTTCTAACGTCTACAAATTATTGAGGCATCCTTTCATAGTAGGTACCACACAATATCCTCTCTACATGGGTCCAAGTAAAACTGACGATTTCTTATCAAACTCCACAAAATATTCTTCAGACGATAACAAAGTTGCAGCATTTTTATCAGGAAGTTTAGCAGAAAGTGTATTAAATGAGGAAATAAAAACCAAAGAAAAACCCACTGATGAAGGAAATTTAGACTATTGTGATCCTCATCATAACGTAAAAGCACCTTTTGATAGTATCATTACAATATCTAAATTCATTCCATTAGCCAAAGAAGAAAACGAAGAAATTATTTTACGAAGGCCCAGTGACTCTGGCAGTTCTGGAGAAAGTAAAATTTTTAATAACAATTCTGAAGTCTGCCGAGCAGAATTATCGTCATCTATTACTGTGAAAATTCACACTGTAAGAGTTGAATAAGAGATAGGAATACACAGATTTAGACTGGGAAAAATATTGTACTATTGTTCTAACAGTAACTATAAAATTTAATTTTAATTCACGAAATATGTTAAAAAAACCAAATTGATTAAAAATTATGTAGCAAAGTGTTAGTGACGATGAGTTGATGGTCTTTGTAATACTGATTGTTCATATACAGAAAACTTCTTTTTCATATTTTCTAATCGATTTGATGCATTTGATCTAGGAGGTTTTAAGCCGCTTGACTTCGAGATTGTGGAGCTTGAATTGTCTGGGCTCATAACTTTATATCGTCTAAGCCTACTGAGAGGTGATGCTAAAATTTGTTTTATCTGAGTAGGCGATTCTCGTGAATAAATCGAGTTAAGAACTTGATTTTTTGTTGTGGGTGTTATAAAGGTACGATCTTGGCTATAACTATAATCAATCACATGCAAATTATCATCGCTGCCTTTTATTGTTTCTGCACTTTTTTCTTCAAAAATCTTCCTATTTGAATAATGGAATTCAGGCGACGATTTTTTGATCTTCCTATCAAAATGCTTTTTCTTCGAAAATCTGGAATTTGAATCTTTCAAAATATCTTGGGCAAGCTTGATAATTCCGCTTCGCTTATCTTTAGAGGTATTAAGGTATTGTTGAAGTTCATCACTAATCATAAATGAGTTATTTTAATTTAATATTAACAGCATTTGTAAAAACTAATGAATATTGCCTTTAAATTATATAAATGGAGTAGCGCATCTTAAAGCACTTATTATTATCAATTAATTCATAAGCAAAAAATTAGATATAGAAATTTTAAAAAATGATTTTTAAGAATTTTAAGGGAAGCAAAGTAAATAGGCTTAGGATAAAACAAATTAATTTAATTAAAATATTTTGGATTTTATAAGATCCTTACTTCTTTAAATATAGCTATATAAGGACATCTTTAGAAAATCATATTTAATTCACAATGAAATCAATTAATTCAACAAGTTAGATTCAACAACAAATCCAGCATAGATGCATAAATATAGAAAAATAAGCAAATCAATCAAGATTTGTGGGAGCAAAATAGCTTTAAAGGTCTTTAAGTGTTTATCAGATAAAAATCCATAATGCAATAGCAAGAATAAGATATTTGTCTAGGGTAATGCTATTTTAATTATGATATAATAAAAGTATTTAAATTCAACTTAACCGAAATGAATAGAAACATTTTAATTTATCTTGTTGAAAATTAAATATATGGAGTCTACTGGGGATCTCAGCATAGGAGACTTTTACAATTACGACCCTAAGCTGATGTCAATAGGAGTTACTTCTGAACGCTATACAGACAACAATGTAGTTGAGTATAAAGTCGAGCTTCAATTTGCTAACATTGAGCATATTGTATATCGCAGATACAATCAGTTCAAATCATTTCACAGCCTTCTTAAGTCAGCCTTTCCCAGATTAGATCTTCCAGCTTTTCCTTCAAAATTCACAATGATCAACAAAACAGAACAAAGAAAGCGAGATTTTCACAATTATATGAATGGAATAATCGTATTATGTGCAAAATTCCCACCAATGGCCAAAACTTCTCTCATGAAAATTGTCGGAGAATTCCTTGACATCAATGGGCAAGAAAAGAAAACCGAAGAAAGAGTGAAAAGCAGCAAAGACAACATAGTGGAATCAGCACAAATATTCCCAAGTACAGGGCATTATACAGGTGATATTGACGTTATTATTACAGAAGAGGATTGAATTACTTACTATGGCTCTATAATCAGGAATGACCTTTATCTTTTTCCCAAAGATAAGCCAGGAAGCTACTTTACCACAGTTATCAGCTGTTCTGGAGCTGTTATTAGAGAAAACGACACTTTAAATGTACTGGAAATCCACCATTCTCATCAAAGTAAGCCAATATTATTAAGACCATCACCTAAGGACTATTCTGAATGAAAAAACCATTTGTTTATTATGGCATCAGCTAACCAAGACTCACCTTTGACATCACAGAAAATCACAGTTGCAGGAAGACTTATGGTGAAGGTATGGAGTGGTCAAAATATTAGAGTTAATAAGCCTGCTTCAAGCTTAGCGAAATCGCATGTATTTGTGAGACTTTCGCTTAACCCTTTTTCATTTACAACGTCTATCTTGCCACAAGGAGATTTGGTGGATTGGGGACAAACTTTTATTATGCCAATTGTGAATCGTTTTTTTGTATTAAAAATCGAAATTTGTTCATTTTCATCAGAAGGCTGGCTTAAGCAGCATGCAAAAGAAGACTTGATTGAAGAGTTTAATATTCCTCTAACTGACATAAACCAATATCCCTACACAAATGGCCCAATTACTCTATATTTCAAAATGCAAGACCCAAAAAAGAAAAAAAATTCTATAAGTGAAGAAATGCCAGCTTATATTAATGTTGATATTATCCATCAGGCTGATTTTCTTTGCAATTTTTTACCTGTGCCGCCGCATTTTATAGAAGCTGATCCAACCCCTACAAAAGCAACAATGAAACAATTAAAAATTGCTTCAAAAAGATCCAAAAGAGTTAGAATTCTTTATACTCGATCATTAAAAAGAATTTACCAAATGTTCTTATGGATTTATCCAAAATTTTCTGCAGTTTGTATGGCTTTATACATTATTTTAGCAATATTTTTGCCTGGTCAATACGTTTTGCCTCTCATTATGTTGATTTTTTTGAGTTTTATCTTGATTAACAACCCGAAACTCGCCCCATACGCTAAAAAATTTATTGATATAGTTTTTTCAGATAAACAAAGAATTTGCAAACCCCCAAAAATTCAAACTATTAAGGAGACTGAATTTGATACGAAAAGTGATGTTAGAATTTTTGAAATTGAAATAAAAGAAGGAGTTATGGACAAATGGAATAAATTTAAAATTGACCTTGTAGAGCTACAAATTTTATTAATGGAAATTAGTTGCTTTTTAGAAAAAATGAGAAATTTATTCTTATGGGAAGATCCTCAAAAATCATCATATTTTTGTATAGGAGTTGTAATGGTAGCTTTTGTCCTTTATTGTATACCATTTAGAGCTTTAATGCTTCTTTTAGGAGTTCACCGATTTTTAAAAGGAAAAAAATTCACAAAGAGGCGTATCGAGAATAACACAAAAATATGTGAAGAAATTTTGAATTCTTTATTATCCCAATATTTGAATAATTATGATTATTACAAAAATTTTAAGACAGTCATATGGCCAATAGAATTAGTCACAAATATGAATTTACAAAAAAAAATAGTAGAAGGGATACGATCTAGGCTGAGTTTAGATGTAGATGTCAAGATTTTCGAGGACTATACAACCCCAGAAGAATTGGCAGAAGCTTTAAGCTCAGTAGAAATAATGCTGAAGATGAGAGATGCAAAAGGAAATTTGATATATGATCCTAGTAAATTTGAAAAGAAAAATTTCATTGCTGGATTTTTATCAAATATTCCAAGTGAGTATTTCAGATATTATCATCCTAGAGTTGCTGGAATCGAAACGTGCAATTAATCTATATTAACAATTATTATCTTCTAAATTTTAATAAACGTTTTAATAATAAATATCTTCAATTAAGCATTATGCAAATGAAATCGAAGACTGATCATAAGAATTTTCGCAATTTTCTTTATGATCCAAGAATTCTTTTGAATTCTTTCTTCCATTGTTCACAATATATTTAGCTACAGGTTTATTCATCTCAATTTTTTCTTGGCTTCTTCCAGTAGTTATATGAGTCAAACTTATTTCACTTACTGCTGTACTTCTCATGTTTTTAACAAAAATTGCTAATCTCATATAATTAGCTGAAGTTCTCAGCAGTAATATAAACATTGACAAATATTCTTCCATATCAGCAAGCTTATCATCGAGTTTAAACCCTACAACAATTCCTATAATGCTTACAACTGTCACAAAGATGTCAATTGCATTTTCGTAATCTTTCAAAAAAATTCAAAAGCTTTGCATGAAAGCTCTATAAACCAGCTCCAGGCAGAGTGAGACAATTAAAATAATTTCTAAAGCCACAAACCATCCTTCAATCGGATACACTCCGAAGTTGAATAGAGTCCAAATGACACAAGTAGTTGACAGGATTATCATAATGAGATAAAAAAATTTGCATGCAGGAGAATAGTACAAGCGAGACATTGCAGCTTTATATTGGCTTTGGTAGACTCCTGGAGATTGAGAAGAAATTGAAATGCTTGGAAAAAACACTTCAGATTGAAAATTCGTTTTCATTTTTTTGTAGTCGTTTGGGCGGATAAGCTATTAGTTTTTTTAACAGAATCTTATATAGTGATTTAAAATAACTATTTGGGATTAATTGATAAAGAAAAAGTTGAAAGTTTCTGATAATTAAATATATAAAAATTAAAAAAATATAGAAAATTCGAAATAAAAAAAAAACAAGGAAATTATTTATTTGAATAATTATTTTCAATTTACTGCATCTTAAGACATTTTATCTGAGATCACTGACTTTAGTGAATGCAGATGATTAGTTTTGGCTTCCAAAGCAGCAGCTACAGAATTTAATTCTACTCCCAGCACACTCATATCTTCTTTGCCTTCTCTTCCCATTCTTAGTAGATCTTTATATCTATCATTCAAAATTTTTAAATCATTTTCAAGCATTGAAGCTTCCACAATTTGAGAATCTCCACGCCTTTGTGCAGGGAATGATGAATATTTTTCCCCTAAATCTGGTGTGAACTCTTTATTGATTGTAAAAACCCGACTATTAGTTTTGCTCATTGTTGGCCTTCTTGACTTATTTTTCTTTCTAATAACGGCTAATAATTTTTCATTAATTTCAGCAATTTCTTTTACAAAGGTTTCTGATTGAGCGCTATATGAATTTTACTTTTGTTCTATAAGCGATGCTTTATTATCTTCAAGTTCAGTTACTTTAGCCTTTAAATTTGTATTTTCCTCTCTTATTTTAATTAAATCATTTTCCAATTTACTTGTGGACTCTTGCCACCTTACGGTTTCTTTTTCTATATCTCTGGCTTGCTGTTCTGAATAAATTTCTTTTAATTTTTTTTTGTCAGATTTTTGAAATTTAATTTCACTTTGGAGTTTTGTAATGATTGCTTTGGCGTGATCAAGCTCCTCTTTTGAGGTTTCTTTTAGTTTTATTCGCTCTTCTTTAAGCTCAACTATTTCTTTTTCTCTTGTTTGTAGTATGGTATTTAATTTATGAATTTCGCTATCTTTTAAAGCACATTCATGCCTGGCATTTTCGAGTTCATGCTCAAGCTGATTTGTTTTAATTTGAAAATTTCTAGAAAACTCATCTAAGTCTCTTATTTTTTCTTTGATATTATTCTCTTCTATCCAAGCAGCCTTTTGTTTTTCATCAATTGTTTTTAAGAGTTCCTCTTTTTCTTTTAGATAGCTTGTCTTTAGATTTTCGCTATCTTTTTTTAAGATTTGGTTCTCTTTAAGGAGTTCTGTTATTTTTTCGTTAAGACCTCTGATGCAATTTGCAACAGATCTAGAATAATTCAGTTTCGGGGAGTCGAAACCAGAATTTATATTATTGTCTTCTTTGATGCTTCTGCAGCTAATTGACCCTTTTTCTTCTCGAATTGGAATGTTAGATTTAGGAGTAAGTATCAGAGGTCGAATGTTGTCCCATGATGACCTGTATCTATTCCTTAGAGATTCAGCAAAGTCCATTAAAAACTAAATCAAATACTTATCTTTTTAGTAAATTAGGAAATAAAAATTTGTTTTAATCAAGAAAATAATATAGAGTTAATTGCTTCAGATTTATGTTAAAGATTTATTTCTGCTAAATTAAGATATTTTTTAGTTTTAAAACCAGTTTATTAACAATTTTTTAATTATTTAAATAATGGAAGAACTAGGAAGAGTCCCAGACAACGGAATTAGTTGGATAAAGGATAATTACGGATTAAAATCAAGTGGGAAAGAATTATTAGTGCTAACTGTAGATATTGGAGATGGAAAACAGGATATTGTTACTATATGTGAAAATGACGATCCAAATCAGCTTGCTCAAGATTTCGCTAAAAAACATTCCTTAGACTTATCATTTCAGGTGTCCCTAGCTTCAGTAATAAAACAAAATAAAGAAATAATGCAAAGCCCTTCATATAAAGCCAAATCAAAAAACTCAGATTTGCCTGAATACTTCTCTCTATCACATAGTCCAAAAGGCAATAATCAAACTGAATCAGCAAAAAAAGCTTCAATTACAAACAAGCTTGACCAAAAACTCTCAGCTCAAGGAGACCTTAAAGCTTCAGGCACAAATTCCTATGGAAAAATCCCTACTAAACTTCAGATAAATTCAGTTAGTTTGAGAGAGCTTAAAATCCAATACCAAAAACTATCCCCAGAGTCGGTAAAATCATTATGTATTGGCCTTATGTCTAACAACGTCATCACAAATTTAATTCTCCAATCAAATTCATTAGGAAATTCAGAGTCAATTAGCTATATTTCGTCACTTTTAACTTCAAATCAATGCTTAGAGGTGCTAGATATTTCTCATAACAATATTAATGATGCGTCTATACAAAGTTTATGCTTGGTTTTAGGGGATGTTAAGCTTAAAGCGTTGATATTAGACCATAATGAAATTAAATCTGCTCCTATTTGGCAAGGACTTAATTATAACACATCAATAGAAGAATTTTCTATTAATTTCAACCCGTTGAATTTTGAATCTGTCTCAAATATTCTTGATATTTTATTAATAAACAAAAGGCTTAAATGACTTGGAATTATGGGAATTGAGCTATCTGGGCCTGCTCCTATTAAAGAAAATCAAAGCGGACAATTATCGACTAGAGAGGCGATTTTATTTAAATTAGCACAAGTATTGAGGTATAGCAGCTTGGTAGCTATAGCAATAGATATAGACCCTTCTGATAGATTCTCGCTTGAAGAATTAGAAAGTACATTGATAAAGCATAACAGGGTGCTAAAACAAATAATATCAAGAAATATTAATTGACAAAAATTAGACCCTGGGAGTCCACTGGTAAGAATTTTGAGGTCACTTAAAGCTAATGCAAGGATAAATCAAAATTATTTTGTACCAGAATATATGCAAAATGAATATTTTAATGGAGTTGAAGATTCAGGCAACGCTGAATCCTTATCTATGCGACAAAAATCGCCTGAGCACCTTCACAGATCATCATTATCATGCGACTCCAAAGACTTTTCATTACTTACGATAGATGACCCAGGTTTAGAAACAGTCCCAAAAACCCCTCAATTTTCTATTTCCCAAAACAAGTCCCAGTTCTCTGAAAAAGAATCAGACACTTTACTCAATCCAATCCATAGAGACTTCACTCAAAAAAAAGAAATTGATGATAAATTGACTAATTCTTTTACTTTAACTGACACAACCCACGAAACACCTCTAATTGAGTCTCCAAGAGGGGAAGATTCTATTATGGACAATCCTACAATGATGAGCTATTTTCATACTTTTATTTCTACCATGGAAAAATTTGAGCAAAAATTAGATATTTTAGGCTCCAAAGTTGAAGTTATAGAGATGAAGGTTTCTAAACAGTCAAAAGAAATGGCTTCACAAAAAGAAGAGGTAATGAAAGCATTGGAAACTGTGTCTGAACAATCAAGAAAAAATGAAAAAATTATTAAGGAAAGCATCAAAAAAATAAATGATAGGGTTTCATATTTAGAAAATAAAAGCATAATGGGATTTAAAGGGGAGTATAAGAAAGGAAAAGAAAATGAGTTATTTGAAGACGCTGAAAGTAATAGTATTAATAAAGAAATTTATAAGCTAGAAAATGAGCTTGAGCTTGAAGAACACTACTCAAAAATAAAAAACAGCCAAGACAAATGAAAACAAGAAATGAGACAAAGATTAACAATTCTTGAAAAAAAAGAAAACGAGATCGATTACATTGTAAAAAATATTTCTGAAAAATTCGATAAGGAGATTAACCAAAGACTAAATTATTTTGAAAGTAAATTAAGCAAGGTTTATGATTTTGACAGAGAAAAAGACTCACTTTTTTATTCAATAAATGAATTGGAACAAAAAATGCAGAAATTAGATGAAAAAGTAATAAGAGAAGTCGTACAGATTAAAGAGGTGCTGCCGACTGAAACCGCATTAAAAATTGAAGATTTAAAGGCTGAATATCCAGATTCCTCGATTAAAACTACAAAAAATAGGCAGCCGATCTTAAGAACGCCAGAAAAATACAAAATCCAGGAAAATTCATTTCAAAACTTTACATATAGGTCAAAATCAGTCAGAAAACCTATGAAATTAAATACATATCGGCAAGCAAATTCTGCTAGAAAATCATTAATAGTACGAAAAATTGATGAGGAAAAAGAAATAAGTGAATTTCGGCCAGAAATTTCTCGAGATTCTCCTATAATAAAAAGGAAAGATTCTGAATCATTAGCAGAATGTGTAGAAAAATCGACCCAAAAAGAAGATTTTTCTGAAAAATCGACGCAATCCCCAGAGAAATTCAATGTAACTAATTCTTGTGAATTAGCCAGCTATTTTCCAAGTGAAGCAGAAAGTATTTTGGTCAATGCAATGCTGGAAAAAGTGAACCTAAAAAGAAATCCAAATTCAAAGCAATGGATAAATAAGCCAAGGAACTTAAGCCCTCAGTCCTCTTCATTTTCTTCAATTTCTCAGTCTAGATATAATCACAGTAAACAGCTGAGTTCAAGTGATATTACAGAGTGCGTCCCAAGCGCTGAATTGCAAGAAAATTTGAAGCAAAGAGGACTGTTCATTACTGAAAATCATACTGCTTTTCGGTATTAATGGAAAAAATATTGTATGTAATTTCTTAAAAATCGTTATTAATATACTTGATATGAAAAACACATCTAAATCATAATAATCTTTAGAGTCCTGAATTAATTTTATATCTGTTTCTATAATAATATAAATTGCTTAAGCTATTGAATTTCTATTTTAATTTTTAAAAAAAGAGTAATATGAAATAGATAGTCGAGAAAATATCATTTGATGCATTACATTTTAAAACAAGCAGTTAATGTAGATCTAATATATATATAAGAATTCTATTAATATCTTAAAATATTTAATTTTAAGAGTATCTCTTTTTAAAAAATTTAATACATTTTAGTAAAATAATTTTCCAAATATATGATCCAGAAAAAAGAGCTAGATTTCAAAGTCTACCATCCTCAACTAGAAGCCCAGCCAGGCGAAGTAAAACTCGGTCTTCGACGGTTTAGAACTCATAAAAACGAAACTTCCCCAAGCTTGATTCTTATGGGCTCAATTCCTAAAATCCCTGAATATTTTTCAGAAAAAACTCCGCATTCACGAAATCTCAGCACAGGCAGGGTCCTGGACTCTTATCCAGAATTTGAAAATGTAGCAACTAAAGACTACAGCTTTCAAAAGCCAATAACGACAATAAAAAGAATTGAGCCTGACCAAAACGGCTTCAATCCTCACTCAAAAGAAAGAAATTCAACAGCTGAACAAGATCCTTATCTTTATAAAAAATCAATGCAAAGGTCAATTGGTGAAACCTTTTCTGCAGAAAATAACCGTATTGGAAAATCTGAACAAAGTCCATTGGCAAATTCCGATTTTCTTAGGCACCCGACTTTTAGTGGGCCGAAATTCACAAAAAGAAATCCGAAGATTGTATTGAATAATCCCATTATTGGATATTCGGGGATAAATTTTCCTGAAAGAGAGAAAAGTATGTCTCCTGGGAAAAACAGAGCTATGGCGGATTATGGGAATTTAATGATGAGGAATGGAATAAGGCCAACTGAAAGCTTAAATCTTTCGTACTAAAGAGCCCGATAAAAATATGATAATTATTTACTCAGAAATCTAAGAGTCAATTTTTATAATAAAAATAGATTAAATAAAAATTATTTTGGTCCTATATATTTTTGAAAAAGCTTGTTAAAAGTGCTTTCTTTTTCTGGAGATTTACTTGATTCATTCAAGCTAGCTTCAAACTTATTTTTCAGCTTATCCCTCGCATCCGCAAACTCTTTTAGCACCATACTTGTCTGTGCATAATTAGTTTTCATACTCTGAAAAGTTTCATCTTTTAGAGAAGCAATTTTTTGAAGTCTTTCATTATCTTTTTGGGTTTCTCCAAGCCTTTCTATTAGCCAATTATTATCTGAATTATATTTTTCAATTATATGCGCAAGAAATCTTGTTTTTATAAGCAAATCTCCTTCTTCGAAATCTTGATAAATTTTTGTAAGCTCCTCTTTTATTCGATTAAATTCAGCATCCTCTTCTGAATTGAATTTTTGATAAATTATATTTAAAATTCCTTTTATATTATCAAATGACCTCATCAGCCTATCATTTATTCGGATTTCATTATCGAGAGACATTTGCAATTCTCTGACTATTTCTGAATGATTTTCTGTGGCGTTTTCTAAATTTTGTAGAAGCTCAGACTCTCGCTTTATTTGTGATCTTTTATATTCTTCAAATTCACTGCTATGCGATATTTTCATAGCTCTGATTTCGCTATTTGTTTGGCTTTCTAGCTCAATTGTGCTTTTTTTATTGGCGATTTTTAGTTTTCTGATTTCGTCTTGTAGGAGACTTTTGGTTTGGAATAATTCTCTTTCTAAAATATTGAATTTTTCGACATAAAGGTCTTTTTCTTCAATTATTTTGTGGACGTCATTTTCTTTGTAGCCTTGAGATAATAAGAAATTTAGCTTATTTTCAGTTTGTTTTCTTTCTTTTGTATAAATATCATTTATTGCCTTTAATTTTTCTTCTAAATCTGAATTATCATATCTTCCTTTTGAATTATTAAAACCATCACTATTTGTCCGCGAGTTCAAATTCTTTTGTCTATATTTATCAGCTACCTTACTAATAGTCGAAAAAATTTCAATCTCATAATTAGAAATTTTCTGTGAAAAAGCTGCAAAGGACTTTTCGGCCTCACTTTCCAATACAAATCACGGGTCTCTTTGGCTGCTAATTTCAAGATCTGCAATTTTCAACGAAAAATCATCAGGGCTGTTTGGTGTGGTCAATTTTGGTCTGAAAGTACACTCATCATAACTTGCTATGTTCCCTATTCTTTCCCCAATGCTATGCAGCAGTTTTATCGAATTTTCTAAAATTTGAGAATATTTCGCAATTACATGTCTGAGAGATTCTGCTTTTAATTTATAATTTATGTCTCTTATTTCGTCTTCCATAACATTAGGCCGACCTTGCTGACTTTTGCTGTTTGCCCTAGCATAAGCTTCGCTTTGAAAAGCCCAGATTTTTGAAGAGGTATCAGAGATTCCTACCTTTTCAAAAGTTTGGTCTCGAATAAATTCGTATTTTTTTACAAGATCTGGAGGCAAAGCAAATGAAAATAATATTTCTTCAGCCACTTCTAATAGAATTTTCATGCTTTCAATTTCAAGGGCAAGTGCTTGATTTGGAGTTTCCATATTTTAATTTAAATATTTGATTTAAAACAGCGGTGGAACACTCTGTAATTTGAAGTAATAATTCTTTTTATTAATTTTGGAAATTTATCAATAAAAATTCTTAATGTTTTATATAAAGAATATTAAAATAACGAATTTTATTTAATTATTTGCAATTTATAATTCAGCTTCTAGTCATTACAGAAAGTGCTATGCAACACCTCTTCATCTAAATTATTGAACAATTGAGTTTGCAGCATTGCTTTAAGAAAATCATGGTCTCCTTCAGGGAATCTCTTATTAATTTGCCAAGCTAGCTTTTTCATATCTTTATAATTATATATTTTCGTGATATCAATAATTTGTAGCCAATAATCCTTTATACATTCAGCAATCTCTATGCACGCCAATTTCTGATCTAATGAAGGTGTAAAACAAATTTCATTGGAATTTAAAGCTAAATACACGTTTTTTATTCTCTGTTTTAATTGTACTGCTTCAGGTATTTTTACATCTTGAATAATAGCCGTCCTTCCCCGTATACGTGAAGATGGGTTTGATTCATCTAAATAAACTCATATTAAATCTCCACGCGTTTTTGGCGGCTTTGTCATACCAGCTATAAGTGGGACTGGGGCATCTAATACATCAATTAAGCATTTCGGAAGAATTGGTATCATCAGATTTGGCCACCTGAATGGTCTCAGTAAAACCTGATAAGCCAAAACACAAGATGTTAACAACCCTAAATTTCCTGATACAAATACAACTGATTTTTCCTGAGCAATTGCAGATAAAATCCAAAAGAAATCGTTAAAGCTGAGCTTAGAAAACAATGGCGCACAAAACCACGGGACGTCAATAACACTTAAATCGTCTGGACATTTATATTTGAGCAGATCAAGTCTGTCCATATCAATTTCAATATTTAGCATAGCCCCGATATTTTCTACTTCTGCATAGTTTTCTAAAACCTTGATTTCTCCTGGAGTAATAATTTCTTCCCCTATCAGGTGCATACTTTTATCATCATTTACTAGCTGCTCCATTCTAAAAAGTCTTTTTAATAGCAATAAATTTGACAAAACTTCGTAATGGAGCTCAAATATTGGCACATATGTAATAAAACAGTAAATTTTGGTATTTTTTCATTCATCTTGCCCGTCTTCTTGTGGAGTCAAATCGTCAATTTTTAAGCAAAAAACATAATACAAGTCTTTATTGGAATTCGGGAGATCAGTTAAATTATCTCTTGGCTGGTCTGATCTTAAGGTAAATGTAAAGCAAGAACTTCCGCGCTTGTGGTAAACTTGTCCATACAGTAAAGCATTCAAATCAGAGCCTGAGCCAGTAAGATTAAGTGGCTGAGGCTCTTCTTCTGAATGGAAGCAGCAGTTTAGCACCATTCGCTTTACTTCGTCAGATATTGAATAGTTTTCTTTAGGAAATTCATAGAGAATTTCTGGGTTATACTTGTCAGATTTTCCTAGTCTTTCTCTTGGAATCCCTAAAATAAGGAATGACAAAAACATTTTCGGGTTATGTATAAAGGAAACACTGTTATCAGGAAGTGCTTGAAGGGTTTTTTCTGTATTCTGATATGACTTTTCATGTAGAGTGTCAGTATCATAATTGTTAGAAATATTCAGGTTAGAATGACTAGGAGTAAATAGGATATATGAATCAGAGTTCCCTGAGGACTGCAAAGGTTTCTTTGGAGTCCGAGTTATGGTTTCAACCATAGGCTCTGGAGTCTGATAGTGTGATAGTCTAAGCTTCAGTTCTTCATTTTCAGCGCTTAACCTATTAATTAGATTGATGTCTTGGACGCTCCCTTCAACTGCTTGCTCGTACAGTTTTTTTAGTTTTGTGTGCTCTTTCTGGAGGTGAATGAAATCGTCATAAAGCTGTTCATAACGGTAATGCCAGTCTACATAGTGGTTAGACATGAAATTATATACAATATATTATCATAATTCAAAGGAAAATTAGAATTCGTTTTTTAAGTTAGAATATGAATATTGAGGGAAAATGGGAACTACAAAAGGGGTAAGAATTTTTCATAGTTTTATTTGGTAATGTTGAAGAGGGTAATATATGGAATTAAAAAAAAATATCAGCAAAATTGTAGTGAAACTGTTAATAAGTTAAGATGATAAAATATAATTACTACAACAGGAAAATATTTTGAGGATTTTTTGAGAGAATTAGAAATTAGTAGATAGTACAAACTGCTTGCAATTTTTGGGTATTAGCTTTCTGCATGTTCAACAAAAAGATAAGAAAAAGGCTATTATAAAAATAACACTATAAATATTTAATTGATTGCGAAACTTCTTTGCTAATATTTTTCAAATGATATTGAATATAATATCTTTATATGCTTGTCCAAGAATCAATCCTATTCGAAACAATAAGTATTTAAAGCTACATTATAATGAAAAAGCTAAATTTATTATTTAAAATTGATTACCCAAAAAACATTTGTTTTCTCTATACATGAGCAATAAAATCTTAAAGAATCCATACAATTTTTAATGTTTTTTGAAAAATCAAGGATTTTTAATCTCTTATATTAAAAGATCAAGAGACAATTCATTGAATTATATAAATACAGATAAATGCACAATAAATGACACTTTTTCCTGAAAAGATTGTATAAAAAGTATTTTATATTATCGAATAGATAAGCTAAAGCACATTTATAATTTTGATTTTAAAGATATTGCAATTTAAAACAAATTTAGTTACCAAGATTAATAAAATATATTATTTTTTGGATTTTGCCTTAGAGGCTATTTTTCCCTTCTTTTGTGCTGATGTATTTTTAGCGATTTCAATAATTGCTTCAGGAATTCCTGACGATAAAAATTCAAGACTCTTTATTTCTTCTTTAATTCTCTCTAAATCTACTTCACTCCACATTAGAAAAATATATTACAAAACCTTATTATTTTTCATTAATTTTATTAAATCTGATTCAATAACTTCAGAGACTTTCTGAATCTTTTTGAAATTTCTCTAGATGAAAATTCATTTATTTTTGGCAAAACAAGGCTATTAAATACCTCATCAGGTTCTGGCTGGCTTTGATCTGGAGCTGGTAAACTTGTAGCTAATTCTGATGAGTATTCATTAAAATATTTCCGATAGTTAACGCCACTTCTCTGTGTCCAAATTGCTTCATGTAGATAGTCTTTTAGCAGACTTCTCGGCTTATTTAAAGCTTCTTCAAGTTTTGCTATAAAAATTTGATCTTCAAGCAACATATCAAGCTGCATCTAAAATACCATGTTTGAGCAATGAAAGTCGATGCCTTGCAATGGGATATCTTCAATTTTTAATCCTCCATTAATTTCTGTTTCTGTTCATACTGGCAATTCATTATATATTTTTCTTATAATTTCGAATCAATCACTATTAGCATTAAATCTTTCCATTCACTGCATTGCATAACTCTAAATATATATTACAGAAAGCATTTCCATATCTCCTTTCATACCTTTATAATAAGTTCTTATCAAAATTGCCTTAACAATATCATTAGAACTGCTTCACTGTGTAAACAAATTATTCCTTTTTTCCACATATAAATAATCTCGATAACCTACAGTTGAAATATCAGCCACAATCTGAATTATACTTTCCAAAATTTCTTGAGAAAATTGATATTCCTCTCCAGCCACCATGCACCACACTAATAATGGGTAATCTGGATGCAGTAAGCTATCTTCTAGCACAATTATGCATAATCTTCTACACAATTCTCTTATTCTACATATTTTTTACCCACAATTTATAGCCATTTGGAAAGCCAATTTTATCGCTTTATTTCTAATGCCTTGCCTAATACTTTTTTGTAAGCATGATTTTATTATGCTAGGAGAAAATGCTTGCAATCTAAAAAAATCATAAAATGATAAAGGGGAATCAGCATGATGGGAGGTAGAAGCAGTCAAAATAATTTGGCAAGGATCGTGAGAAGATTCTTTTAAAAAATATTTCCTTGATATAAAAGTCCCTGATGGTTTTTCTTCTATTGAGTAAGCTCATTTTTTCCGACCTGAGGACTCACCGAGGTAAGATAAATTAAAAGTTTGGTTGAGCTTGGTTTGAGGGGTACTCATAAGGATATCATAAGCATTTAAAGAAGAAGGATTAGGTAATGTGAATGATTTTTGTGTAGAGCGGGATGTAGATAATGGAGATGGCGCGATAGCTAATTTTATCACTTGGGTAGGATTCTCTTTACAATCAGAAGAGCCTATATGAAATTCGAAGAGTTTAGTATAAATTTCTTTGTTGCATTCTGGGCATATCTTATATTTGTTTGGTATTTGGAAATTAAGTTTAGTCTGAAGAAGGGAACTTTTTCGCTTCATATTTAATTTCCTCTAAATATTTCTCAAATTTTATACTTTTTAATTTTGATTAATATAATTAAGTAGCATAAATTACTTAATCAGCAGACAAGCCTGCAGTACCCTTATGCTTTTTTATTGCTATCATTTTCTTTCTCTTTCTTGTTCTTCAATTTTTTTCTCCCTTATTTGCTTCTTCATCGATTTCTTAGCTTTTGCTTCTACTTTTTCTTAGCTTCGTTGGCTTCGTTGGATTTCTGGCTTTTTGGTTTCTCTTATTTTTGTCTTTGCTTTGGCTTTGGCTTACTTGGCTTTGTTTCTTTGGTTATTGGGCTTATTTGGCTTCTCCTTCAAACTCTAGCCTCATTGTAATTTCTCTTGGTCTAACTTCCATTCAACCGCAAATGAGTGGCAATTTCATCCACTATATCAGTTAGTAATTTTATTGACTTTCTTAATAATTGCATTTCCATTTAGTTATTATTCATTTTCATCTATTAGTAATTTTCAAACTTTCAAGTTATACACAATAACCTCTTTATGAATTTTGCAACGAAGTCGACCACCTTGGATTTTTATTAACATACTCAGCTCTTTTCATCAATCCTAAATTTGGCTTGGAATTTAACTTTAAAATATCTTTTAAACTTACAGAGCGCTGCATATCAATTTTCTGTTGAATTTTACTATCAGGTGCTCTTGCTTTTCATAGCTGAGTATCAACTATTTTTCTTTTGGGGCATGATCTGTAATGAATTTTGTTCTTATTATTTTTCACAATAATAGGGAGTGGAGGATTATTGTTTAGCCTAAAATCAAGCATTTGCAGGCGAACACTTGTTAAAATTGGAGATTTTTCTTTATCAGATAGTAAAAGAACTGATTGGCTTCTCGCTGTGCAATGCTTCATAATTTTTTATTCATTTTTAATGTCCTCATGACCAGAAATTCAAAATATATTTACTCAAAATTTGGCCATAGATAATCAATTGAAATTTTAAATAAATTCACGAAATTTTAGAGAAAAAGGAAAAGTTAAAGTTAGTTGTGAGGAATTAAATGAAATCCTAGTAGCCAGCTGAGTGATAAGCCTATAATAAAGCTGATTATTGCGAATTCAAATAAGCTTATTTGTCGTTGTGTTTTTTCGTCTGCAGCTTGTTTTATGAATGGCTTACTGAATCGACTTTTGGTCTTCTTTGGTCTTTCATTAATAATGACGTTATCGTTTTCAAGATTTAGCTTAATAGGAGTTGGGCTTTTATTTGAACCATTATTGTCTTTTCAATCTATTTTTGGCTTTTTCAAGTATTGTATGCTTGCTTTAAGTTTTTCAATTTTTTCATCAGCTGCTTCACATTCTCCTCTCATACTGACAAATAAATCTGGGAGCTCACTATTCCTCTGCTGAAGTTCATTAATTTCTTGCCTTTTATAATTTATTTTTTGAGTTAACTCATTTAATCTTATCTGAAGCTGCTCAAGAGTATTTGTGTAATATTTTTTTTCTAGCTCAGAATTTAGTGAGCTTTTTTTGATGTCTTTTGATAGTAAAGATAAAGCTGTTGTTTTCAATCATATTTTTTGCTGAATGCCATATAAGGAATTTTCAAAGCTTGTGTCTAATTTTTCAATTATTTTTGCTTTATTGTTGAGCTTTGACCTTACTGAAACTATTCTTCTTAAAATTAATTCTTTTTGCTTTTGTGATTTATCACTCGACCTACCTAGCTTATGCATTTGCTTTTGAGATGGACGATTAATTTTTGTAATTTTTTGAGGCTGCAATTCATCTGGTTCTATGAAAACTTCTTCAGGCAGTTTTTCTCTAGAAACTGTCTTCATATTATTTTTCCATTTTTTAAACGAATTTGCAATTAATTCTGAAATTTGTTTTGCACCTCTTGTCATAACTTTTTTCCCAATTTCTTTTAATTTTTTATTTTCTACTAATTTATTGAGTTTCCCTAACACATTTCTTATTGCTTTTTCGTCTTTTTTCACTTTGTTCGTAAATTGTGTAGCAATAAATTTATATTTCCCAAAAAAATATTTCACCGAATTTTTTCTAAATTCTGCTAAATCCATTCACTTCTGTATATATTTTATTTGCCGACTTTGAACATCTAGCTTATACTCCACTTTTTGTATTGCAATTTGTTTTTTGGATTCATAAGCTAAAGCGTCAAATGCTTTTTTCATGCTAAATTTCACTTTTACTAAAAGATGCTTTAAAGAGTCCATTTTTCGTTTTTCAAGCAATGATTTCTTTGCTTTTTTTTCTTCTTCGTCAAGCCTTGCTTGCTTTTTTGCTTGTACCTTTAGCAAATCTGATTTTTTCTTTTCTAAAACATTATATTTTAGCTTTTCAATTGCTTTTGATAAGGCTAATTTTTGCGTTTTTTCTCCATGTAATAGTGCTCTTAACAGCAGAGATTCTTTTTTGTGAATTTTTTGTAGCTGAAGTTTGAATTTTGAGAAAAATTTGTAATGGTTAATGTTCATTCCTTTACAGTATGCTCGGATTAACAATTCTATTTTATTTTTCTGGTTTATATACTGAATTTTGTTTTGAGCTTCTAAAAGTGTCTTAAATTTTTTAAAAGTTGCGCTCATATCAATATATCTTCTTTCTAGAGCTTTGCTAACAAAATAAAATTTTGTCCTCATTTGGCATTCCTTAACTTTTTCATTTCATTTTCTTATATATTTCTTCTTTCTATTATTATCAAACTCACACATCCTAGAAACCAGCCTATTTCATAAAAGTCTGTTATGAACAACCAGCCTAGAATTAGCTTGGAACTGGTGCATAGCAGAACTCATAATTCTAGTCCACCTTTTCGCACTCATACTATGCCATTTCTGTAAAAATGAAAAATTATTTTTGTCTAATTTTGCTTTATTTTGACTTTCCAATTGCATTTTTCATTTTATAGTTTCAAATTTCCATTTAGAAAACGCAGAGGAAAATAGCATTTGCCTCCTCATTAACAGAAGCTTAAAAGCTTGGACTGTTTGTTGGGAAACTATTTGCTTATGCTCTTCATCTTTATGCTGATTTTCTATTAAAAGAGATTGGACTTCTTTTTGTAGCTCAGATTGCATTTTTTCTTTTTCTAGGTTCTGGGACATAAGATCATTGATTTTCTGTGAAAGGCTCAGCTTAGATCCTATCATTTCGTCGTTTAGACTTTTTACTTGTTTTTTTAAGTTTTCATTATTTGCTTCTAAAGATTTATTTTCTGTGGTTTTTGTATGGTTTTCTTGATCTTTTATATTTCTTGATCATTTTGATATAGCTTTGGATAGAACTAGTCTATGTTGTTGGATGCAGCAATATAAAGCTCGTATTATTTTTTCATTTTTATTATTTTCACTGGATTTATAGTATGATAATGCTCTTATTATAGCCCTACTTCAATTTTTTGCATATTTCCCAGCAACATTCCGCCATTCCCTTATAATTTTTGCATCTTTAGATCTGTTTAATTTTTGTTCATTAACATAATTTTTTCACAAAAATATTGCTTCGCCTATTCTTTTATTAATCCCCATTTTCAATAAGCTTATCAATTCTAATTTTCTTTTTTGCTCATTATCTTTTTCAATTTTCACCACCCTTTCTGTATTTTTCTTATTAATTTCCTTAATTTCTTCAGCCGATTTATGCTCTAGCGCTTGCAATTTATACAATTGAAAATTGTTGAATTTTTCTCTTAAATGATTTTTCACAAGCATTGACTTAAACAAAATCGCTTTATTTTTTCTTTTAATGCATTTCGATACAAACCAATTAAAATAAGTAAACATAGCTCGCTTATAATAAGCATTAAGAATGTTCGACAAAAATGATTTTTTCCTTTTTTCTTTCATTTCCTCATGATTTTGCTTTAAAGGCTCCAAAAGTGCCTGCTGATGAAACTTATGTAGTTGCTGGGCCTTACAGAAATTTTCCATTCACACTCTTTTCTTATAGCATTCTACTAATCTTGCACAATGTAAGTAATAAATTTTTACTCGCAAGACAGCTTCATTGCTTCTTGTGGTTTCTTCATGTTTATGGAATAGCATTTTAACCATCCCTGCTTTCATATATTCATTGTCTCTGGTTTCAAAAATTTTAATGAACTTGTGTATTACGTAAGGAGATCTCGGGTTTTCTGAAAATGGCTTTTTAGGCTTTTCTGGGGCTGGGATTCCACATTTAGGGTTTGCGTTTAGCTGGGTAATTCATGTTAGGTAAAGCCTAGCAAATTCTTCATCGCATGTGTTTGCTGCTATCATTTCTTCGATTTTCGGATAAGTGTATCTTCGTGTTTGTTGAACTTCTACTAGTCATTGGTCTATAAGCTTTTTTCTGCTTCTATAATTCTTGAGAGGGACTTCTTCTTTGCCTAAAACGACCTTTAAGATTGGCTCGATTTCTGCTTGATACATTTAAAATTATAAATAAAAATAATTATGGAAGAAAATGAGAGAATTAGTCAGAAAATTTTGGTTTTGTATAGGGATAATTAATTATGAATAAATTGGAGTTAGAAGTACTTTATCTACTATAGCGATTAGAAAATTTAATTAACTGCGAAATGGCAGTTAAAGCTTGTATACATTAAAGACTAAAAATTAAATATGGAAAGAGAATATTATCTATTGTTTATTGCTGGTAAAAAATAGAAAAATAATTTTTAGGACAATTATATTTTAACTGTTATAGAGTTATAAATTTTACATGAAAATATTAGTAATTCCAATAAATTGTTTAAAAAGATGTGAGCGAAAGTTTATTTTTTCTCAATAATTGAGGCGAATCTGCTTTATATTAAATTTAATTTAATAAGAAAATTCTTTAATTATATTTATCCTCAGAAAAGACATATTATTAAAAATCATTTTATCAAATAAATTAAAAAATATAATAATCATGCGTCATTATTAGCAAAACCCCATATATTAACTAAATCTCCTTCTTTATCACCAATTTATTACTTTCTCATTTAAAAACTATGAAAAATTATCCCAGAAGAGTCAAATAAACATGTGAAAATAATTTTAATAAAAACTCGTCATAAATGGAGAGTTATTTCCACCATAAAGAAACCACAGAAGATCTTACAACAGGCAGACAGACTGAGGTAAATTTAGATCAAAACACAGAAAATACATGCAGAATTTGCTATGAAATTGCAGATGATGAAAATCCATTAATTTCCCCTTGCAAATGCAGCGGATCGATGAAATATATCCACGAGCGTTGCTTGAAAATCTGACTACTATCTATAGATGAAGACCTAGATAAAGGAAAATGTGATATATGTAAGGTTGAATTTATCATGGATTTTGAGATCGTTACAGAATGCAGCTGTAATAAAATTAAAGAAGGTACTGGGTCTTATATTTTGCCACCAATTTTGCTATGTGCCTTAGCAATATTAACCTTCCTTATATTCTTCTTGATATCAAAAATAAGCTTTTCAGAGAATAATCAATTTTATATTGTATTTTTACTGACAATTTGCGCAATCATCTCGGTCATCATTTTTCTTATTTTAATACGAAGCATTAAGCGCACATTTTTAATCACAAATTTAAAAAACTGGACTATTTATTCTCAAGATTTCAAAAGCGAAGAAAAAGAAACTATTGAGAATAGCATGACCATCATTACAGATAATTCTGTTATAGAAAATGAAGGACAAAATGTAATTATTATCTCAAAAAGTCCTCGGGTTAAAGGAAAATCCATCGTCCTTCCACAAATAAACACAAATAATTTAATCCCTATAATGCAAGATGACCAAATTGTAGGGTATAAATCGAGACAAAGTTCTCCTGTTACGTCAAGACAGTCGTCTGGAGTGTATCCAAGGGTTCAAGACTATCAATTACAAATCCAAAATCAAGATAAATAAATAGAAAAATTCTTATATAATATGGCTGAGTTTGATGAAGGACTTTGTGCTTGCCTTTCTGACCTCCCTAGCTGTTTATTTGTTTGCTTTATTCCCGGAGGATTTTGCTGTCTCCAAGCCAAAGCAGTCGATAAGGCTACAGGAGAAGGATTTTTAGTTCCTTATATTTTTCCTTGTCTCACATTTTGTATAGGAGCTGCCTTCAACAGAGGGAAAATCAGAAATAAATATAGAATTGAAGGAAATTTCGTGACAGATTGCTTAATAGAATGGCTTTGCAGCTTGTGTGCTGTTACTCAAGAATATAGAGAAGTTAACCGAAGGGAGGGAAAATCTTAAGTTAATAGGAAATTTTTATTCAGAATTCTTTATTTTCCTATCTTTAATATAAATTTATCTTTATTAATGATTTTAAAATTAATTAATGTTTATTTCATCATATTTTCATTAAATGTACTTATCTTAACTACTTTCTAATTCATACTTTTCAAATCAGAAGCAACTTGGAAAGAGCAGCCAGTATTAGCCACCACAGCTTCAACAGTAACGCCTCTTGCAATCTCTGTAAGCGTCATTCCTCCTTCCCTCTTAAACTCAAAAACTCCAAGATCTGTAATCAGGGTATCTACAACTCCTCTCCCAGCAACAGGATAATTCCTGCATTCTTCTACAATCTTAGGCTTCCCTTTTCTTGTGTGAGGGGTTAAACAGACAATTCTTGATTTTCTGCTCGAAACTAAGTCCATGGTGACTCCTATACCTTTGCCTTCACCATGAACACCCCAGTTAGCAAGATCTCCATTTTGGGAGACCTCAAAAGCGCCAACCATAATTAAATCCATATGGCCTCCTCTTAGAATATTCAATGAATCAAACGATGAAACAATTGAAGCTCCAGTTGCCAAACGGATTGTTTGTCTACCAGTATTAATCAAGTCTGGGTCTGCTTTACCCTCTTCAGCATATCCACCGACACCAACAACCCCTGGGGTTGAATGGATCCTTATTTTGCTTTTATCTGGGACTGACCGAAAAACTAGCTGTGGTAATCCTAATGCGAAATGTATGTACATGCCTTCTTTGATTTCTTTTAAAGCTCTGTTGATAATTTTTAGCTTGTCTGGATTATCTATTCTTGATAATTTTTCTTCTTCTACTAAGTGCTCTATAGGTTTTTCATATTTTTCGCCTTTTATAAGTCTTTTTACAAATACTGATGGAGTCACTATAAAATCTGGGTCAAGTTCTCCTTCCTCTACAATCTCCTCAACCTCTGCAATAGTCACCTTAGCACACATAGCCATCGAAGGATTAAAATTCCTTGCAGTCCTCCGATAAATCAAATTTCCTTGTTTATCTGCTTTCCAAGCCTTAACAAACGAATATTGTGTCCTTACCGATTCCTCAAATAAATGTTCAGCACCATAGAAAATTCTTTTTTCTTTTGGGCTTGAAAAAATTTCTACCCCTTTCCCACCAGGGAAATATTTGATAGGAAATCCACCATCTTCAAAATCAGTACCGACCCCAGTTTTTGTATAAAAACCTGGGATTCCAGCCCCTCCAGCCCTTATTTTGTCAGCTAAAGTGCCTTCTGGGATCACATTAAGCTCAATATGTCCACTAAGCCATTCATTATAGACTAAGGAAGAATTTGAAAGATAAGTGGTCGTTAAACGTTTTATTTGTTGTGCTTTTATTAGTGGGTCAAGGCCGTGGTTTGGGTATCCAGAGCTCATAGAATATATATGAAGATCATAAGAGCTTAACTCATACAGACCCCTCAACAAATTTTCCGGGACTCCACAGGTACCGTATCCGCCTACTGCTATAGTTGACCCAGGTCTTATATCTTCTATAGCATCTTGTACAGACTCAAATATCTTGCACCCAAATGAGCGCTTCAAAGTTTTGGTGAGTCTAAACATTAACATATTATTAACAACTTATAGCCATTATTTATGATATAATACTAAATTGATTTGTTGGATATTTTTTAATTATTATATCCTTTTCCTTTATATTTTAAACATCTCAAAATATAAACTTACCTCTGGTAATTAATTGTTTTATTAATTCAATTTTTTTCAATGATTTAAATAAGAAATTAATCCATCTTCTTTAAATCTGAGGCCACGATAAATGGAGTGCCTGTATTTGCTTTGACAGAGTCTACAGAGACACCTCTAGCGATTTCGGTCAAGGTAATCCCTCCTTCTCTTTTGAATTCAAATACTCCTAGTTCTGTAATGAGAGTGTCAACAACACCTCTTCCAGTCAAGCCGTCCAAATTGCACTCTTCGACAATCTTGGGTCTCCCATTCCTAGTATGGATCATTGTGCAGACAAGCTTGGATTTTCTGCTTGAAACGAGGTCCATGGCTGCTCCGATGCCTTTTTCATGCTCGCCTTCAATGTTCCAGCTTGCAATGTCACCATCTTTTGATATTTCGTAGGCACCCATCATAATTAAATCTAAATGTCCTCCCCTCATTATATTCATTGAATCACATGATGATACAATTGCAGAGCCTGGAATGAGCTTAATATGCTCTCTTAAAGCATTTATCAGATCACGGTCTTCTTGTCCTTTTTCTGCAGGCCCTCCAACACCTAGTGCACCAGGGATTGTAAGGATTTTTACTTTCGACTTATCTGGGATCATTTTAGAGACAATGCTAATAGGGATTCCAAATCCAAGGTGGAGGTACATCCCCTCTTTAATTTCTTTTAAGGCTCTTTTCGCAATTCTCAGTCTTTCTGGGTCAATTCTGTCATCAGTGCCTTCATCATCTTCTATAACTTCATGCGGTTTTTCATATTTTTCACCTTTGATAAGTCTATTGACAAAAATCGAAGGGGTAATTATATGGTCTGGATCAAGTTCTCCTACCTCCACAATTTCTTCAACTTCCACTATTGAGACTTTTGCACAAGTAGCCATTTCAGGGTTGAAATTTCTGGCTGTTTTATTAAAAATCAAATTTCCTTGCTTGTCAGCTTTATAGGCTTTAATGAACGAAAATTGAGTCCTGATAGATTCCTCAAACAAATTTTCAACACCTTCAAAGCTTCTTTTTTCCTTTGGCCCTGATAGGATTTCTACTCTTCGACCGCCAGTCATGTATTTTATAGGGAATCCTCCTTCTTCGAACTTAGTTCCTACACCTGTTTGGGTGTAAAATCCTGGGATCCCTGCACCTCCAGCTCTAAGTTTGTCAGCTAAGGTGCCGCCAGGGATGATGTCGAGCTCAATGTTTCCATTTTTCCATTCTTTATAAGCCAATGAGCCTGGCTCAAGGTAAGTTGTAGTTAAGCGCTTTATCTGGCGAGCTTGAAGAAGAAGGTCAAGTCCGAAGTCTTTGTGCCCTGAACTCATAGAATAGATGCCGAGGTCCCATGGGCCTAAATGATTAAGAGCTCTTAAGAGATTTTCAGGTACTCCGCATGAACGATATCCTCCAACAGCTATCGTTGAGCCTGGAGTTATATCAGCAACAGCATCTTGAGGGTTGTCGAAGATTTTACAATACTGTCTCAATAGTCTACGTCCGCTGAACATTTTCTTTTATTTCAGCCATCTGTATCAGTGAAATTGTTAAAATCAGCCTCAACAAAGGCCTGAATTTTTTATGTGAAGGATTTATAAGAATTATCAGTGTTTTTACTTGGGAAAAGGTTATAGGTGTTTTTAAGATTTTTGGATTTATTAAAAATTGATTGGTATATAAGTAAGGAACTTGATGTAAATTTACGTGTAATTAAATTATTAGAGATTACTACACAATTGCAAGATAATTTTCACTGGATTTTTGAAAACAAGAAGTTAAGCTTATAGGAAAATTAAATGGCCATTTATTGGATTATAGAAGATTAATCAGTAATTAAGATTTTCGGATTTAAAAACTTCTATTATGTCGAGATTTTGCTAAAATAAGCTAAGATTTTTCCTAATTTAATATTTAGGCCCAAATTTATTAATTTCACATATTATTTATTTCTTATAAATTTTTTGAATAATTAATTTAAAATTATCAAAAAATATATTTCCTGTTGAATTTTCAATAAAAGATATTCCTTTATCAAAATTTCCTCTCAACAATTTAAATAATTCAAATTACATTATTATTAGCTATTAATTAATTCCATAATGGCAGCACAAACTCTAGATGAAAGGATCAATTCTCTTTCAACCCTAGTTGACGAGCTATCTCAAGACCAAGAAAAATATGAGCCTTTAGTCACCCTTGTGGACAGTGTGCCAAATCTCCTAAAACTTGACCAAATCTTAAGCTCTTTTAAAAAGAAATCACGTGACCTCAAAGAACAGCTTAAAGCCAACAAAGCACTCATTAAAGCTACTAAGGACAACTTAAACACTTATGAAGACCGAGCCAAACGTGAGCTAGAAATGGCTACTATCAAGCGTGACAAAGAAAACAGGATCCTAGGGACTAGGCTTGGAAACGTCGAAAATTCCTTTAAACAGCTGAGCATTGATAACCAAGTTGTTCTAAAAACCTTAGAAATCCAAATAAAAGAAGAAGTCTGTGGGGTTGTACAACATGTAGAAGACGAGCTGACTGAGCAGCAAAAAGATTTTAAAGCAAAATTAGCAGCCAATCAAGAAGAAATCAAAAAATACAAGGCAAGATTGTTAGAAACGTCAAAAAAAGCTGCAGAAGAGCTGAAACAGTATGAAGAAGTCCATGGGGCAAGGATACAGAAAATGCAAAAAGAAGGTAAAGGAAATGACCCAAACCAAGCTAAAGGGAGAGAAAATATGAAAAATTGGCTTGTCCAAGAGGTTACCACAAGACTAGAAAATGCAGTCCAACAGTGTCATATAAAATATGAGCAGCGCTTTAAAAGCTTGAATTTAAAATACAACGAAGAACTCTTAAGCTTGAGAGCTGAAGTAGAACAAGTTAGAGACAGTATTTTAAATAAAGGAGTAAAGCCTGCAGAAAGACCTGAATCCCAGCTAGAATTTAATAATGAAAATGCTAGAAGACTTATTAACCACGTAGCAGCATTTTCTGCATCAAGCTTAGACAATTTGTTAGAAATTGCGATGACTATAGCTGAAAATATTGAAGAAATTGGAAATTCTCAGTCAGAAGCAGAAGAAATTTTGGCTTTTAAAGAAAATATCAAAGGGCTGAAAGAGAGTTTGGCAAACCTTGAAACAAGGATAGATGCTGATCTTTATAATATTCAAGAAAGCTTAAGGAAAGCAGGGTTATCTGCTAAAGAGTTTGCAAAGCCTAATGAAAAAGTTAGAGAAGAAATTGCGAAAACCCAAAGACTTATGAAGGAAGGCGATTTAAACAAAGCAAATATAAAAAATAAAATCGGAAAAGTAGGTGAAGAAATCTCAGAAATTGAGAAAAGGATGTTCACGCTAGCTAGACAAAAAGGATTGAGCATTAGAGAAGAAGAAAATCCTCCTGCAGCTGTCCAACCTCAGAATAAGCAAAATAAAAATCAGGAGGAAGAAGATAGCGTGGATATGGGAAGCAGCGATGAGGAATCTTCAGAAAAAATAAGCTCAAGTGAAGAAATTTTATCAGAAGAAGACCTAGATTAAGTTAATAATTACTCTATTTATGAGGCTTTATTTTTTTGATTTTGATAAGTTATTGCAATAAAAATTAGGTGAATTGTATTAAATAATGCATATTTTAATATTTAATTTTAATTAATTAATTAATTTTACTTATAAATTCAATAATAAATGTTTTCTATAATAATTATCCCAATAAATACCAAAATCTTATTTATAATATCTTCAGACTAATAATCAATTTAAAAAAAATACCCCATAATATTCAATTAACGCAGCTGCCAAAATTTTTAAAGTAAAATAAAATGGAAGAAAATATTATCCCTGAAAGCCAGAATATCATTGCTGCACAAAATGGCTCGAAGATAGAAACAGCAAACAATAACGCTTGAAAAGACGAGAAACGCTGCATTGTCTGCAATAGCAAGTTTAATAGAGTAGGAATTCCAATGCAGAAAAATTGCTGCTCCTTTTGCTTTAGGGCTGTATGCTCGAAATGTTCTGAAAATCATATAAAAGATGAGGCCACAAATGAAAAGAAAAAAATATGTGACAGGTGCTTTGACACCAAAATGGAAAGCGTTGATGCGAACTATTTGACACAAGAAGTACAGACGAAATCACTTATTTTAGGAAATAATGAAAAACAGTTGCATGAAGGGGCAAAAATGCTAATGCAAGAAAAACATCATAGAGAAGAAGCTGAAAAAAAGGCAGCCGAATGGGAAAGTAAAATAATTGAACAAGAAGAAACTGAAAATTTACTTAGAAAGCAGCTTGAGGAGATAAAATCTAAAATCGCAGAAGTAAAATCTCTAAACAAACAAAAAAAATCAGAGGTAAATGATTTAAAATCAACAATAAAAGAAAAAATTGAGATAAGAGAGCGATTAGAACAAAAAATTTCAGAACAAAACGAAGAAATTAACATCACACAAATACAGATTGAAGAAACTAAACAAGCAATTAGTAGCAAAGAAGAGACAATAGTAAATCTTAAAAACGAGCTAGAAAATAAAGAAGAGTTCGCAAAAGAAGCAGAAAAAATAAAGCAAGCCAAAGCTGAAGAAGTTAAAACCCTTAAAAAACAAAATCAAGAAAAAGCTATAGAAATTCTAAAAGCAAAAGAGATGGTCGATTTCCAAATTTCAGACATAAAAAAACTTAAAGAAAATCTATCTGTTCTTAATGATAATGGAGAAAAGTTAGAAGAATCCTTAAAAGAGCAAAACCACATCGTCAATGAATTAACCGCAACTATTCAAGAGCTTAATGTAAGAGGAAAAAAAGCACAAGAGCTACTGGAAAAAAGAAAAGCGAAGAAAAAAGAATTAAAATCAAAAATTCAGGAGCTGAAGACTTCTGAAGAAATCAAAACCGAAGAAAATAAAAAATCAGAACTTGATGCACAAAAAATAATGGAAGACATAGAAAAAAATAGAAAAGAAATAGAAATAAAGCAAAAAGAAATATTAGAAATTAGAGAAATTATGAGGCAAAATGAGCTTGCTAAAAAATCGAAGCAGGAGCCTTTAGAAAATAACCCTTGCAGCAATTGTTCAGTATTTTAAAAATTTATAATATTTTATTATTCCAAATTGCTTATTAAATTATAAAAATACATTTTCATCATATAATAAAATGTGTGGAATTTTTCTTATACTTTCAAGATTAATTTCTAATCTACCACCACACAAGCTACACAAAGCTATTACACTAGAAGTTGAAAATGAATTAGCAAGAAGAGGCCCTGATTTTCAAGGCAAACTTGAAAAAGATGATATCAAACTGTTATCAAGTGTCCTTCACTTACGAGGAAAATCATTAGTAGAGCAGCCACAGTCCAAAGACCATATATGATTAGCATGAAATGGAGAAGTTTTTGGAGCAAATATATATGAAAATACAGACTATGATCTTAATGCAAATGATACTTTACAAATTTTAGATAAACTACTTACGAATAACCCCTTGCAAGTATTTTCCCAAATAGAAGGCCCATTTGCTTTTATTGTTATTGACTGAATTGAAGAAGCTATCTGGTTCGGTAGAGACTTTCTAGGAAGGAGAAGCCTTGTGATATACCAAGATAATAATACATTACAAATAGGCTCTATCGGGTTAGGCCAAGAGGTCCCAACTGGAGGAATTTTTAAAATTTCATTAAAAGAAAATCGTTGCGAACATATAGTTTGGCCTTTTCCTGGATTAAATTTACCAAGTTCTTTAAGGTTTTCTAATGAAGAAAATTTCGATGAAAAAATTTCAAATGAAACTTTTGAAAGTATTTTATCCAAAAGTGTCCAAAAAAGAGTCATAGGATATGGAGATATCGGAATTTTATTTTCCGGAGGAATTGATTCCACAATAATCGCAGCACTCGCCCATCGTTTTCTTCCTGAAAATTCCCCAATCTATCTTCTAAATGTCGCTTTTACAAGTGAAGCTCCAGACAGAGAAACTGCTTTACAAAGCTACCATGAGCTTCAATCAGCCTGTCCAAATCGAAACTTTTTACTTATCTGTATTAATGCTTCTCAATCTGATATAGACGCCTCTCGAGATCATATCGTCCAACTTTTAGCTACAAATGATACAAGAATGGATTTTAGCATAGGCACAGCTCTTTATTTTGCAAGTAAAGGTGAAGGAATATTAGAATCAACAGGAGAATTTATTAAATTCCCAGGAAAAATTTTATTAAGTGGCTCAGGGGCTGACGAAATTTTGGGAGGCTACTCACGCTATAGAAGTAATTTTTTGCAATATTTAGAAGAAGGAGTCATTAGAGAAATGAGCTTGGATTTAGATAGAATTTGGCATAGAAATTTAGGAAGAGATGATAGAGTTACTGCTACACATGGAAGAGAGCTGAGATTTCCGTTTCTTGATACTTATTTGTGGAAGTTTCTATCTAAATTACCATTGAAAGAAGTTTGTAGATTTGATGTGCCACATATGGATAAGTGGATATTAAGAGAATTGGCAAAAAATATAGGAATTCCTAATGCTGGGGTTTTGAAAAAAAGAGCTATACAGTTTGGAACGAGGATTGCACAACTTTGTAATATAGCGGAGTGTGGTTCAAATAGAAAAGCAAAAGGATGAATTGGGATGGAAAATGATAGGCAAAGCCAATTGGAAAGTGAGGTTGAGTGGGCAAGTTTTAGACTTATTTTGAAATATTTAGAAAATAGTTCTGAAGACTTAGAAAAAAGTATCAAAAAATTATTAAGCCCAAATATAAAAGGTAAAGAAAAACGACACATTATGAGAGTATATCTCGGAGATTATATACAAATTATGAAAGAAATTTCAATTGAAAGTACAGTTTCTCAAATTAAAAATTATGACATAGCAAATCTTCCGAATTTTGGTATAAATTTGAACAAATATAACTAGTTATAATACATTTAAGTGTTTTTCTCGGGCTAACTATAAACAGAATAATCATCTCTCTACAAAATAAGGGGACTATTTCTTCATCTTTATAGAATCTACATTTTTTGTCTAATCATTATCATTATTTATAGCTTACATTTTTCTCCCTATTTTTTATTTTAAGACTCATTTTCTTTGTATCTTCTCTCTAAATTTTTTTGATGTGATTGCTGAAGTACTAAAAGTGCATCATAAGCAGTTGGACGGTTATTTCCATCAAGTTCCCAACTGCTTCTCATAAGATTTGCTAACTCAGGGTATTTTTCTTCAAACACTTTATCTATAATCGGCCTTTTCTCTTCATAAACAAGTTGATAAATCATTTCTTCTTTTCCTATAGAAGCTTTTTCTAAATTTGTAGGTTTTTTAGCTTTGATAAAAGCACAAGGAGGCAATTTCAAAAATAGCCAATAAAGTGTCATTCCTAAAGACCAGATATCAGATTTTTCTGTGTATTGCTCTTTTTGCAAAATTTCTGGAGCTGCATAATTTATAGTAAATCCATGAGACCTTTTATTTGATTCCAGATTTCCTAAAGCTAGCCCAAAATCTCCAAGTTTGCAACGCGTATTCTCACATACAAAAATATTATCAGGCTTTATATCTAAATGGCTAATTCCTTTCGAGTGCATAAAAGCTAACCCACATGCAGCATCAATAGCGAATTCTATTCTTTTTACCATGTCTACTTCATGCTCTTTTAAATATTTTTTTAAGCTTCCATAACTACAATATTCTAATACAAGGCCTATCATAGTTCCATATTCTACAATTCCAAAACATCTTATCACATTTTCATGATTAGATGCCATTAGAAATCTTGCTTCATTTATAAAGGCAAGATCTTCATTCATAGCTGCTGTTTTTTTATATAATTTAATAACAACTTCTATTTCAGTTGTCGAAACATTTTTTTCTTCTTCCCTAGGTGATCGATATTGCATAATGCTATTTATTCTTTCTTGCTTACAAAGAGAAGTATCTAGCAAAATTGTATTTCTATGGATTTGTCCGAAGCCTCCTTGGCCAATTAGAAGGTCATTTCTATCGAGAATTTTATACTTAAAAATATCAATCGAAAGCTTTTCATATGAATTATAAGCATTTTTTGATAGAACTTTTTCAGGATTTTGGGAAATCATAAAATTAGTTAACCATCTTGCTACCGTGACCTTGTATTCATCCCGGGAGATTTGAGGAAATATAATAATCAGACGATCTAACATATTATTTGTAATCATGATACAAAAATCAAAATTTCTCTGGTAAAATTTACAAACCATATAGTCCTTAGGTAAATAATCAAATTGAACGCCTAAATCAAAAATTCTAATAAACCGATCAATAATGTAGTTTATTTCTTCATCATGGATTAATCCTAACTCATAAAATCTTTCCAAGCTTGAGTTCCTAGATGATTCAGTTAAGTATTCTATGCTTACTTCACAAATGAAAGTTGATAATTCTTTATCATTTCTTATAATTTGTTCCTTAATTGATAGAGTAGAATTATCCTCTACATCCATCAGAGTGTCTATTTCTGGTTTAAGACTCATAATCATATCAGATCCATTACTCATATTTATTATTATGAAAATAGATTTATAGATTATTCGAAAAACATAGAAATGAGAGAATTATAAATTTCCTAGGTAATGTGGGCACTTTTATCAATATATTTAGAGACTTATTTTAGGACTCTATAGAAATCTTGCACCTTCCTTTTAATAGGTAATAATAATTTTCAGATAATCAAGCCACTGATGTCTTACTCTAGAATAAAGGGAATATTTATTGTGTATATAATTTCAGTTTATTGCTATGAAAATTTTGAAGAAAACACAGAATCTGATTATTACCCAACAATAGGAATTCTGTCGACCCCAATTGAGAAAAGAGACCCTCAGTCTAATAATTTGTATTCAATGTTTATCTCTGGCACATATGTAAAACATATTGAATCTGCAGGAATTAGGCCTGTGCCTATCTGGAACAATTCAACTTATAAAGAAATTGATTTGATTATGTCAAAAGTTAATGGTATTCTATATCTAGGACTTTATTTAATAGGAGGGAAAACACTTCTTGTTACCAAAAATGATGATAGCTCAATGAAGTATAGTAAATATATGAAAAAAGTTGTTTATATGATAAAAAAGGCTATTAAGAAAAATGATGACGGTATATATTTTCCAATTTTTGGGACTTGTTTAGGGTTTGAAGTCCTTTTTATCTATGCTGCAAATGAATATATTTTAGAAAATTTGAATTCAACGAGATATAGGTCAAACTTATTATTCAGTGAAGATGCTCCTTTTTCGAAAATTTTAAAATATTCTGATCCAAAAATGCTTGACTTTATGATCAAAGCTAACATTACATTCGAAAATCATAGAAAAGGCATAAGCCCAACTACTTATTTAAGTAAATTTTATATAGAACATACCAATCTACAAAAAATGTTTAAACCAATTGCATATTCAAAAGATCGCCAAGGCAATTTAAACATTGTTTTAGCAGAAGGCAAAAAATATCCATTTTATGGCTTTATGTTCCACCCGGAAAAGCCAGCTTATGAATTCTTCTTTTCTGCTATAAATCATGATTTTCGAGCTATAGAAATTGGGCAATATTTTGCTAGGTTCTTTGCTGAAGAACTAAAACAAAATTCTCAAAGGTTTATAGATGAGGAAGAATATATAGAATATTCCTTACAAAAATACGACACAATATATCTACACAATCCATATGAAATCGTATACTTAGCTTAATAGGACTTTTTATAAAAATTATTTATAATTTGTGTTGAAAGTTAATATGGAACTCTAAAATTATAGGGTTATGAAAAATTGTATCAGAATTTTTTAGGGTTCTACAATTTTAGTGAATTGTTTTAGTTATATGATTCTACAATTTTGTACAAATATCGAAATTTAACGATTTATAGAACTATAAATAGGGATTTTTAAATTTTTATTAAATTTCTTTTCCTTATATAATTATTGTTTAGAGATCAATAATAATTTATATAATTGATATTTAAATTATATCTGAAGCAAATTTTCCAAATATTGCATAATTATATAATAAAAAATTATAAATTAAAATTAATTATATTTATGCTAATTTAGCGTACTTGTATGCATTCTCTTATTAGGACTTAAAGAAAGTCTCATAGGTGTCGCAGTCAGCGATCTATTCTGCATTCGAAAAGTAAGATTCCCTCTATTTCTTCCCGCAGCTGTTGCATTTCTTTCTTTATTATTTGCCTCAATACTCTGTGCATTTGCTATTTCCCTTCTAAGATTTTCATATTTCTTTATAATTATGCTCATTTCTCTAGATTTTTGCTTATTCAGCTCTTCTAAGCCAGTTTTCAATCTTTTCTTCAAATTTTCTGCTTCTCTTTCAGCCTTTGCTTCGAAATTCCCCATATGCTGATCAATCTTATTTTTCCTCGCCTCCAAATATCTATCATGTTCATATATTTTTTCTTCTTCAACCTGTCTCAATAAACTGTCAGCTTCAATATACTTCTGAGCTAGCACAGCTTTTTCTTTGCATTTAATTAAATTAAGCAGCTGTGCACTAGGTTTATAATTTTTTGGTATACATTTTTCAAGCCTCTCCATTTCAGCTCTGCATTGTTCTCTATGCTTTTGCATCATTTTCATTTCCTGCTCATTGCATTTATCAATGTACTCTTTTATAAGAGAATTTCAATGCAAATTAAACTCAGCCAACTCTTTTTGGTAGGAATTTTCTACCATATCTTTTTCTTCGCCTTGTCTGGATTTTAGCTCCAAAGCTTGTTCTTTTTTGTATTTTTGTTTTAATTCAGAAATTTTTTGTATTATCATTTCAGCTTCTATGTAGCGTTCTTGGGCTTCATAAGCTTTTTGCTCTTCTCTAAGACAGTTGATTTTTATAGCAATTTCACTGTCGGTCGTTGTTAATAAAGACTGAGAGGTTGAATGAGTCATATTTATTAAGATAAGGCAATAAAGACTTGTCTATTCTCAAGATAAACTATCCTAATACTTAAATGGAAGATTTAGTTACTGAAAACCTAAAAAGGACTTATTGCCTATTTGCAGCTAATCAGGGTGGAAGAGTTAAAAGGCCTCGTGATATTGACACTCTTGTAAATGACACAAAATCCCGCTCCTTTTATAAAGGAATTCCTGATGTAGTAGAAGAAGTGATTAAAAAGAGAAAAATCGAAGAAAAAAAGCTTTATAACCCTAGCTATAACCCAAATACAGATATTGATTCGTTAAAATCATTACTTCACAGACGAGAAGAAGAATCAAAATCCTCACAATTGGCGATTTTCCAAGACAAACATTTAAATCTTAGGCTGAAAACAATAGAGCCTGTATGGCATCCTCAATGGAAGCTTATGAGGGTTATAAGTGGCCATCAAGGCTGGGTACGCTGCATAACAGTTGACCCTACGAATAGCTGGTTTGCCACTGGCAGCAATGATCGTATGATAAAAATCTGGGACTTGGCAAGTGGACAATTAAAACTTTCCCTTGTAGGGCATATTAATGCAGTTAGGGATTTAGTAGCAAGTGAAAGGCATTCTTATTTGTTTTCATGCAGTGAGGATAAGACTATAAATTGCTGGGATTTGGAATATAATAAAATTATTAGGCATTACCATGGACATTTGAATGGGGTGTATTCGTTGACTATACATCCAACCTTAGATTTGCTGTTTAGTACAAGTAGAGATTGTACATGCAGAGTATGGGATATTAGGACAAAGAGTCAAGTCATGGTACTTGAAGGACACACAGGAACTGTTTGGGATGTGGCTTCCCAAGCTCCTGAACCACAAGTAATCACAGGTTCTGCAGATACCTTTATAAAATTATGAGATTTATCAACTGGGAGATGCATGAACACTCTAACAAGGCATAAAAAAGCTATTAGATCAGTAAAATTTCATCATGAAGATTATGCTTTTATATCAGCTGCAGCTGATAATTTAAAACTTTGAAAATGTCCAGAAGGTGAATTTTTACGAAATTTCCAAGGAAATGGATCAATAATCAATGATATTGCTATAAACGAAGATAATGTATTAGTCACAGGAGGAGACGAAGGAGTTTTATCTTTTTGGGACTATTCTTCAGGGTATAATTTTCAAAATATCCAAACACAAGTACAGCCAGGATCACTAAGTTGTGAAGCTGGCATTTTTGCTACATGCTTCGATAGGTCTGGCCTTAGACTTATCACCGCTGAATGTGACAAAACCATCAAGATCTACAAAGAAGACGAAAATTCTTCAATTTCCACCAACCCTATACCTCCAGAAGCCAAAGTGTTTATTAAACCTAAATATTAATTTCTTATTTTCTTCCTCTTCTGTTGGTCATCGGCGGATTTCTTCTCTGGTTCCTCCTATCAGCCATTTCCACACTCAAAATATGATGCCCAAGCGGATAATCTTTAAACTGTTTTATAGCTTTTTCAGCTTCCGCTTTGGTATCAAAATGGACAAACGCAAAATCTCTTGGCAAGTTATCGTCTCTTCCCCTTGGAATAAAAACTTTTCTCACCCTTCCAGCAGTCATAAATAAGCTTTGCAGTACATCTTGGTCAATATTATCAGGCAAATTCGACACTTTGACGCTAAATTCTTCTCTTTCAGTGGTAATAGGCCTTCTTGTTTTTTGTTCTTCAGTTTCCCCTGACATGATGGCTCTTTCTCTCTTTGACAAAGCGTCGAGTTTTTCTTTGTGGGCTCTATTAAGATTGAACTTGGTAATGTTTTCTTCAGCTCTTACTTGTGATGATTTTTGTAGGAAAACTTCTTTTTCTTCAATATTTATGGAACCTTCAATGTCTCCTTTGTTTAGATTTTTACAGTCACCGAATTTTGGCAAAGTTTTACGTCTCTCGATGTCTGGGTTGGTAATCACGGTTTTGTTCTGGATTTTTATGTGGGTTGTGATTTTAAATGTGCCGTCTGCTGTCGCTTCAATGTGCTCTCTTTCAATGTAATCTGCGTCAGCCATTTATTAAATGATCACAAAGCTGTATATGGATTTTCTGTCACAGCCCAGTCGTGCTGTATTGACTGTATTTTTGTTAGGAAAAATCCCTGTAGAAATTGTAGAAACACGTGCACATAGAGATACGAGGAAAGAGGAATTTTTAAAAAAATTTGAGGCAGGGACAGTCCCTGCTATACAAGATGGTGATATTTCTCTATACGAAAGCCATGCAATTATGGAGTATTTGATAGACAAACATAGACCAAATGATAAGCTTCTACCTCAAGATTTGATAATTCGAGCGAAAATTAATTCATATCTACATTGACATCATAATAATGTAAGAAGAGGAATTCATGGGTTTCTTGAGTATAGCAGATTTATGCCAAGAATGATGGGATATCAGCCTTCAGAAGATGTGGTAAATTATTTAAGGGAAATCAAAGTAAAAACTCTAGAGTTTTTAGATAAAAAACTTGAAAAAAATGAATTTATAGCTGGGACGGAAAGCATGTCAATTGCTGATATTTCGTGCTTTTGTGAAATTGTTCAATTAAGATTTATTGGGGAAGATTTGACTATTTATCCACACATAATTCGCTGGAAGAAATCAATGTGGGCGCTTCCAGAAATCCAAAACTCCCACAAGACTTTTCTGAAAATTATGAAAAATATATCTCAAAATTCTGAAATTTTAAGTTAAGTTTCCTTATTAAATTTAGCTTAAAGTTTAATATATCCATTAAAAATTTCATTTCTTCTGCCTGCCCTTAATTGTCTGAATGCAATAATAGCAATCGCTATAACCCCAAGCCCTATGCCTATTTCACTAGTCGTGCTTTTTTGATCTGTTTCAATAGTTTTTATCCCGCAAAATTTTTCAAGGCATTGAGGAATGCATATTTTTAAGTCTTTTCCAAGGCATAATTCATTACATAAACTTCGACAGTCAGGGTCAACTCCAGCTTGATCTACATTTAAGATTGGAATTGCAGGTGGATTAGAATACGCCGAAATGGTAGATTCTACTGGTGAAGGCTCTACAGTTGTAACATTATCTTTTGCTTCTTCAGGTGGAGTAGGAATTAAATAAGATTTGCAGCCACAAAAATTAAAGCAGTCAAAGAGCTTCTTTTCTTTATTGCAGTCTTCTAAACAATAAAGGCTGCACCCCATCTTCTCTTCGAACCACTTTATATCCTCATCTGTCACGTTTCGGAAGTTAATCTTGTTATCTTTAAAATCCACGGAAAAAGCCTCAGTTATATCTGATTTTTCAAGACATTCGCATTTAAGGTCGCACGGAGACTTTTCTACGCAATTTGGATGGCAAGATATTCTACAGCTGTATGCTAGCGAGAAGAAGCTCCAGAATATGAAGGCCACCATTGGATTATATTTTCTGGTTAAAACGACTAGATATTTGAAGATTGTAAATCGATGGAAATTTGTTATAGAAATTTAGGTGAGTTTAGAAGCGAGAAGAGGCTGTAAATGAATTAATTTCGGGTGTTTTGTAAAGAAAAGGAAGTAAAGTGAATCATTTTTAAAGAATGAGAGGTGAGAAAAATATAGAGATTAGAGGGAAGATTATTGTGCAATTTTGCTATAATTTTATTGATTTCTTATATTAAGTTATAATTTTAGTAATAAAGAAAAAAATATATGTTTAATTGTAAAAGAAATAAAAAGTTTGCAATAAACTTAAGTAGAAATTGTTTAGGATATAAATTTCTTAAATAATTGAGGATTTTAGCATGAGATTAACTATATATTTAGCCATATGGCCGATTTGGATTAAATATTAGTATCCGTTTTAGATCATTTTATTATAAATTCATTCTTCTATAGAAGCTTACTTATCAACTCCCAAATAATAGCTTAAATTTTTGCTAGAATTAAATGACTGTATTTTCATTTTGCGTATATATTTTAGATTCGGAGAGAGTTTTTAACATTTGAAACATAAAACTAAAGATTATATCAAATTATAAGTCTTTCTCAGTATCAAATTTAGAAAGTTAGATCAGTTTAAAATGAATAATATTCAAGCTTTTTAATTTCAATAGATATTTTTAACTCTATCCGAATTAATTGCTGCCTTTTAGTATCTATTTTCTATTTCATAAGAAAAAATTTATTATACAAAATTATTGGATTTGTATTTGGTAGGCTTGCCTCCCTTTAAACTTCTCCCATAGTCTTGCACACTCTTGTCCACAATCATTTTCTCTACCCCTACAGTTTTCTCTTTTCATCAACGTAAGAACATCGTCATCGATCATCAATTCTAAATTCCCATTTCCACTCGCATTAATAAACATATCATATTTTTCTGAATATCTAAACATTTTCCTTTCCTCTCTTTCTCTAAACATCCTCAATTGGCACATAAATCCTAAATTCGGATCAGCTAATGGGTGCAAGTTTTTAATTCTCCTAAATGCTTCTGATTCTCCAAATCCTTCTGTGTGCATCAAGTAAGCACAAGCAATAGTAGGTGCTCTTGATATTCCTCTCAAGCAATGCACTAAAACCTTTCCTCCATGCTCAATTGCAGATGAAATAAATTCAATTGCAAAATATATGAAGAAAAGGATATCGATTTTCGGGTTGTCTGGTATTTTCAAATTTTTGTAAATAAATCGGCCAGGAAAACGATTTGGGCACTTTTCTTCTCCCACAAGGTTTAAAATGTGAGTTATTCCTTCTGAGACAAGACTTTGGGAATTTGTTGCTGAATTGTATCCTGATATGTAAAAATTCGGGGAAATTTGGATAATTGTGTTAGTAGTTGGAGCTTCTGGGACTTCAGAGACTTGCAGAGTAGGCATTTTTAAAGTAGGAGGTGGCCCTCGTTTACGTTTTGGAAGGATATGCACAACCTCAGATTGAACTGCACCAGACATTATTATTACCATTTTTTTGTTACTGAGATGTTTATCTCAACATACACGTGTGAAATTGAGGGTAAAAAAATAAAGACAGAACTTAGGATTTTTACCTCAATAACTTATGAGAGAAAAGAATTTTAAGAGTTTTAAATAAAATTAAGAAATGGCTGAAAGGATAGATGAAATGCTTATGATGTGAACCCAAAAAATTGAATAAATAAAGACTTTGATTGATTTTTGCGATAAAAAACGCTTAGCAATTTAAATTTATGAAAATATGGAATAACTGAGAAAATATGAAAGCTAATTATTTCTCTTAATGGAGGAGAATTTATTGAGATGACTTCTGCTGCTCACTCATGGAAAATCCAATTTTGGCCTCAGATGGGCACAACTATTCGCGAGCTGCAATCAATGCTTGATTTCAAAGACAAAAATCTAGCCCTCTCACAGGTTTGTCTTTGAAAAGTGCATCTCTAAAGAGCAATCCTACACTTGCAGCGATGATTATTAGTTTTAAAGAAATTATACCAAAGTTTCAGCAAGAAAAACAAATTAAGCAGATTTACAAGAAGCCATTATTATTAGAAAAGCAATTCTAAAAGATTATTGATAATGGAAAAATCTTCAAATATCACAAATTCTTAATAAGGAAAAAGTTAAAAAATTATGGCTTGGAAGGAAGCTGGCTATCTATTTAAAGATAATTAAAGTCAAGCTAGCCAAATCAAGTCTCTTAAAGTAAATTTAGAAAATTTGACTTGTGGAACTCAAAAGAAGATAGGGAGGCTTGGAGAATTTCTGAAAAGAAAGGAATATAGGCAAATTAGAGGCAATATCCAATGAAGTATATGAAGTTTCTGATAACAGGACTGATTTCTTATTTCAAGCTAGAAATCCTAGTCCTGGACCAATTATAGAACTTGAAGACTTAAAAAGTGAAATACATAAACTAGAAACAGAAAGAAATTCTAACTCCCTCTCCTGAGTGAACAATAAAAATTTACTTGTTAAGGAGACTAATAATTGATAAGAATTATGAAATTCAAGCACTGCCATTTGGAATCTTTACTTTGTGCCCTCAAATATCTATTTCAACAGATCTGTTTATCGTTTTGGAGGAATACATGATGCTATAAATGCACCAAATTTATCTTGCAGGTTTAACCTGGACGAAAACCGATGAACAAGTTATCCAATTCCAAGAAATGATAAGCGCTGCCATAGTATAATATTTAATGGGAAAATCTTGATTTCAGGGTGGAAAACGTAAGAATATTTTGCTATAATCAGCTGAAATTAATTCTTTTTCATAATTCCTTATGAGATTTCAGAGAGGAAAAGAAAAATTTTAGTGAATGCAGAGAGATTGTATTTGATTGAGTATGCTTGGAAACAAGTAGGGAAATCAAATATCAGTAATAAGGATTAATCACAAGTGAATTGCTTATGAAATAGTGAAGGCATCTATTTTGTCCTTATTCAATATATTTCATCAATAAAATCCTCCTATCACATGTTTGATTTAGCCACAAAAGTTAAACTAGAGATAGATTAAAAAATACTAATTAAAATTATTTTGTATATGGTTAAAGAAAGTTTTGCAAGAGTCTATAGAAGCTCTTAGCAGCTCAGCCAGCCTATCTTGGTCTATACTCCCAGTTTCTTGCAATAGTGCAATTTCATCTGTATTAACTAAATACCCCACAATTACTTGTGGGCTTCCTTCTTGATTAATCACTATTTTTTCCCCATTTCTTGCTGCTGAGCATGCAATAAGTGTATCTCTCATCTCAATTCCAGCGTCTAAAAGAGACAAAGTCGCTGCATTAATCATCAATGGCAAAGCGGTGCTTTCTTTTCCTTCAATTATCTGGATTTTTATTTCTATGACTGCTTTAGGGTATCTGTCAACAAGTATTGTGGATCCAAAGGCAGATTTAATAAATTGGGAGTGGGCAGAATCAATTTGTAATGTGGCTTGTGAATGACGGACATATTCTTCGCTGCTTGATAACTCGTAATATTCTTTAGGCCCATTTACAGTAGCAAGAATTTTGTGGCTTTGAGATTCTAGATATGCGGAACCTGATGCTGTTTTGTCAAAACTTTTGGAAAAGCTCCATGCTTCAGCTACAAGTTCTTCCATTTATAAATCACTTCAAACTTAACTTTATTTTTAACAAAATACTTTGCATTTTCTGCAAATTCTTTATTTTTGCTTTATTTTTGTCAATTTTTGTTATAATTTATTTGAAATTTGATAAAAATTTTTCTTATGCAAAAAACGGATTATTAAATTATTATGAGCGAAGAAGACCGTCTAATCCAAGCTGAAGAAGTCCCTGAACAAAAGCATTACCGCACCAGGCTTGCATTATTATCTTCTCTTCTTGAAGGAATTCTCGTAATTTCTATACAGGCTATCGTTGGGATCGTGATTTTACTATTATACGACGATGACTGCGAACGACCAATCCGCCTATGGCTTTACGTCTTATCTGCCGTTTTTCTGTTCCACGTTATTTTTTTAATTCTCATCGAAGCAGTCGCAAAATCAATCCAAAAACGCTCTGGGGCTGGTTCATTTTATATCGCCTTAAATTCTATGATACACTCTTTTATATTTTTATGGATTTTAGTCGGAATTGTGTGGATTTTTGAAGACTATGATGAATGTAAGGACGATTTTCCTGAAGGCCATGCTTTTACGCTATTTGTGGTCTTTTTATATATAGGAATATTAGCTGCGATTATTCTTGCATTTTTCTTACTTACTTGTGTAGTTTGTTTTGGGTCATGGCAGATATCGAAATTTACAAAAGAAAATAAAGAGCAATAGATAATGTTAATCTTTTCTAACTATTTAAGTTTATTAACTCGGCTTTGAGTTCTTCAATAGCTCTATCAAAGCATTCCACAACGCCAGTTGAACTGAATTCTTGGACTGTTGTAGGGTTATGAGCTAAAACTATATCATTTGTGATCGGCATCTCAATTTTTGCAGCTTCTTGTTTCCACTTTTCAACAGTTTCCAATATTTTTTCTTTTTTCATTAAAAAGTGTTTTCTTACAATGTCTTTGAATTCTGCTGGAGGATTTCTTATCATATCAGTCATAGCGTATTTAATGTTCCCATAAGTAACAATCGCTCTATACTGCAAATTATCCATATATTCGCTATCATATCCTTCATAACCAGGCTCTTTTTGTAGCACATCTTTATTCATAACTAATGCTTGGATTGACAAAAATACTTGTAATAGGGTGGAATAGGTCGGGTTCCATTTTTCTTCAGGATCGCCTTCCCATGTATTTATAATAGACAAGCAGACATATCCAGAGTCATATAAATTAGGGTTAAATCTGAGAGTCCCATATCCTGTGGTTTTTATGTTCATTTGTGGAGGATTACTAGGGTAGTCATGAGGCAGCTTTAAATCAAATAAAAATAGCCCATGGTCATATGGGGAATCCTCAGTGCCTGATATAAGCACTTCTATCATGCTAAGGTTGCTTTGGTTAACTGCTGCAAAAATAGAGCCACTAGGCTCACAAGGCAAGCTTCGGGTCAGAGCTTTGATTTCTTTATTAATTCTAGCTAATCCTATATCTCCAATGGAATCTCTATCATACATGTAATTTGCGAAATTCCCTTCGGACTCTTCCAGAAATTGTAGTCTTAAATTTCCTAACTCTTGGAAATAAGCATGAGTACTTTCTGGAGCTTCTGGATCAGAAGAAGAAGGCTCTCTAAATAAGACAGGGACTGGCTCAACTTGCATAGACTGGTCATACACTTGCTCTTCTTTTTCAATGTTTAAATCGTCTGATGGCATATATGCTAATTGCGGCTCTGGGGTATTTCCTATTGAGCCTTCTTCTTGCTGAGAAATAGAAACTAATGGAATAACATCTAAAGGCTGAGTTTCTGGAAGTAGCATTGGTGAGAGAATTGGAGGGTTCTGGTATGCGTCTTGGCTGGATATATCAATTTCTTGGGCTTCTTCAATAATTGGGGTTTCTATAACTAGTTGCATATTTTCTTCAGTTCAGAGTTCTAGTTGTATATTAGAGACGCCGTATCTACTATCAAACTCCTCTTTCAGCTCTTTTGCTACTTTTGACAACACCTTAAAAAAACCCTCAGAAGCCATCTCATTGCATAAAACTGGGTTATAATTAGAAGCCATTGATTCCCCAGATGCATAATTAATATTTTCGTTTTTCGCTTTCACAAGCCACTCATTGACTTCTTTCAATATCACTTCATGCTTTATCCTGAAATAATTCTCAATCAGTTTTTCAAACCCTTGAGTCGGATTCCTCATATTTTCAATCATAGCATACTTGATATTTAAATATTTCACTGCATTCTGATAAATAATGCTATCCACGCAGTTTACATCATAATAATCCCAGCCAGGCTCTTTCTGAAGGATGTGGTCGTCCATAACAAGCCCTTGTATTGACAGCAAGACTTGTAAAATATTTTTATTAGGAGTCCACATTTCTTCTGGGTCACCTGACCATGTGTTGATTATTGAGAGACAGACGTAGCCGCTGCTGTACAGGTTAGGACCGAAATAAGCTTGGCCACTTCCAGTGGTTTTTAAAGTAAACATAGGAGGAGAAGAAGGATAATCGTTGCCTATGGAAATATCAAAAAAATAAAGTCCGTGAGCATAAGGTGTCCCGGATGATCCAGCAATAATCCCTTCCATACAGCGGAAATCGTTAGAATCAATAGCCACGAAGATGGAAGAAGCGATTTCGCATGGGAGCCCTCGGGTTAGAACTTTGATTTCTTTGTTTAAACGAGTAGCTAAGCCATCAACGATTCCTTGGCTTTGTTCGGTAAATGATGTCACACCTTTTAGGTTGTCTAAGAAAATGAGTCGGTCTTTAAAATTGTCTTTGAATACACTTTCCAGGTAGGCAGTGTCTTGTTGGGGAGAAGAAGCTTCAACAGGGGCGGATTCTACTTCTATAGGTTCTGGGTTTTGTGATCCGATTACTTCAGCATCCATTTTATTAAAATGATTATTACTAATTAAAGGACTCAAAACATACAACAAAAATCCTAAAATTTAAAAAATAGATAAAAATTCTTATAAAAATTACTATAGTTTCTAGACAAAAAAAGGGAGCTGCAGTTACGTGAAAATAAATATGAAATAGAAAAGAACAGAAATGCGAGTTATTATAGTAACGGATTTCACTAAAGATAAAATGAAAAATAAGTAGACTTATTAGCAATTTGTGAAGGAAATCTGTATTTATGTTTAGAAAAGAGATTTTTCTGATCTATGTGATGGTTTAGTCTTCTTTGAAGAATCGCCAAATAATGAATTTGAGGGCTGAGCTCTGGTATCAGTTTTCGGTGGTGAAATATCTGATTTTCTAGGTGGTTCTTCAGTTTTCGGAATTTCTGGCTCTTTTATTTCCTCTGTCTGCTTTTTTGCTGCATCAGCAGCTTCCTTTTCTTTCTTTTCTTTTTCCTTCTTTGCCTTCGCCGCATTTCTTTCTTCTTCATCCTTTGCAATTTCATCCGCAAGCGAATCAGCCTGTGCGGCAAGTGCTGGGTCATGCTTTAATATTTTTTCAGCTTTTCTTAACGTTTCCAACTGATTTTTTAACATATCTCTTTCTGCAGTAATATGTTTTGGCTCGCTCAGCTTATTCACAATAGATTCGCTCATATTAATTCTCTCAAAAAGCTCGAGTTGTATTTTATCCATAATTGACCTTACAAGAAAAGTCCCAATTGCTTTAGGCACACTTTCTCTTACACCCCTAATAATTAGCCTAAAATAATTGTCTATTCTATTCCTTATTTCGTCAACGTACATGATTTCTGAGGATTTTGGCTTCCCATCACTTTTAGGGATAATGTCAGTTCTGGAGGTCAAATAGTCAGAATCATTGGTAAATGTGTAGGTTTCTTCAGATTCGATGATTTTTTCGACTAAATTTTTACAGTCGTCTCTTTCCTTTGCCAGGACATGGGTGGAAAGCTCGGTGATTTCGCCGACCAAGGTGGGGAAACGGTGGAAAATTCGTTCAATTAGCTTGTGGGCGAGGTTTTCGAGGTAGGAGTGGACGTTGGCGAGACAGTCCAGAACGGGGTCTCTTATAAGTTCAACGAGAGGTTGTAATAAATATAAAAATACATCAACTGATGGGAAACCTGGAATAGTGTCACCAGCATGAACAATCATAGCTTGCTGTATAGCATCATCTGTATATGATGCCGTCGCCTTATAATTCGGCACTGCATACTCAGATAGTAAACTATTAAAATACCCTTTTATTGTAGCACCACCAGGTAAATCCTTCGTCAGCCTTGATGACAATTTTCTATCAAATTTCCCTCTAATAGTATTTTTATAAACTTCACAGAATTCGTGAACCATGTTCCAAAGAAGCTGGATTTTTTGTTTAGGTTCCTGTGGGGTGCTTGGGCCAAGCTCTTTAAGCTTATCTTCACATTCTTTGATTTTATAAACAGTTTCTCTCATAATTTCAGGCAAAAAACCTTTTATGTGTATAAACATAACTTTCGTCAATTTTTGGGTCAAAGTGTCAACACCAAGATACCCTGGCGGCATCGTGGAATAAATAGGGTGGCTTGAAAAATACTGTTTTTCTTCATCTAATGCTTTTTCTACCTTGACTTCGTTGTTAATGTCTTCTTGTGATCTGTTTTTAACACCGACATAACCTAATCTGAGTGGAATTTCTTCACCTAAAATGATTCTTTTTGCGTTTGTACCTCTGTCCATAATATCAAGCTTTGTGATAACACCAATTGTCCTAAGACCTGCCTTATCTACCTTTTTAGCCATCAGCAAAGATTCAGATGTGCTTAAATCAATATTTGCTGGGCACAAACACAAAATAATAGTCCTAGGATCAGAAATGTACCTAAAGCACATTTCCTTGGTAATTCTTTCGATGTCAGCAGGATGGTCACTTCCAGCTAGAGGGATTCTAGTAATTCCAGGCAAATCAATTAGGGTTAAGTCAGGACAAGTGCTTGAATGAATAGTCAAAATTATTGGATCATCCACAATTCCTTTATTTCTTCCTGCTTTTTCATCAGTTAATTTGAGAATCATTTCTTTTACTTTTTCGAAATCTTGGAAATGCTCTTGAACACCTTCAAATTCTGCCCAAGGATGAGGATCTTCTGGAGAATGAACTAAACGCAACTCTAATGGGCATCTTGTACAGAGTCCTTCACTTCGGGGAAGGAAATTGAGACCTACGATAGATTCTAAGACTGAACTTTTTCCACTACTTTGGATTCCTAATGTGACAATTCTAGGCAAACGGATATATTTTTGAAGTCCTGCATCACGAAGATTATCTGCGAGAGAAATTATTGAACGTAAGTTTGCATAAAAGCTTCCAGCAAAATCTTCGTCTGACTCCATTTTATTTTGGCAACTATTTTGGAGTGATTATTAAGGTATTATGATTCTGGGGAAATGGGAAAGTAAACTATTGGCTGAATTTTTAATGAAAGCTTGGCTGATATTTAGTATAAAAATAAAAAATTGTGGGGATAGAGAAAAAAATATATTAAATTTATTTTGGTGAGTAATAAAGATATTAAATTCCAAAGCTAGAAAAACCATATAACTTTTTATAAGTATTGATTTAAAATTGCTGATTTCAAAATTTATTACTAATAATCTGTTCAAAAAGAAAAAAGGTGCTTAATAATAAATTATTAAAATTTTGATGTGGTGAAATAATTTCCAAAAGAGGACTGAGTAGAACTCTAACACTAATGTAGTGAGGTAAGACTTTAAGAAATGAAAGATATTTAAAAGAAATAAAATTATTAATAAGCCTGCAATAATGCCCTATGTTAATAGAATTAATTTCTCTCTCTTTATATTTATTAATTTTAATAGCACAATTAGCTATTATCTTAAGTTTCAAAAATTTAACAAATTTCCACAAAATCCCTAATAAATTCTTTTTTTTTCTATTATAATTACTTGCTTATTACCATTTCTTAGTTTCTTATTCTGAAACTATAGCCTTCCCACCATTTCAATTGAATTTTATTCTCATGGCATAAACAGTCCATTAATTAAATAATCTTTTATTTACTTTTTGATCATGAAAAAGTCTGTTTTCTCAGGACTCAAAAATTTTTTCGATGGCCTTATAAATAAAGAAAGCCAAGCAAGCAGCCCAAGTGTCGACGAAGATGATACAAAACACTCAACAACCGTTACTAACCCAGATTCCATCTATTATGTCACTCGAGAATCAGTTTGCGATTCTTTTTTTGGTTCAGTTAGCGAAGGCTCAGATTCGATGCTTGCACAAAAAGTTCCAGCCTCAACGAGTACACCAGCCACCCATATACCGTTTTCCCATACACAAAACTCAAACCGTGCTTTATGGGAAGCAGCTTTGCAGAATGATTATGAAATGTGCAAAGATCTACTAGATCATGAAATTTATGGTGATTTGGCCGCAGATTCAAATTCCAAAGATCAACAAGGTATAACGGCTTTGCATATTTCTGCTCATGAAGGCTTTATAAACGTATGTGAGGTGCTTTTAGACTATGGCACTAATACAGATCTTAACGTCATGAATGTAATAAAAAGAACACCCTTGCACCTTGCTTGCATCAGTGGACACACAGAAGTTGCACAATTACTTGTCCGGTCTGGAGCTGATATAAATTTAGTTGATATCGATGGAAACACCGCTTTACACTTGGCAACTGAAAAAAATCACCGGCAGTTGGTATTATGGCTTTTAACCCGCGGACCAAATATTTTTATAAAAAACAATACTGGTCGTACACCTCCAGATCTTGCAACATCTATTGAAATTTTGGATATTTTCAAGGATTATTGCAGGAGACTAAACCTGCCTTTACCAATATTAGGAATGATGCCAATTTCTTCTTATGAAAGATTAAGATCAGAGCCTCGCAGGGTAACTATCAGCGATTTAACTGCAATTGAAGAAAATAAAGAAGGTGGCCGAGTAACACCAAATGATTTTGAAGTTATTCAAGAGCTAGGAAAAGGCAGCTTCGGAGAAGTATATTTAGTAAGGAAACAAGATAATAAAAATTACTATGCAATGAAAGTGCTCAGAAAAGACAAAATTATGGGACAAAATCTAATAAAATATGCTATGACTGAGAGAAATGTACTGAGCTATGTCAGACATCCATTTATAGTGTCCTTAAATTATGCATTCCAAACCCCTGAAAAATTATTTTTAATACTTGACTATTGCTCCAGAGGAGATTTAGGTTCTTATCTAAGCAAAGAAAGACGATTATCAGAGCCATTAGCAAAAATATATGTATGCGAAGTATTGCTAGCTTTAGAAGAACTACATAAGCGGGATATTATTTTTAGAGACTTAAAGCCTGATAATATTGTATTAGATGAAGAAGGCCATGCTATGCTTACAGATTTTGGACTTTCTAAAGAAGGGATTTATGACAATGTCACTGCTAGAAGCTTCTGCGGATCTGTAGCTTACCTCGCCCCTGAAATGATAAAGAGGCAAGGGCATGGGAAAGCGGTTGATTGGTATTTATTAGGAGTTTTACTATATGAAATGCTTGTAGGGACTCCGCCTTATTTTTCGCCAAATCGTGAAGAATTGTTTAGGAATATACAAAGAGGTTTATTGAAAATTCCGTCACATTTATCACAAGAAACTAAAGATTTATTAAAAGATGTAAAAATTATTTAGCTTTTGCAAAGAGACCCTGCTAAAAGACTGGGGACAAGAAAAGATGCAGAAGAAGTAAAAGAGCATCCATATTTTAATGGTGTTAATTGGGATTCTGTGCTAAGAAGAGAATTAAGACCTTCGCTACCGAAGAAAACTCCAATTGATGATGTTGTAATTCCTAATGAAAAAGTGTATGGAGATATGAGCCAGTTTGGAGATAGATCCAATCAAGTAACTGGCTGGACTTTTATTTCTAATTAATATGTCAGATTATTTTTGTTTGTAAATTTGAGTGCTATCTAAGATAATTTATTATTTAGCAGGACTTATAAACTGCAAGATTATAGCATGAACAATAAAAATTACAATTAAAACTAATAGCAAATACTAATAGCAAAAAGGGATAGTCTTATTCTCATTTTTTGTCATGCTATTATAATTGAATTATGAGCAAGAAGGGGAGATATCAATTTCAAGGCATAGACCCTCTAAAACTCAAAGAAACTCTTCTACGTTCTGCCCCTTCTTCTGATGCTATAAATGTTATAAATTCTGCCTTCGAAAGCCAACGCTCCCTTGATGAAATTTTACCTCAAATTGAAAACTATATGAACATTACTGAAGCTTTAGCAGAAGCTCAGCGCGATTCTCAAGGTGAAGAAGGTCCTAGAAAGCGCCAAAAAAAGTCTGAGCCACAGCCAGAAGATCTAGAGCTTCTTAGTGGTGGCAATATTTTTAGCGGAATCAATGTAATTCGCTTAGAAGAAGAATTACCCAGAGCTTTTGACACTAAAGCACCTCAAAGGAAGATTGGCTCTCAAGAAATCACGAAAATTACAGTCCTTGAAAAAAATGCTTTACAAGCTATAAATGATATATGTATGAGGAAAAATATTGAGGCAAAGCCCAGCGTTTTAGAAGTTGTGGAATTAGGTATGCAGGAATTTTTAAGCAGAATTTTAGACAAACTTAATAATTTGCAAGCAAATACCCCAGAAAACGTGAAGTATACTATGGATCCAAGAGAAGTGATAGGAGAAAAAGAACAGATTTTGCATAATAAAGCGAAAAAAGGGGGAGGAATAATGACGATAAGAGAGAATGATATAATTTCTGTATTGGGAATTAATAAGTGGAAACTTAAAAATTGGAAAGGAGAATAAATAATGATTTTATATTAAGATATTGGGAGTATTTTTCTTAAGTCTTCATATCTTGCCTGAGGCACCTTCAAAGGCATTATTAAATTGAAATGGACAATAAAATCCCCTTTTGCCAAAATTGCTGGATTTTCATGATAAATTGGCATTCCTTCATTAGGCAAAACAATTGTTTTTTCTGGGTTTAAGCACTCATCAACCGAGAGCATAAGGACTCTCTTGTCAAGAGTCTCAATTCTAATCGCGCAAGCACTTATAGCTTCAAGCAAGTTTATAGTGACTGTATAATGAAGATCATTATTTTTCCTTCTATAATGAGGATGTTTTATCTCAGTCAATTTTACTATCAAATTCCCTCGCTCACAATTCATGCGATCACTTCCTTCTTTAGGGAAGGTCAGAATGGTATTTTTGCTATACCCAGGCTTAATGATGATATTTTTAGTAATAATTTCTTCATGAGTTGTCCTACGGTCGTCGTTAAATAAATTGCATTTATAGGTCACGTCTTTTTGGCAGCCAAAGTAAAATTCTTCTAAGCTGCATTCAGCAGTTACTTCAATGTCATGAGGTGTTGTATCTGGACACCAGTTCAAGCCTAAAGAAGCATATCCAAACATAGACCCTTGTTGAGAGCGGCCATCAAAGTCAATAATCCCTACAAAGGGATTTGCCTCAAGCATGAATTTTTGGTAGACTTCAATTGGCTCCTTGCTGAATTGATAAGCGGGGAAAATAATTTTTGAGTCATCATAAAGACCATTTACTAAGGTTTCATAGCCAAACATGTCATAAATAGCTCGGGTTTCGTTCTTGCTGAGGACATCATAAGCTTCAGATGCCTCCTTGAAATTTTTTGCTGCGTCTGCTTTATCAACTTTTGTTTTTGCTGGGTGCCAAGATAGGACAGCTCTTCTGTAGCCTTTTTTAATTTGCTCAATATCAGAGCTTGGTGAAATTCCTAAAATTTTGTAATAATTCTTTCCCATTTAAATATTAACTTCTTTATATTTTACTATTATTACCTATTTTATCATATTATAACCGACTGTTAAAAGTCCTATAAGAATAATCAGTAAGCAAAGTGTAACACAAAATTTATCCCCAGCCCTGACCTTTATTAGGAGTTTTTTCAGTTTTTTTGTGCTTGTTTCTAATTCTTTATTAGCTTGATCAACCACATTATCTAAATTGTCTAGTTTTTCTTCATGTCTATCCATAGCGTTATTCATATTTAGTGCTCTCATTTTTAGCTCTTCTACATTCTCTCCTATTTTTCCTGCTAAGTCGTCTATTCTTTGGTCATAATCTTCCCATCGCTGTTTTGCCTCTTTTTCTATATCAAGCATATCTCCTTTTCTGCCTATGTTTTCAAGCGTAATGTCTTCAAAATTAATCAGCTCTGCTTTCATTTTTCCGAGATCATCAGCCTTTCTGCTTACCACAATGCCAAGATCTTCACCTCTTTTGGCGTCTTCAAGCTTTCTTTCAAGCCAATTTAGCTTATTTGTTTTTGCTTCTATGTCAACTTCTGCATATTTCTAATTATTTTTTACCTTTGGCTTTGATTTTTGTTTTTCTAATATTTTATTTAGTTCCACAATGCCTTTATCAGTTTCTTTTAAGAGAAGCAGAATTTTGTATTTCAATTGGATTATTTCTGGATCTTCACTAAATTTGTGGGTTACTTATTTTTGAAACTTGAAATTTTATCTCTTTGGTCTTGGCAAGACTCTATAGTGTGAAGCTGCTCTTCACACTTAAGACGAATTATTGCAAATTTATCCTTTCTTTCTCTTGATCCAATCTCAATTCGATCACCTCCAAGATTTTGATGAATTTTTTCAAGTCTGCTAAGCAGGATATCTAAAGTTGACATTTTATATTTTGTGTTTGTGAAAGAGATAATAAGCTACTAAAAAATATTATGAAGGAAGGCTTCGTAGTAATAAAAACATTATAAAATGTTGAATTAAGCAGTTTGCTGTAATGGTTAGAGATTTGAACATTTTTTAATCGACTTTTTTTCTGGAAAATGTGAAATCTATTATTACTGATTTTTTGGATAGAAATTGATAATCAGAGCTGATATATAAAAATCTTTAAAGAGAATCGAATAATACTGCTGTTTTGATATATCATGCATTGAGACTCTTTATCTCCTTATCTGTCATTAAAGCCATTTTTGATTTTCATTGATACTCTTAAGTCCTAAAATTATTTAAAACATTTGAAGGCTCAACTGGCTGTCAAACGTTCATTAATTTTTCAACAGATTTGCTTATAATATATCTGGAATTTTAAATTCAGCTTTAAATATACATATATATATTGTTTGTGAGCCATAATACAAAATTAATCTAAATCTGCTCAGAAACCATTTTAATGGCCTTTTTGTATAATTTTATTCATGTATACTACTGATTTTCTATTAAATCTCTCAAAATAATAAATTTTTGAAAATGCGATTTTTCCATGAATAACTTTTCTTATGTTAATCCTACCTCCGTTACTGACTTAATATAATATTTCTTAGCCGCGTGCCATTATTGCTTTCATTAAAAAATAATCATATTACGATTATTAGGATTCTGATATGGGCAATATCAAATTCTGAGGATTTTGTTAAACCATATTAATTTGCAAATTAATCATTGTGTAGTGACTATTCCATTTTATAATAATAAATATGTTAGTTCAAAGCGCTCAAAGCTCGTTTTCCATAGATTCAATCTTATCTTCTATCACCCAACAGTGCTCTGGATTGCTCCAAAGCAGCAATTCAAACTTATCTGACTTCGAAAAGTTAGTGGGCGAAATCCAAAATAATATTTCTTTGCTCCAAAAGGCAAACGAAAATGTTATGCAGCTTGAAGATCACAGCAATAATGCAGGCAGACTTCAGAATGAAGTCTACTCAAAAATCGCAAAAATTTCTAATGAAATAGATGCTCTAAGGATAGAAAAAAGCAGGCACACTAAACTCAAAAATCGCCTCGACAGTCTAGTATACAGGTATTCGGTAGTTCCAAAATGTTTGCATTCAAGGAAGGACATAAAAAAGATTCAGAAAAAACTCAAAGACTTAGAAGAAAAAATTTTCTAAGCGTTTATAAGATCAGTATATTTCGGACAAAATAACTTCACCATTCGATGTGGTAAGTAATTATAAATAAAAAATTTATTTTAAACTCCTCCTCTCAAATAATTAATATTGACTCTGAAATTGGTATTAAATTTTTATGATTCTAATGAAGAATTATAATAAACCCTATTCAGTAAAGTAAATATAATAGGGTTTTTTTGTTAAAATATAGCTTATGAAAAATTGTAAAAGGAAAGAATTTTAAGAATGATAGTTATTACCAAGCCCAGATCTGGAATTCTGGCTTATTAGAATGGCCTGATTACTGCAAATCTATAGTAAAAAATAATGTTGAGATATTTACTAAGAGTATAATTTAATTAAACCTTCTTAAAATTATGAATTTATATACCAAGTTGTTCCCTTAATAATCTTACCTACAACCTTTTTGCTGAGTAGATTTGCATCTTAATTTTAATAGCATATAGGTTAAATGGCAGCTCGGAATTAAAATGACTATTGATAATGCCCAAAACCCTATTGCATTTGGAACATCTTTCAAATCAAGCCAATACTCAAATCCTACAATACCCATTGTTATACTCATAAGAATACACCCAATAGCAATAATCACTAGCGTTGGTGTTGCTTTTATTCCTTTATCAATCTTTATCTGCTTTCGTTTAAGAAATTCGTCAAAATTCTCGTTATCGTTTTCTTCAATCGCTTTGCTAAAATTCATTTATGCTTATTATTTCAACTTAGCACTATTATATATATTTATTAAACTCAAAATTATATAAAATCTATTAACCCCATGTAAAAATGTCAGTGTGTGAAAGCTGCTGACTGTGTTTTGTTCTTGCAATATTTTTTTCTTCTTTTGGAGACTCCCATATAAGTGGATTTCCATTACTTTTCACTTGTGGCTCTACTTTTTTTCGATGATTAAGCACAACTCCGGTGACCACGGTATCAAGCTCTTGCTTCAGTAATTCTTTGTTTGCCCTTCTTCTGACACCTTTTGTGGTTGGATTAATAGAAGGTGGCTGGTTTAAAGGATGGTTTAGATTAGCTGAAGCACTTTGAGACCTCAATGCATTTGAAATGGCTTTTCCCAATCTCTGATAGGAAGCTCCATTCTTAACTTCGCTTTCTCTTATTACTCTTTGTACCTAACTAGCAATTACTTCATCTGTTATAGGAACTCCTTTTTCTTTTAAAAAAGTCCCGAAATCGTCTTTGGTAACTTCACCGTTAACATATCGTCCAATTTTCCCATACAATTCTTGCTGAAAAGGCGTTGTGTTGGTTTCATGAACAGTTGTTAAATCTGTAGACCTAAAGGTTTTTCCTACATGAGGGTTGTTGTAGTAGTCAATGTTATTTGGGATGATTTTTCTTGAAGAATACCCAAGACTTTTTAATACAGAGTGATAAGACCGATTATTATCATCCAGTACTTTACTAAAAGCTGGAGTAATATTGACGCTGAAATCTTCTTTAAGATCTTCCACATATTGAGAACGTGAAATTCTGCCAGCATCAAATAAAGTATAAAGATCGTGGAGCTGTTCATAGGTTTCTTCTCTAAGAGCTTTAGATGAGGCTATTGAAGAAGAGCACGAAGAATGAACACTGGATGGAGCTTCTTCTGACTAGAAATTACGTTTGAGTTTTCTCAATACACTTCCAAGTGTCTGGTATTCCTGAACTGGGGGTTGCGATCCTTGCATTTTTCAATATATATAAGTTTTGTGGTGCAGATATTAAAAATTAAGCAATAAATCTTTTTAAAATATTATTTGCTAGTACTGATGCTAAGGGTAAAAATTTTATATAAATAGAATTTTGTTGTTGTAAAAAACTTTATTAATTGAAACTTCACATTTGTTTTTTTGCTTAAATTAATGAAATTTATAGCAAATAATGGAATTCATAGAAATGCCAATGGAATCGATACAAACCAAAATTATAGGTTTTAGGATTTTAAATATAGGTATTGACTTATTAATCCTCATAAAAACGCTATTATACAAATTAATAATTATTGCACCTTTCTCTTTCATTCTTTCTAAAAATAATAAATAGAATTTTCAGCATTTAGTGATTTTGAAAAGCAATTTTAATAGCTTACTATAAAAGCTCAGACAAAGGTTTCTTGATTGAACTATTATTTTTTAAAATTAATGATGATGATTATGGAACATCTTGAAAAGATGATAACTTAGAAGAATTTGAGTATAGAATTTGATTTTGATCATATGACTAATACTACAAAGCAGCTTATTAAAACGCAAAAGCTGCTTACGGATTTTCTCTGATTATTTATTAAATCCCAAAAGAAAATATTATTTTCCCGCTTTCCTGAAAATCTTTCCCGAAGCCTCAAGATCTATCTTAAATTATTCTGAAATGTTTATATTTTTGTCCTCTACATCTCTACCTTTTATTCCTACGACTTTTTATTCAAAATTATATTTGTCCTAAAGCCCACAGCCCTCTTAAATTTTTCTGCCATTATCTCAATAATTAAAAAAGGCGCGAATGTCAACAAGCACTCCTAAAGGAAAATCAGGAACTCCTAGACGTGGAGGGTCAAGCTCTAAAAAAGAAGCAGTTGAACAAGTTGAAGAGACTAAAACTCCTTCAAAATCTGTAGAAGAAGTCAAAAGGGCAACTCCAAGATCAAGATCTCGCACCCCCGCCAAAAGTCCTAAATCCTCTGCTAAAAAGGCAACTCCAGCTAAATCACCAAAATCTGCTGCTAAAACTCCAGCAAAGACTCCAGAAAAATCCCCTGCGAAAACTCCAGCAAAGTCACCAAAATCTGCAGCCAAGTCACCTTCTAAAATGCCAAAGCAATCAACAATGGCTGAAACTGCAGCAGCTGGAAAAGGATTCTTGGAAGATAGCAATATTCCTTCTCATCAGAAAAAGACAAGAGCTTCCTCTTCAGCAAAGAAATCAAGAAGAAAGACACCATCTAAAGATTAAAGAATTAAATACTTTCTTCACTTTTAAAATTTTCCACCCTTGACTCCGGAGATAAATAAACACTTGAATGAAATTCATTTGTTGAATTCAAAAACTGGGCGTCGTCAAACTTTAGTCTCATTATTGTCGAATTTAATTGTTTTTTCTGTAGCTGTAATTTCTCTATTTGATTTTTTTGCTGCTCAACTATATTTTCTAATTGGGAATTTTTCGCCATCAATGGCTCGATTTTTTCTAATAAATCTTTTAATTTTCTTTCAGTTTCTGATAACTTATAGTCAAGCTCAATATTATTTTCGCACATATGATTATTGCTAATTCGGGTGTATAAGCTCATCTTTTTTTCAAGGTCCAAAATTCTCTCATTTAATTTTTCTTTAATTGTAGCTTCTTCTTTGAGCTTGTTCTCTAATGTAAGTTTAAGCTGCCGGAACACATTTAATCGATCATTTTTATCAGAAATTTCTTTTAAAGCTTTATTGTAATTTTGCTGCAATTCTTTATTTTTTTTCTCTAAAATTTGATTTTTTTTTAAAATTCCTTTGAATTCTTCTTGTCTAAACCGATTATCATCATCTTTATTTACCAACCCCTTTACAATTTTGGCTACTTCTTTATTTTGTTCTTTAAATACTTCTTCTAATTCCTCTTTTTCTCTTCTTAGCATAGCTACTTCATTTGCCGACTTTTGCTTATAGCTTTCATAATTTTTTAAAGTTCTTTGCAAATTTTCATTTTCTTTATGCATAAATTCCAATTCATCTTTCATTTCTTTTATAATATTCTCATACTCTTTAAGTTTTTCTAAGTCCCTATAATTTTCTTCCAAAATATCTTTATATTTTACCATTAATTCCTGATTAGTTTCATCTTTAAATTTCAGCTCTTCTTCAACCCCTGAATGCTTGTATACTTGTAACTCTTGTTTTAAGCTATGATTTTGCTTTGTTAAATAATCAATATCCATTTTCACTTGTTCTAAATCCTTTTCGTGGGTATACATTTCATTTTTTAATTGTTCTTCTACTTCTTTTACTTTATTATCAGACTGCTGCATGGATACCTTTAGATTTTGGTTTTGTGTCAGCAAAGTGTTATATTTCTTCGACAATAAATTGAATTGTTGCTCTAAGCGATCATCCATTTAAATTTTATTTAAGAAAATTAAATGTAAACTCCAGGATTTTCTCTGACACCAGCTAGCTTTTTTACCTTTTCTAGCATGTCTCTGTACTTTTCTAAAATACCTATGTTTTCTCGATAAGCTTCTTGGCAGATTTCATCTGGCTCGTTTATCAGAATTTCATTAGATTTTTCAAGCTGCTTAATTGTAAGCTCGATTTTATCAATTTCTGCTCGGAGGATTTCTTCATCAAGCATATTATTTGTGATTAAAGATTGAATGTATTCATCTGGGGATAAAGGCTTGGTCTCTTCTGGCTGCTTTCTTCTGTAGTCAGTCACATAGATGCCTGGAAACAATTCAATCTCGGGAGGATCCATTTTAATAAAAATTATTTTTCTTTTTAGTAAATCGATTGCATCATTTCCAATCAGAAAAGGAAAAACTTTGCTTTCTTTCAAAAAAGCTGAAATAAAATAAAAGAGAAAAGAATTTTAGAGCTCATCGATTTTAGCTAAATATGAAATTTTATTCTTATCAGATGCAAAGAAATATTATGACAAGAGTTTTACATCATATTATTAGTTAGAAAAGCTTAAATATTTCTTCATTTGTGGAATAAGTACTAATTCTACATAATTAAGCCGAATTAGATTGTCTTGAAATTAAAGTGGAATATTTTTATTTATGCGTTGCAAAATTATTTTTATAGTAATTTGTTGATAAAATAAATATTATTTATCAGTATATTTCCACATAATTTTTCGCAGGTTACAGATGTAGTTCTTCAACTTCAGCAAATAGATTAGTCAATTTATTCAACAGCCTTGCAATGAATCTTAAACTGCATTTTAATTAATCAAAAACCTTCTGCTTCTTCAAAATCATAAAGCCTCTACTTTTATCATAATTTAAAATAAAGCCCTCATTAGAAAGCTAAAAAATACTTCTTTTTTATTTAAAAAACGATTTCTCCTTCCAATTTTTTCTATAAAGAATAATGGCCTAATAAATTTTTCTTTAAAATAAGAATAATAAAAATGCTTCAAACAGATATCTCTAAAGACCACAATAAAACTCAACAAGCCTTTGCAAAAGAGCTCAACGCAAGAATTTCCAAGCTAAAGGTAATCACCGAACAAAATGGCTATTCTTTTCCTGCTAACTTGCTTACAGCAGCAAAGGAATTTTCGGATAGCCTCACACAATCTCCAGCTCTGCATTGTGAGACAGAAAACTCTTCATCTTCCTTATACTCTACCAAAAAATGTGAGGTAGGGATTCCTCCGAATTCAGATCTAGAAAAAACGACCAAAAAAACGTTGGAAACATTTGAATTTGAATGCTCAAGTTTAAATTCAAGCCAAAGCGATAGTGAAGATGACAGTGACTTAGACACCACAAAGTTGAAGAAAAAGTCCAAATGCATAATTAAAGGTGTAAAAAATCAATTAAAACAATTTGGACGAGCACAGTCCAAGTATCTGGAAAAGCACGTTAGAAATGAGACTGAAACTTCTGCATGCAAAGAAGATCTAATGGTTCTGCACAAATCTGCAAGAGAAATACTTAATGAAACGTTAAGAACCAAGCGTGAAATCAGAACAATGAGAAAAAGTGTTGAAGCTGCTCGTGAAATGGCAGAAACTCCCGTGAAATTCCCAAATTTAAATAAAAGGGACTTTTTATTGGCAAACCGTGACTTCGTTGATGATGATTCCTCAGATATAAGAAGCCTTGCAAGGCAACTTAGGGGGATCCAAACTGAAATTGATTCAATGAATCAAAGAATCTCGACAAAGGAAGAAGAATTTAAAATACAAGAGCAAGAACAAACGGAGCTTTTGAGCACCATTTTAAAGCTCAGAGAAATGGAAGTCTGTGTCATCGATACAGAACAGAAGAAAGAATCATGCAATTTATGTACTGTTTTTTAAGTGGTAATTAACTATAATACTTATCATTATGTTTTTGCATTTATGATAATATGGTGTTATATTTCATTGGGCTAGGACTAGGAGATGAGAAAGATATCACCGTCAAAGGCTTAGAAGCAGTACAAAAATCTGCTTATATTTACTTAGAATCATACACATCTTGCCTAATCACCCCAAAATCCAAGCTAGAAGAGTTTTATGGAAAGCCAATTATTGAAGCTGATAGAATTATGGTAGAATCAGGCTGTGATGAAATGCTCGAAAGGTCAAAAAATAATGATGTTTCCTTTCTCGTTGTAGGTGACCCATTTTGTGCTACAACTCATTCAGACTTATTCATGCGTGCTGCTAAATTACACATTCAGCTTATCGTAATCCACAATGCTTCAATATTCACGGCCATTGGCTATAGTGGCCTTCAGCTCTACAAGTTTGGAGAAACTGTTTCAGTTCCTTTCTTTACTGAAAGATGGAGACCTTATTCCTTTTACAACAAAATTTTAGAAAACAAGAGAAGAGGGCTGCATACTCTAGTGCTTTTAGATATAAAGGTCAAAGAACAAAGTGAAGAAGATCTAATGCGAGGAAGACTTGTTTTCCAGCCACCTCGCTTTATGACCGCAAATATTGCTTGTCAACAGATCTTAGAAGCTGAGGATAATACACAAAGCGGGCTTATTCAAAGAAACGACCTTGTTATTGGACTCTTAAGAATGGGAACCCCACAACAAGCAATAGTTGTAAAACCAATTGAAGAAATGGCGAATATGGAAAACCTAGGCGATCCTCTGCATTCTTTAATTATCCCAGGCGAATTGCACGAAATTGAGCAAGAAATGATGCAATTTCATAGTAACACAATAAATTAAAAATAATGGGATTAAAAATTGATACTCTTTTATTTATTCTTGGAGGTTTCGCTCGGCTTGCTGATGTAGCAACTGATGCTTGGTATATTTCAACACAAAAATACACAAGTGAAGGACTGTATATTGCATCAATTTGCATTGTTTGTGCACCTACTACATTTTTATTACTTTTTATTACCTTAACTATAGGCTATGACTATTTCAAAGGGAGACGAGAATATTTAAAAGTCAGGATCATGCTTGGCCTAGGAATGGCTTTTGGCGAACAAATTGGGATTACGCTCTTCTTTTTTGGAATTTATTTTTACGCTGAAAAAGCTCCAAGAGAACAAAGAGACTTAGTTGATTTTCTATCGAAAATGGCTGGGCTAATGGAAGCATTTTTGAAAACAATCCCGCTTGTAATTATTCAGGTCTATAATAGTGGGACTATTGGACGATGGAATTATATTTTAATAGTTTCTATTAGCTGCAGCATTATAGGATTGGTTTATACATGTGCTATGGTACTGTATATGTATGATAAAATCACAGGCAAAGATGTGCCTGAACAAGAAGTCGAAAATAATGTAACGGTGTCTGAAAATTCTACCCTTGATAATAAAGTCCATCCAAAATCAGCTTGGGTAATTACAGAAGAAGATTTGGTCGCTTATAATAATATTTAATTGAGAATTTTTATGAATAAAATTTTAGAATTATTTGATAATTTTTGAGGCCAAAAATGGAATAATAAATATTTAATTATGGGAACGATGATACTCGTCACTACCACTGATATGTGATTATTATTATTCTGCTTCACTGACCCAAATTTATGATTATTTATATACTTACAATGATTATTTCGCAACTAATTTCCCATCTTTTCATTCGCCTTCTTCAACCCTACCATCTGAATAAATAGCTTTTCCAAGGCCATTTTGTTTACCATTTTCTCAGAATCCTTCATAGCTTTTTCCATTTGGCCAGGTAAATACTCCAAAACCGTGCTTATGGTCGTTGTTGTATTCTCCTTTATAGCACCTTCCATCAGATCATAGAAAGGTGCCTTGGCCGTCCATTTTGTTGTTTTTTCATTCGCCGCTGTATTTTCTAAGATCGCTTCATTTGTAAACTCCGTAGCCTTGGATTTTTCCTTCAGAGAAATCACCTTCATATGATCCTCCATCAGATAAAAATAATTTACCTTTTCCTTGTTTTTTGCCATATACATAGGATCCTTCATAGCGAGATCCGTTAGATCATGTTTCTATGCCTTGGCCATGCTGCTTGTCATTAAGCCAGTCACCTTCATATCTAGTTCCATCAGTGTGTATATAAACTCCTTTTCCATTAGCTTTTCCATCTACTCAGTCACCTTCATAGCAATCTCCATCGCCATGTATTAATCTTCCTTTTCCTCCTGCGACATCATTTTTTCAATGTCCTTCATACTTTGATCCGTCCTTTCAAGTTTGAATGCCTCGGCCATGCCTTTCTCAATTCTCATTCCATTCACCAATATATATTGCACCACCTTCAATTTGTACAGGGCCTTTCTTCAATACCTTAACGTTATCTATTGCATTTTTTTGATATTTAAAACGGCCCATTGCTTTCGCAGTTGCATTTGTTGCTGCGTTGGAATAATCCGGAAAAGATCCTCAAATCTCCATAATAGATCGTGAATTTGCATCAGATTCACATCTTGTGTGTAAAGGTTCTTTTAGTTTTAGTGATAACGATTTTCGCTCTATATAGCCTCTTATTAGGTTTTGGATAAATATGACAGAAGCTGGGCTATAATTTGTGTAGGTTTGGTGGGGGGAAAATAGAATTAAGGAAGAATCTTGCTTTTTGAGCCTTTTGTTAGTATTTTTGTCAATAATGTATCTTTCTTCGTAAAAATCAGCATCTTTAAGACATGAATTGCAGCCTGTTCCCATATTTTTAAATAAAGATATTATTTACTTTAAGACAATGTAAAAATATCTATTAAATAGGTAAAAAAAAATTGAAACAGTTTTAGATTTTGTAATATAGTTGAGGGCCAAACAAAACTTAGTAGCAAGCGATTTAATGACTCAAAGCTAATTATTTTCAATAATATCAGGCAATTTCAAGGTTTCCTTGTAATAATTTTTTTAATTCAAAATATTTTCCATTTTCACACAAAATTCAATAAAATCATTTTTTTTTACGAATTAAATGACTCTTCTTCTGCATCTTCTGCGTCTTCTACTTCTTCGTCACTTCCTTCTTCCTCTTCTTCTGATTCCTTTTCTTCTACATCGCCATTTTCCTCATTGATTTTTTGTTTCTTATGCGGTTTGTCTCCATCAGATTCGTTTAAGTCATTTTCAATGAAATCTTCTAAATCATTTTCGTTTTCTTCCTCTTCGTCACTATCGGAGCTAGATTCTACTTCGTTTCCTTCTTTATCCCTCCTATTCAAAACTTCCAAATTCGGTAGCATTTCTTGGACTTTTGTATTAAAATCTGGAAGTTCTGCAACTGGGCATCCAAATAAATCCAGGGAAATTAAGTTTTCAAGGTGGCTTAAAGGCGCAAGATCATCAACTTTGGTGATTTGATTTCCCGCCAGAGAAAGTTGGCATAGTTGGGTTAAATGTGATAAATTCTCAAGTCCGCCTTTAATCTTGTTGTCACTTAGCTCAAGTTTGCATAGAGAAGGGACTCGTGGAAAATTTTCGAGCGATTTTAGACCACAGCCTGTCAGAGAAAGAACCTCAAGATTTGGAAAGGTTTCTAAAATTGATTTGTCTTGGACTGATAATGAAGCTCCTCTCCAGTTATCAAGAATTAACTCATCAACTTCCTCAGGTTCGTTGCCTTGTGTTTGCTTTTGTATCAATTTTTCCATAATTTATAGCCAGGATATTTCGCAAAATTTCTGCAGAGAGGATCAGAAGTTCTTTCGATCATAAGTTGTAAAATAAAATATATATTAAGAAATTACATTAGGTTTGGAGACAGACTAAGAAAGGTCAAATTTATGAAAATACAAGAAAATAGGTTTGATGGCAGATTTTCATTTTCTAATAAAGACCAAGTGAGAACAGTAAGATATGACTCCATGTTTTACGATCAGCTATAGGATATTTCTCTAAGAGTGATGATGACCATCTTAATTTTAGATAATTCTCAGTCTAATTTATTTTAATGAAATTAAAGAATTTCCACTTAGAAATCGAAATAATTAAAGTTAAAATTACAAAAATATAAAATAAATTAATTCATCTTGTTATAAAGAAAGGAAAATTTCCACATCATTTTTTCTGGTGAACAAAAATAAAATCCTAGCTATTAGACGTCATTCTGATAAGTCATTAATTCTTAACTAGGCAATATTTTAATTCAGTTAAAATAATGCAATGGATCATCTTCAAGAAATAAAAAATTCTTTTATTTGAAATTTTTCGCTTACATAATTAGGTAAAACATCTAATGCCGAGGCCAGATTTATACAAACAAAACTGATTAGAGTTGAATTGATTTGTTTTTAGAGCGAGGCAAAGTTCATTATATACATATAAGCTTAATAGGCAAATGTAAATAAATATTCTTTAGTGTTGTAGTAGCATTAAAGTTGAGGTCTTAAAATAAGTTCTAAACTTCAAAAATATCTTGACCCTAAATAAGCTATTCATCCTACATTTCATTATAGAGCAATTCTTATTATATTGTCACTTTTTAATTTAACTTGTTAATAATTCCAAGCTACTCCTGGAAACATAAGCATCGCCATATACAATTTAAATATCAAAATTATTATCTATTAGCTCTTCACTTTTAAATGATTTTTATTTTAATTTTGAATATATTAAATGCTAATTGCAATTTTTTAAATAATTAGATAAGTTTCTATCTTTTCTTAAATAAGATGCATTTCAAGCAATTCAAGTTATTCAATCTTTATAATTTAGGAAGAAACGGATAAATATGGTTTTTCATTTAGTCTTTCTCTTTACGCTTGCCTATTCTGCTAAACTTAACTCGTCTTCCAAACAATCAACTATTGGTGATTTTTATTTAGAACCTACTGCATCAGAAGATGAGACATATACAAGCTATGACTGCTCAACTACTTCCACTTTATATATAAAAGAAGTGTGTGATTTGTGTTCAGCATCAACTGCCTATGTCATTTCGTCTACAAACGCCACAATTATTGATGCTTATGACCAAGAAACACAAGACAGAGTTCAGTTTGTTTTGACAGATGCAGAAGATTATATACCAGATGCTAAATACTATGCTGTCTCCATTAATGACACACATGTTTGTATGTCAGCTTCAAAATTCATAGAGGATGCAAATTACACCTTGATGTTTAATTACTATTTAGAAATGGACCCAATTTCTGTTTTTGTCCCAGAAATCTTTGATATAGGTGGATCATCAAGCTTAGAATATATTTCCACCACATATAATGAATCCTATGACTATTTTGCCTTAGATTACAATGCTCCAGACTCTGCCACGATCTCAGAAACTGTCACTTATAATTTACAACGTATGTATAGCTATTTTATATTTCTGGAAGGCAAAAATCTGTATACCGGCACCTGTGATATAGGGGGAAGTGATAAAATCACAACTGTCGATTTTTCTATAGAAACCCCATATGATCGTCAATACGGTGAGTCTTTTGATGCAGTTTTTACCATAGCAGACACTTATGGTGCCTATGAGTGGACAACAAATATAGAGCCCGACAATAAATGCTGGAGTATTGACCCGCCAAGTGGAATTTCTTCGTTAGAAAATATGATTGTTTTAGGAAGCTACCAGGAATTCGTATATAGTTCTATAGCCAAAAATATGGTCGTCCAAAAAACCTACACAAGTTATGAAATTCCTAATTGGAGTTTGGCTCCTGAAATTAATTTAGAAAATGCAACTGGGGAGTTTATTAATGATGACGATGAGAGTTTTTGTGAATATGAAATAGCAGCTGATTGGAATTATTTGGATTATACAATAGAAATGGATTTAAATAGTGACTCAGACACAAATCAAATAGATATTTCAGGGACTTTTTTAAACCCAAATATCACTATGGAAGAAATTGAGACAGATTTTTACCAAGTTTTCTTTTCAGAAGATACTGAAATGTTCCCAGAATTTTTGCCTAACACCCCAAATTTAGTTCAGAGGTTGCAGAATAAGGTTTTATCGTCCCCGAAAATCAAAATTTATTTATCTGACGATATAAGTTACAATATTTATGGAGAATCTGGAGATAAAGAAGAAACTGAAGTAATTACTGGTAGGGGAAGCAGCTCAATTTTATCTGTAATTCATTCCTATGCTTATGGATCTGAAATGCTTAAAGAAAACGGCGTAGAAATCATAAAAAGCGCTATATATACAAGCACAGAAACAATTGATATAGAAGATTACTCATTTATGTCATCTCTTCTGGACAATGACCGTGAAAACTGGGACCAAGGTGCCATCGTCGAAATTTCTGCACAATTTAATCAAAATTGTGAAAATAATGATTTTTGTTCACTTTTACAACAATATGCAGCCCCAGAAGGGGAAAGGATTCTTAATGTAAATGGGTATGTGGTAAATAACACTGTTTATTTAGACAGTTCTATACAAAATATTCCTTTAACTGATGATATAGACTTTGAAGATGCAGGACTAGCTGCTGAATATACAGATTATGGGATTGTTTTGATGATAAAAGGAGCTTTTGATCTCCAAGTTGACAGTAAAACTGCTTTGAAATTTGTAGGGAAAATTAAACAAGGGGAGCAAGGTGCCGCAATATTAGAAGTGCAGTCTAAAAGTGTATGGGAAAATGCTATGGACGTCCAAAATCTATTAGTGGCTGGATTAACTATGAATGGGACTGTTGATGGTGATGGAATAGTTTATAATACAACATCCTTTGGGAGTGCTTTTATAGGAGAAAAGTGCTGGAATAAGAGATCTATTGATAAATCTTGCCTGGAAGGCGAAATTGATATGAATTTAAGCTTCGAATCCTACTTAAACAACACCTTTTCTCTATCTGTATATAATATCTCAACAGAAGATTTTTTTAATTATTTCGGAGGATACCAATTTTCTGATAGTAACCCTATGCCACTTCCTATGGAATGTTTAGCTTTTCCTGTAGGAATTCATATATCCCACAGTTATGAAAGCCCAGTTTTCATATTAACTGGAGACGTTGAATATTGTGGAATTTTAGGAGAAATTGATGGAAAAACTGATTCTTTTACTTCAGGAGTATTTGATATAGAAATCGACCTGTTTGATTTTGTATTTGCCAATGAAAACGCTCAAATGAGTGACGCGACAGGATATTTATCGACAGATAGGTCAGTTGGAAAAAGCGAAGGGTTCATTTATGGAGTTTTAGAAGCCTTTTTCTTAGAAGGTAGAACTAATATTTATATAAATGAAGGGTATTTTGCCAGTTTGGCTGGGTTTGTATATGATGGGATTTATAGAGTTGATGCACATTTGATAGGAACTAGGGATTCTTCTATAGAAAGCTCAGAGTTTGAAAGTGAATTCGTAATGGAAAAAGGAGATATGAAAGATATTGAAGCAGTTTCTAGAGATTCTTTACAAGACTGGGTAGATCGAGGGCAGTATGCTATTAATTTCGCTGATAAATACATAGGAAACTTGACCAGAGATTTTTCTGATTTAAAAGAAATTCAGTGTGAAACTGAAAAAGCTTGCCCCACAAAGAAAATTTGTCCAGATGGGACCTATGAAGAATGTAAGAGTTATCCTAATACCCAAACCTGTGAAGGAGGATCCGGGTGCTCTGATATTGAGCTTGTATGTGTCGAATCAGAAGCAGTCTGCATGAAAACACGAAAAAATTGCAAAAACGACGACTGTGACTGTTTAAGCACTGTAAATGTCTGCAAAAAATGGGAAACTCAATGCAACCAAGAATCATCAGAATGTCGCAACAAAACAATAGAAAAAGACTATTCTGACTGCGAAAGATATGAAACCACTTGTGATGAACAAGACACCTATGATTTACAGTGCCAAGCAGAATGCAATTGGTATTATTACTTGTATGAAGAAGGTGGCAAAAAATATGAGAGTTATAAACGAGGGTATGTAAACTCGTTGGAAGAGCTAAGAGGGTTTGAATCAATTACAGAAGTTACTGAAAATGAAATAGAGACTGAAAAATTGATTGATATAAAAAAGATTTACACTGTAAAGCAGCTTAATGATAATGTTGGCCCTTCAAATTTTTATTTTACAGTAAACACTGATACAATTAATTTAGAAACGGAGTATTTTGGTAGCAATACTTTTGAGGTTAAATGGAATTTTTATCAAAATACTGATAATGAAGACCGTGTTTTGGGGAAATTCAAAGAGTATATTGTAGATCATAGTGAAGGGTTGTTGGATGAAGATTTAGTTATAAAAGATCCAGTAGAAATTGTGCTGGAAAATATTGTATATGATGACTCTTAAAGCATTCAAAATTCGGCAAAAATAATACCTTAATTCATAAAATTTTATTTTTTATTAAATATTTCACATTATAATTATTCCGAGAAATTAAAAAGAAATTCTGTAGATTTTAGTGGCTTATAATATTTTATGAAAGACAAATACTACGCCGTTTCAAGGGGCATCGAACCTGGGGTTTATTCTTCATGGGAAGAGTGCAAAAAGCAAACACATGGGATTTCTGGTGCAAAATTCAAAAGTTTTTACTCTTTAAAAGCAGCCCAAAAATATTTAAACAAAAGAGAAGCTTTTAATCAACATAATTTTAGTAGGAACACAAAGAATCAGAGCCAAGAAATTTATCATTTATATTTTTATGTAAAACCCAATGATGATGAAAATTTTACTTTAAAATTTGTATTAAAGCATCAAAGCGGGATCTGCCTTTTTAAGTTTGATAGAAACTTTAAATGCAGTGAGAAAAAAATAATAGAGCTGCAAACATTGTTACTTGCTTTAAAAAAGGCTACTGATTTAGATATTAATAGAATTGAAATCTTTAGTAGCTCTTGTGAACTGGTGAGCAGGCTGAAAAATGTGCAGAAAAAATATTTAGAGAAAAATATAGAAAATTTATTTGTTACAGTTAAAGATAAACTCGCATATTTTTCTAGCTGAGGAGTGTCATATGTAGAAGAGAATATTATTGATGAGGAATTATTATAAATAATTATTTATTATTTAAGTTTTTGGATTTCACTGTTGCAGAACGCACAATGATCTTCACATAATTTTTGGCAGGCTACACAGACAACGCAGTTATTGCTGCATTTAAAAGATCGTGAATATATTTCTTTATCTCTCTTCAAGCATGACAAGCATCGAAATCCAGCCCTTTTTTTAAATAACTTCAAAGTTTTTCTCGGTAAGCTTTCACCACATATTTTACAAACCTTAGTCTTATATGAAGCCCTGCAACATTTTTTGCATAACAATTTATATTCTTCTTTGCATTTAAGCTTTAAAAATTCGGAAACATTTTTTGAAATATTGCAGCATGGGCATACAAAATCAGGCACAGATTCCAAATTAATACACTCATGACAAATGCACCTTATTGAGTAGGGTTTAGAATTTGATCTTTTTACGATCTTGAATATTATGCAATTTCAACATATTTTATGCTTTAGTGAGCATGACGGAATAGATGTTGGGTTTGAAATTAATTTATTGCATTTGCAGCAGAAATTACTTTCGCCCCTAATAATAGGTTCGGTATTTTGTTCTAAATATCAGTTTTTCCAATCTCTTATATATTTAATCTCGTTATCTCCAATATCAAGTCCTCTATCTTTATAAAAATCATAAGCATCTGATATATATTTAATATTATTTCCAAAAATATCAGATTTTGATAAATCAACCCCAGACTTAGAAACTTGTCCTAGAAGATGACAAATTAAAGAATTCTGGCACTGGATAAGCTGCTTTATCTCAGGTGAGGTGCATATATCTGTATCTCTTTCTACCATTATTGAAATTCTATATAAATGTCATATAATGAAGGCGAATATTCTATGCTAATTGACAAAGAAGTCACCTCAATGGACTATTTCTTGTCTGCTATAAAAAGTATAGAAAATCAGCCAAAAATGCACATCATAAATTGCAATCAGGCTCCAAAATGCTTAGGGCTTTATCAAGACTCTTTAATATTTGTGGGATTAAATGATGGAAATGTGCTGAAAATCAACATAAAGGAAAATTATGCAGAAGCAAGCTTCAAATGCCATGACTCAGTGGTTAAGTCAATGGTTATTGATCAAGTAAAGAATGAAATATTTACAAGTAAAGGAGACGAAATTATTAAAAGGTGAAATTTTGATGGGAATTTACAAGATGAATATAAAACTCAGTCAAAAAATATAGCAGCTCTGTGCTTAGCACAAAAATTTATTGTTTCAGGAGATAAGGAAGGAAAAATATGCTGAGTAGAGAAAAAGACAAAAGAAGTAAAAAATTCTCAATATGCGCATATTGGGAAAATTAAAACTTTAGCATCCAATGCAAAATATACAGCTTCAGCTGGCAGTGATGCCTTAATTAAAATTTTTTCATCAGAATCTCTTGACCAGCTTTTTGTTTTGAGCGGTCACTCTCGAGAAATCTACAAGCTTGAGTTTTCCAATTTTGAAGAATTTCTCATTTCAGCAGGTGGCGATAACACTATTAGTGTCTGAGATTTAAACACAAAAATGATTTCTGCAGTTTTTTCAGGCCACGAAAATTGGGTTAAAACATTTTGTCTTTGCCCCTCAGAAGAATATATAATTTCTGGGACTTTTGACCATAACGTTAGATTTTGGAACTTAAAAACCAAAGAAAGTGAGCCTGAAGGAAGTTTCTCAGCCCATGAGAAAACCATTATAGGGATTTGCTCATACAATGAAGGCAATACAATTATTACTGCAAGTAAGGATAAGACTATTAAAATTTGGTATTTGCTGGATTCTGAAGAAAATATAAAGGTACTTGAAGGGCATAATGATATTGTCACTGATTTAGTACTGGATGATAAAATTATGTATTCTTCTAGCATGGACGGTAGTATTTGTGTGTGGGATTTAGGAAAGATTGAGAATAATCCTATTGCAAAGATGCTGGGGCATGAGAAAGGAATAAGAGATATAGAGCTTTCACCTCTGAAAGGATTTTTATACTCAGCAAGTGAAGATGGAAGTATAAAAGTATGGGATACTACAAGCAGATTATGCAATGATACTTTAACAACTCATGAGCATATATTCTTATGTGTAGCCTGCAATAATAATCTTATCCTTGCTGGTGGAGCCTCGGGTAACATCTCAGTCTGAGATGTAGCCACAAGAGCACTCATAAAAACGCTAAAAGGCCATTGAAATGGGGTTTCTCACATAAAATTAACAAGAGAAACAAATAAACTTTATTCTTCTAGCTATGACAGGACTATCAGAATATGAGATTTAGCAGAATTTCGACAATTAAAAAAAATTAATGCCCATGACGGAGCAGTCACCAAAATTGAGCTATCAAAAATAGAAAACTTTTTAGCTTCTTCAAGCATTGATAAATTAATAAATTTGTGGGAAACTGACAGCCTTATTGAAACCAGTCTGAGAGGGCACAATTGAGATATAAATTCGCTATGTATTTCTAATAATGAAAAATATTTATATTCTGGAAGCAAAGATGGGACACTTATTGTGTGGTTTATTGCAGAAAGAGTTGAGTTGGTAAGGCTGCAAATGAATGGAAGTATCAACGCGATCATTGATATTCCATTTGAAAAATCCATCGCTCATACATTAGATAATAAAATTATTTTAAGAAAAACTTTGGAAAGTACTACAGATTTACGCTCATACCCCAAAAAACATTCATTTTTATTTTATTCATATATCAAAAATCTGCTGAAAGGGAAGCATGTTCCATATACAAATCAGTGAAATAATTATATTATTTTCCCTATGAGAGTGAATTTGTTGCATATTTATGCTTATTTAAATGACCACAAAAAAATAAAAAAAGCGATGACTAACCTTTGTAGGTTTCTTATTACTTCAAAAGGGGAAAATCCATTATCTATTGCTCTTGATAGAAAAGCTTCAAGATCTGCTGATGAAATTATTAAAAAAATTGCAAATATTTCCTCAATTTTGAGACCATATGTGTTTCATGCGGTGGAAAATCAAATTACAAAGCTCCCGAAATACAAACTTTCTAATATTCATTTACTGTATGAAGCAGTATTTCCACGTTGGAAAAAGAAAAATTTACCTAAATTTGGGATCATTTCTAATGATTCTATAGTGAAAAGTGAGAATATGGATATAAAAATAGACCAGCTATGCGAACCAAACGCTAAAGATGGCGAAAGTATTATTTTTAAACAAAGTTTATGCAGGATATCTTTATCTCTAGGCTCAAAAGAAAGCAGGAAATTTTTGAAAAGGCTTTTATATTGTGATGATACTGAAGTATTCCAAATCCAATTTATCCAAGTAATTTTGCAATATAAGTTCCAACAGGTCAGAAAGTTGCTTTTTATTCAGCTTGGACTCAGCTTATTGAATTTAGTTTTGCTTATTTTTTATGCAATATCTTATAGATATAGCTACTGATTTATCATTCCTTTATTGCTGATTAATACAATTTACTTTTTATTCGGAGTTCTCCAATGGATCCAAAATACGAAATCCTATTTCAGAGACTTTTGAAATTGGCTGGAATCAATAAGAATTTTTATGGTTTACGCTTGTCTTTGCTTATCACTTATCAGCTCAGAAAATATGCAAGTCCCATTGACTGTTTGCATTTTTATTTCAATGTTTCGAGTTTTCGTATTTTTTAGAGTTTTTGATAAAACAAGGTATATGATAAGAATGATAGTAGAGGTCATCAAAGATATCGTCCCATTTCTGCTGATTTTACTTATGGCTACTTTTACCATTTCTTTAGGGTTTTACTTGGCAGGCGATTTTCAAATGAAACTTTCGACTAATATTCTTAATGCTTATCTGCTAAATTTTGGACAATTAAATGTTGAAGATGAAAATGTGATGATTTGGTGTGTCATTTCTTTTGCATTTTTCTTAAATCCACTTGTGCTGATGAATCTTCTTATTGCGATTATGGGAGATACTTTCGATAGGGTTCAGTATTCTATGACTATTGCGAATTATAAAGAAATTATTAGTTTGGTGCTAGAAATGGAAGCAGGGCTGCTATGGAGAAGAGAGAATAATAAAAAATTTTATATTCAGCAATGCTTAGAAAGAGATGGGAGGACAACAAGTGATACACTTTTATGGGAAGGAAAAATTAAAAACATCCAGAGAGAAATTAAAAGTATTAATGAAAACGTCAGAGAAAACCAAAAGACTTTGGGAGAAATTTTGAGAACTACAAGTAACATGGATAAGAAAATAAGCCTAATGCAAGCTCAAAAAACGAATTTCGCTGAAAAGCCAAAAGAATGCTCTCAATTTGAATTCAAAGATATGACGAAGACATTACTAAAAGGAATTTTGAAGCCAAAAATTAATAATTAAGCTAATGCTTTTATTTATGATAAGCAATCTACTTTAAAATTTTCATTTTTGTTATAATCATGGGTGATTTACCCCTATAACTATACTTAAGAAGTTTTATTGGTTAAAAATAAGGGAGTAGCTGATAAGCTTTAATCCAGTAAATTGGTCATGACATGGCACTTGTGGCGCAAAACATCTACATTTCAAAGATCTTCATCTTTAATTATTGTATTTTAGTTATCAAGTATCTTGATTTAGGTGTATTTTTGTCAGATTAAAATTAGGGATTTGTCTTTATGATTTTGCAGAGTATATTAAAAAATAATGATAATGTCCAGCTCAAAAAATGCTCATTTTTAAAGGTTAAATTTAAAAAATAATAATTCTAATACATTTTTAGTAAAATTCGCTTATGCTAACCCATTTTTGTGATACAAAATCACACCACAGCTATATTGACATTTTTCTCTCCTTTTCCCAAATCTTCGCCTTTTTGCTATAATATCTGCTTTCTTAACTTTTTTCTCCTTTAATCTGTTGACATTTTAATTTCCTTCTTCAATTATAATCAACTTTCTCAGCAAGATTTTAGTCTCTTGAATCAAATTCTCAATTAACCTTCTTTCCGAAGTCTCTGAAGCCTTCTATTTAGCTCTTTTAGTAACTTTTTTTTAATTTAATTAGTTTCACAAAATTTAAACTAAATTTCACTTTTAGGAGGCAATAATAAAGTCCGCCTTTTTTGTAAGAGTGAAAATTTTGGCCCATCCAGCTTGATTACCGCAGGCTTTAGAGAGCACTCATCTCTAATATTAACCGAGTCCATTGTATCATCTAAAACTTCTAGAAGCTTATGGACTTTTTCGTTTAATATTTTGTATTGTTGTTCGCTTTTTCCAGACATTGGCGTGAAAAAGCGCGAATCGACATAAAAAGAACCGTTCTTAGTTAAAAGGTCGAAATGTCATTCTTCGAAATGTCCTTCTGATCAGAAGGATTCTTTTGGTAAAAGACCATCTTCAGAGTCTAAGCTCTCTGAAGTACTTACATCAGAGTATCTTTGTGGGATTAGAATTTCCTCTACGTCTGTCAAACCTTCAAAATTTTCATGACCAGCTTTACACATTAGTGATAAATTATCAATATTATCTTTATATCCATTAATTGAACCTAGAATTTTTTGGTAATGGCTATTTCAATTAAACTGAAGAATAGGCATATACTTCTCTGCAGACTGCGTATATAAATAATTTAATTATGAAATTATAATGGAGTGTAGGTAAAAAACAGGATTTTACTTACACAAAAATGAGTTTGGTTTAAATTATTAATTATAAAGTTAAATTTAATAAAACTCATAATTAATTCGATAATAAAAAATTCAACCGGGATAATGAATAGAGAGAATTTTCAAAGCTTCCAAGAAAAAGTGGTTAAGCCTCCAAGTGTCCCTCAAACTCATAGAGAGCCTACTTCAGATTATATTTTCAACTCAGTTGGGTTTTACCAAAACCTTATGGACCAGATGGAAGAGCAGCGATCAGAGTTGCTTCAAGTCCTTTACAGGCTGCAAAGTTTCGATGAATAACTAAATATATGCTTTTAAACTTTATATTGATTTAGAATCAAGAGACTCTTATTTGTTATTTGAGTATAAGCTTTAAATCCATCTATTTGCTTCATAAGAGTGCAATATTCAATATTTTAAATTTAAGAATATGCGCTTTAGATTAAAAATTTAGATTTTAGGTTCTCAAGTTTGCAAGAGTTATAGTTTAATTAATACATAAATACATATCTTTTTAATATTAGGATTATTTTAACTTATTATTAAATTTTTCAAATAAAATAATGGAAATATATTGCGAAAGCCTTCTATTACTTTGTTTTAGAATTTAACTAAGATCGAATTATGAAGATAAATATATCATACTAAAATTGAATACTACTTTGATTATCCGAATCAATTGTGTTAACTCCAGGAAATTCTTCCTCAAAAAACCTAGGTGTTATATCCGAAATTTCGTGAGATCTCTTCTTTGTGATTCATTCTTTCCATGCGTTTAAAACTGACCTTAATAAAATAAATCCAAAAATCATATGGTTTTTCTCTTTATTCGGCAAAGAGATTCCAGATTTTCCTCAATTAATCTGACTTTTCTGTCTTAATTTTCTTAGCCTCCTCTTTGTGTCTACTTCCTCATTTCTAATTATCTTTTTTGAGCTTCCTTGCAAATTTTTGATATTTTTTCCATATTTTCTTTTCATTACTGAAAATAAAAAATCATTGTAATATACATAGCCTTCATCATCCATTTCAATTTCCATTGAAAGCAAAACTTTTATCACCTTATTGTTATCCATAGAATTGCTTACTCCTAAATCTTTCCCAAGTTTATACATAATTTCTGGTAAAGATTTATAGCTAGTTCTTATCCCTCTACTTTCTACACTAAACTCAGCCCATACAGATTTAAATATTTTCACATCACTATTGAATGAAACAATAACATTTTCACTATTATTTTGGCTTGCTTCATAATTTTGTAAAATAGCCATAACAAAGATATTGATCACTATAAATGTTGTGAGAAGGATAAATGATACAAAAAATATTATTGTAACTGGCTTATTTGCATGATGGACGCAGTCAAACATTATTTTTGGCCACTCTTCGCCGGTTGAGCATCGAAATAATAATAAAATAGCATTTCCAAAATTTTCAAAATTTGTGTGATCATCAATTATTTCTCCATGCTCTACAGAATGGAATAAAAAAACTCCTAAAAGAGCATAAATTGAATAAATAAGGATCAAAATGGATGAAATATTCAAAATAGCTGGGATTGAGTAGGAAATAAGTGATATAAGTTCTTGAAGACTTTTAAAAAACTTAAACAGCCGCAAGCCTCGGACGACTCTAGCTACTTTTATTGATCGAGCTAGCTGAGGACCAACTCTTAAAAATATTCCAATTGAATAAGAAGAATACTCTAAAGCCAAATCTACACATAAAGCTGCAGCAATTGCAAAGTCAAATTTATTTCAAGAATCGTGAAAATAGTTTTTTAAGCCAAGTCCAAATATTTTAAGTAAAGCTTCTAAAATGAATATAAAAGTGAATATCAAATTAATCATATCTAAAGACTCTGTATAATATGATGATGCGCCATCATAATACATTGCCATTTGAATCATATTCAAAATTATACAAAGTAAAATAAATCCTTCAAAAAATCAACTTTGGCACAAAGTATAAACAATTTTTCGCAGACAATTTTGAGGTTTTTGAATAATTTCCATGCTTGGCTTAGATTTTTGAATTAAATTTTGCAACTCGAATCATGCCATTTGTTGCTTGGTCAAAACTAAAGAGGCTAAAGAGTTTTCTCCATTTTTAGCTTCATTGAATTGCTCGAAAATGACTCCAGAAATAAGATTTATAAAAAAAATTGAGGTCATAATATAAATCACAAAAAAATAAGCTGCATAAGTATTATAATCAGTTTTTGGAGCAACTCCTGGGCTTTTCCCATCAATAGCTGAATACATTATATCAGGCCAAGCCTCTCTTGAGCAAAGTATAAATAAAGCTAGCAATGCTTCTGCAACATTATCGTAATTAATATCTTCAACTATCCAGCTTAATCCATAACTTTCACATTCAGCTTGGGTTTCTATCAGAGGGTTTGAGCAATTATAAAGTTTTCCAGCAAATAAAGATACAGCTAATATTGCAAAAATTAATCAAACTATCAGCATTGCAATTGCGACATTTATAATGGACAGAATTGACTCATAAAGAGCTGTTATTGCTATTTTTAATGAAACACTGTGAGTGACAAGTCTTAAAAGGCGAAGGACTCTTAAAAGCCTTAAAATTTTAATAAAAGATAGATTTCAATCCGACAGCAATAAATCAATGACAGAAATCAATACAATTGAAAAATCAAGTATGTTTCATTCATCACGAAGGAATGTACTTTTTTCTAATATTAAACCTTGTGTAATAGATTTGATTATTATTTCTAGCCCAAATCATATAGTAAATCCTATATCCATATAAGATGATACTATACTTTCAGTAGATTTTGAATCAGCATTTATCAAATAAGTGTCTCATATAAGCTTTAGTGTGCTTCCTATAATTATAATCAATGAAAAAATTTCAAATTTTTGGCTTGATGATATTTTGCAGCAAAATCTCCTAATTGGGTTATTTATTCAAAATATAAAATAGCTTTTTTCACAATAAATAACTTCATATAAAGCAATTTGTGATTTTGATTTTGACCGTTTGAGGTTTTCTAAAGATGCGCTATCGTCACTATCAAGTTCTTGCATGCTATTCATTAATCTTAATTTTTCAATCCTTTTCTTTTGAAACCTCTGACTTATATTAGAATAAATACTTTCTCTTTTAAACGAAACAGTTGAATTTTCTCCTTCAGAAGAATTTTCTCCAGAATCAGATACAAACATGTCAAAAATCAAGGCTAAAAATATGTTAAGCAAAATAAAGTGTCCAAGAATAAGCCAAACAAATGGAAATAAAGCAGAGGCATATCCTTTGCTAGATCTCATACAGTTATAAATAACTGTATTTACCCTTTCTTCTGTCATTATTTGAAAAGCTGTCAAAAAAGAATGATGAAAGTCATCAAAATTATATCGCGCTTTTCCTTCTGGGAAATCGAAAGATCCAGAAAAAATTTGGACCCCCAAAATAGCAAAAACAATTAAAAAAAGGGAGAAAAAAATGAATAAATAAAAAATATTCAGACTGTTGTTTGATAAAATTGTGATGAGGTGAGTAATAAATCTCAAATATCTGAATAGTCGTAAAACACGAATAACTCGGAAAATTCTGAATATTCTGATAGTTCGAAGAGCACTTAGAGTTGATCCTGAGCCTGAAATAAAAAGCAATTCAATAAGAGATAAAATAGTTACTATTGCATCAAAAATATTCATTTTGTCTCTTGCATAATCTTTAACTCCAAAAGAAATAAGTTTTGCTCCCATTTCAATGATAAAAATAATTGTGATTGAATAGTTGATCATTGATAAATAGTTGTTTAGGGTTGAGCCAATACCATAATGTCAAGTTGCAAGCGCAATTGTATTTATAATGACGCAAAAAATCATAAAATTGTTAAAAGGCTTGCCTTCAAATAATTTTTTCAAAGGAAACATAAATTTTTGCCAAACCCCAAAAATGCCTTTTTTCCATATTCGATAATGTAGACTATTTAATTCGTTAATTCATTCATCCCCTACTGTGCCTTTGTTGGAATTTACATCAAAAGCTGACCAATCTCCAATGATTTTTTGATCAAATAAATCATTATCTCTTATTGTTCTAATTATATCAGGCACATCTATTGTAATCATATGAAAAGCTTTTTTCATATTATATCTTTTAGACAATTTTTTAAAAATTTCAAATCTTTCCATATCATTGAATTTAGCAAGAAAATCTGTAATTTCATTATTCCAAAATTGAGTCAAACTATACAGCTTATCATAAATATCAGACCCATCTCTATAGCTGAATGAATAGCTCTGCTGGTTTTGCAGAGGTATTTTCTTTGAAACAGGCAATATATCACTCATTGACTCATAATTTATTCTAGAATTTTCTATCAAAGAAAATACCACATCAGAATTTTTATTTTTTTTGATTTTGTGTTGCAGCTCCTTCCCTATCTTAAAAACACTTTTTGTTCTTTTCACAACAGATAATGGCTGAATTCTTGTCTTTTTCCTAACTTTTGCTCTTTTTCTTGGAAGCGTAAAATCTATACTCTCTAATGAGTCTGCTTGATTTTGATTTTCATCTGATAAATTCTCCCCTATAAAATTTCCTTTCGCCTCATTAGAATTAATAGTAATAACTGATGAAAAATTATTGCTACGTTCCATAGTTGTTTTTAATTGTGATATAAAAAACTCAGATTTTGGCTTTTCTTCTTGTGTTGTAAATATTTCTGATTTTCTTTTTGGTGCAATGAAATCATTTGTTGAAGAGTCAAATAAATGGGTTTTAGACTTGTAGTATCTCCTAAAAGATTCGTGGATTAGTGATCTTTCACTATCTCCAACAGGCTTATCTGCAAAATCAGGTATTTTATTTATGTCGCATCCATTAATTTCAACTTTATATGGAGAATCTTCATCAAAGCTATCTAAATTCATATTTTCTATAAGCGAAGAATGCAGCGAGACTTCATTATTTTGCATTTTTTTGGACAATCTTAATTCGTTCATATATTTTGTGAAATTTGAGTACAAAATGACTTCATTAAGATTTAACAGTACATAAACTCCAATAAATACTAATGAGATAAAAAATAAATACGCTACTATATTATTTGATGCCATTTCTGCAGTCACCATATAGTCAAACCAACCTTGCTCTGTGATGCTCATAAGGGTTGATAATCATGCTCAGAAAATATTATCAAAATTATACATTCCATAGAAAGGATTATCTAAGCCCTTCACACAAAATTCTTCATCAGGACAAGCAGAATAAATGCATACATGCTCAATTTCAGAGATTTTGCCATTGTTAATTTCCATACAATGGTATTTGAATGATCCAGACCACAGCTGAATCCCAGCTATTGAAAAAATTGTCAAGAAGAAAAATAATATCACAAAGGCATTTAGTAGAGGTCATAAAGAGCCTACTAAAGATAAAAATAATATTTTTACTCCTTCTATTGCAGTAATATTTCTAAATATTCTAAATGTTCTCAATACCAATAAATTAGCACCGCTTCCAATTATTTGGTCTAATCAAGAAATAAATAGAATTAAAAAATCGAAAATATTTCAGTGATTTTTAAAATATGCTTTTTCTGTTACAAATAAACCGCTACCTATGATCTTTAATATGCATTCAATAGAAAAAATATACAAAAATGCATCATTTATATGTTCAAATCATATTTTTTCTGAATCTGTTTTATTGATTGAAGGATCATCCAGTGCTAACACAATGGTATTAGCAAGTATTGCTAAAACAATAAAAACTTCAAAAATTATATTTGTAGTAATCAAATATGATAATTCTATTGTTGCATTTTTTATTCGTAAAATTGCTTTTCTTAGCTCAAGGAATGGCCAGCCATCATCTAGAGTTTCAATTTTCTCTAATGAAGTAATTTCTCTAATCTGAATGAAATTTTTCAACAATTTAATTTCTTGCTCATTAAAAAACTCGGCCAAAGCATTACTATCAGTTGCTAACTCTTCCTGGACTTTAATATTCTCTTCAAACTTATTATTATTTGTTAGCACACTCTGCACTGAAAATAAAGAAGAAATTTTTGTAAATAGGCTTGACGAATTTGTCTCAGTATCAAAATTAGTTCCACTTAATTCCAAGAAAATAGGGTCATAATCAGCCTTTCTATCTACAGCTAATTTCTGCTCAGAAGATAATTTAAGTTCATATGATCGATTTGTGATTTCTTCATCACTGCATAGAAGTTTTGAGCCATTGCAAGCTTGAATGTTTTTTTCAGAATATAACCTTGTTGCTTTAGGATCATTATTATTTTGAGTGAGATTTCGCATTTAATATAAAAAAGAAGTTTTTTTTTTGGTTTAAGAAGAGATTTTAAAAAATATAACATTGGAACAAATTTTGAATTAAAAATTTTATTATGATAATTGAAATTATTGATGCACAAATATAAATAAAACTATTATTATAATCTGCTATACTCTTTGGATATGATAACTGTCCTCATCCTAGTCGGATTCCAACTTGAATGCTCAGGCGCCACAATCTCAGAGGTCTGAGGATTCACATCCACCCAAAGCTCAATTTCAGGGTCTGAAGAATATTTTCCACAGAGCCCTGACTCCATGCAGGCACGCACCATAATTGAATACGCACAATTCACAAACTTTCCTTTAGTTGTCCACATCTCCCCAATAGCATTTTGCAAGGTATCTAAAGGAATTTCTACTTCGCTTTCCTCTTCTTCTAAAAGCGAGTGCCTCGTGGGTACTTTTGCGTGAAAGTTATGCAAGCTTTCTTTAATTATTCTTGTATTTCCATTTTCAGACTTCAATATAATAGTCCTAAACAGTGTAATTTCATAATTACTAACACTAAGTTTGCATCTCGAAGTATCGAGCTCTAATGTTAAATAAATAACCCCATTACTTATATATGACGTCCTGTTTGTAGTCCCTTTCAAAAAAATTGCTCCTTTTGAAAACCAGCAAAATCCTGAAATTTTCATAAGGGCGCTTGAAGAGAGAGGATCAACTTGGTGACTATTTAACTGTACAATATTTACAGGCAAAGTCACTGAATGTGGAGGGACAGTGGAGAGTGTAGCTTCAAGGGTGTATATTACTGATCCACTGTATGAGTCATTGTCTAAAATAAAAGTCCCAGGGAGATCTTCTGGAAGATTGATGGAAAAGGGGTAAATATACTCTCCTTTTCGAGCTTGGTTCGGCCAAGTGTATAAATTAAATTCTTTTTGGATTATGATACTGCTTCCGTTGTGTGATTGTGATTGGCTGTTTTGCGATTTAGGAGAATTTTCTTTTCAGGAGCAGGCTTCTTTTCCAAGAAAGGTAAGGTTAATGTCTCTGCATTCAATGTTTCGGGGGATTCTAAGCCAAGTTTCGCCTTGCAGAAATCCACCTGATAAAAATGTTGTCTGTTTGGTTTTAATATAAAGAATAATGTCTTTACTTGACATTTATTAATCCGATAGGAATTAGATCCCATAAAAAATTAATGATCTGTGATAACAATAAGTTTCAATTCGTTACTGAATCAATCTATTAATAATCCAGATTTTAAATTTTTATCAATTGCAATAGTGTTTGTGTTCCAAAATGAGAGCTATTTTTTGAAACTATTGTATTCAATTTATAAAATTGCACTTTCTGTTCAATGCTTTTGTAAAATCTTACCACTTATGCTTCTTTCTTTAATTAAGCAATTTTCTATAACTCCTTACTATTCTAATCCCTCATTCCCGCCAAAAAATTAATCAATATTTTAAAAAAAAATTTTAGAATTTTATTTATCCCCAAATCCCCATATTTTTTGAATTTCTAATTAAACGTACCCTCAAAAAGCCAACCCTGCCATTTTCTTATAATAATAATAAATGGAAGCCATTAAAGAATCCTCCAGTGAAAATGAAGGATCATTGCGATTATCCAAACGAATCCGAAAACCAACTGTTCACTTTACTCTTGATACAGCTCCTTCAAAAAAAACACCTGAAAATGCTTCAGTTAAAATGACTTACAGCAAGCCTAAACTGCCGCCTATCCACACAAGTTTTATATCCCCTACAAGAATAAAATTGGATTCTGTCCTGGCAAAAGGCCTAAAACAGTTAAAAATCAGCATATCGAATGACTATATCGTTGTTTACTATTCCAGAGAAGAAAGAAGTAATTTTTATGTAGAATGGAAGCATATAAAAAACTTAGAAAATATAGATATAGGGATGACCTATAAGCTGCGTGTATATAAGAAACCTGAGAAGAAGGTAGAAATCAAAGCTGTTGAAGCCCAAAAAGTGATGCCACCTGTGGAAGAGATCCAGAAAAATGCTGTGGCGAGCAAAAATCCTGGGCAGAGCAGAGAGATGATGCAGCTCTATGGGTTTTATTGTTACTGGTATTATATGATGTCTATGAGAGGGTATCAGATACCGAACTTTTCGCATTATGGTCAGAATTAAAATAGTGTGGAGAAGAAAGGCAAAATGATTAAATATTAAGTGTGTTAATAACCATTTAAATTGTTAATTTTCATTCCTTTTTAGATAATGATATTAGCTATTTGTAAGCAAGATATAATTCAATTAGTGAATAGGGGGTGGTATAAATGACTTGTAAGTAATTATTGTATGAGAGCCCAGAATTTGCTGAAGATTGCCAGCAAATAAATTTTTAAATTTATTTAAACTTTAATGTTCAGTATCTGTAAAATCTCTCAATTTTATTTTATTTTTAATTTATTTTAGTTGCTAAGAATTATCGTTTAAACTGCTTTTTCCAAGAAAAGCCTATCAATGGCTTGATCAAACCCTTCAATCCTAATCTGCTGATCAGTCTCATAAAATGGGTTCTTTAAGACATAATCAGAGTAATGCTGATATGCTTTTTTACAAAGTGATTCCATATCTTGACTATTAGGATCACTCACTAAGCAAAACATAACCCCAGTTGTCGTTTGATAACAAAATAGCTTAAAAGTCTTTGTGTTAAGCACTTTTAGTCCAGTCTTCCTTAGGTTTGGAGGTGTGATTTGTGCAGAGATCAGATGAACTGAGTTTAAGGTCGATGAAAACCTAATCATATCATTTGCTGAGAGTTTGGCTGTGCCTTGGTAGTATCTATCATAAATAATAAGTCCGATTTTGTTGACAATAAAGAAGTGATAATGCATTTTATTAAAATACAATCAACATTACAATTTAATTGATATAATTTCATTACTTGGTTATTGAGTATTATAAAAAGCAATTTTATCTAACCGTGCAGCTGGCTTAGGGTTTCTTGCATTTCGCTTTCAATTCTTCTGCTATTTATCAACTTGTCGGTTGCCATAATTCTGTGTTGATAAATTTGTTGTCTTGTTATTGATTGCTCTAAATATGTAAACATATGCGAATTTATAAACATCGGATAATACTGGTTCAGCAAAATGCTATAAGTATGAGCCTGGATCACTCTGATCGACTCCCTGTCAGGGATGTTTAAATCCATTGCCTGCTTTTCGATTTCTTTTTTTGTTTCCTCTGAAGGGATGTGATTATAATATTCACATTTCAGCCACAAGTGAATAAAATCAGGCCCTTTATCATCATCTGGATCCTCTGCAATAGCTTGCTCAAAAGCGTCTAAAGTTACTCTGCACCTTAAAATTAAATCAAGTGAGTGTAGCATTTCAATTGTCAAGCTTTCTGAGAAGTTTTCCTTATGAAAAGTCCTGATTAATGGGAAAAGTGAAGTAACTAGCATTGCGACGTTGTCTCGAAGTAAAAAAGCCCATCTCCAAGCATTTTTTATATAAAGAGTATATTCCTTGTCTATTGAATTTATTGTGAAAAATCCACCGACAAACCAAATAAAACAGACAAAAGTCAGTTCTTTTTGCATTTTGAAATCATCATTTACGTTTCGTAAAAAATAAACTATGAAAATAAGAATAAGTTCCTCAAAAAAGGAGGTAATTACATAAGCCATTAAGGTATAGAGATCTATATCTGCTCCACGACCACTGCAGTAGCTTGATGGGTAATATTTATGAATCTGAGGGATAAGATTTAAAAGTGTAATTACAATGAATGGGAGCATCAAAATACAAAATACCTTGAGCAACCATTTTTGGTGGGTTCTGTGTATATTGTTTCTGAAATGTTGATCTTTACTATCAGTTTTGTCTCAGTTTTTATCTAAGTGAAAAATAAAGTAAACTCTATATCCTCTTAACACGTAGCTTAAAAATAAGCAGTATCTAGAAAGGACTGAAAGCGTTTGGTAAATATATTGCAAATAGTTTTCATTGTTATCAGGAAGGCAGTCATGACTAAAGTAAAGAGCAAAAAGGAAAACATTAGTTTCTATATAGTTTCCCCAATGTGACAGGTGAACTAAGCATGGACTCATATTCTTGATAGGCACTTTTGATGACCTAAACATTAGTAAAATCCCTACTGGAATATAAATCAATGCTTCTAAGCCTAGTCATATTATGCTTACAAACTTCACTGTTTCCATTATACTCTACCCTTATTAATGAACAATCAACGTATTGTGGCCTTCATTCAATTTCTAAACAAAAAAAGCCGAAATAAATCAAAATATCATAAAGTGCGTTAGAGGAAAATACTAATTCGTGAGCGTGAAAATTTATATGGAATAATTATTATTTTATAATTCTTCAGCATCATTTACTTCAACCTCAGCATCTCTATATTCTTTTTCAATTTGTATCATACTTTCACATGCTTCAGGAAATTCATCCTGCTCCATTCCTTCCCCAACGAACCAGTGAACATAAGCCCTCCTTGAAAAGAGTAAATCAAACTTACGGTTAAATCTTGCAAAGACATCAGCAATTGCCGTGCTATTACTGATCATGCAAGCTGATCTTTCTACTCTTCTGACATCATTAGAAAATACTACAGCTTTCTGAGTATTTATTCCTCATTTCACTCCATCTGGGCATCAGTCATCAATGTTAATGGTATGTGTTGTTCTCAGATTTACAAAAGAAGATATCACATCTTCCTGCACAATATCTCCTCGATACATTAAAGTGCTGGCTAAGCATTTTCCCTCCCTTGGACCACATTTTGCTATTGAATTGGCTTGATCAAATACCGCATTAGTTATATCTTGAATATTATCACTATTTTCTTTTGGAATTATTGGTGCATATGATGGAAACATAAAATGAAGATTTTGAGCCGGCACAAGATTGCTTTTAAATTCGCTTATACTTGCATTTAAATCTCCATTAAATCTCATTGATGCAGTCATAGAAGAAATTACTTGGGAAATAAGCCTATTTAAATTTGTATACGTTGGTCTCTTAATATCTAGCTGATTTTGGTATATTTGATAAATAGCTTCATTATCAAGAACAACGACAGCATCTGATGACCCAATCAAAGATCTCATTGAGAGAATAGTATTGTACGGTTCAACGACAGAGACTGCGTTTTGAGAGGCTGGGAAAATAGAAAAATTTATTTTTGGTCGTTCTATGTATTCCATAACGAGGTTTTCAAGTATCAATGATCCTAATCCAGATCCAGTTCCACCTCCTAATGAGTGGAAAAGCAGGAACCCTTCAAGTTCTGAGCAATTTTCAACCATTTTCCTTATGACTTCAAGAATTTTGTTAATTATTTCTGGTCCAAGTGTGTAATGCCCTCTACTATAACAGCTAGAAGAATCTTCATTTCCAAATACAAATAGACTAGGATCATATAGTTCGTGATATGGTCCATTTATAATATCATTAATAATCAAAGGCTCAAAATCAAAAAACGCTGCTCTTGGGGTATATTTACCTTCTTCAGTTTCTGAAAAAAATGTGCCAAGATTTTCATCAGAAGGGATTGCTTTTTTGCTTGAAATTTGGCCATTTGGCATAATATCATGCTCGAGGCAGAATAATTCTCAGCAAGCACTGCCAAGCTGGATACCAGCTTGTCCGATGCAAATAGACAATATTTCTCTCATATTAAAATTTATTTGGTAAATATGATTTAAACATATAATGGCAGACAAGGAAGAGTTTTTCAGATTTGAAACAAACAGAGATGTCGCTCTCATAGAAAGTTTTGAAGAAATTCATTTAATAGACCCTTTACGTTTAGCCCTTAATGATGAAGGTATAACTGAGCCTCTGCCAATCCTGAAACAATGCTATCGTGCCTTTAATGATGAGCCTGAGCTAATAATTTTTATTCCTCCAGCTTCAGGTAAAAATCTCCTCATATCTTTATCTATTTTAGGATCAATAAATTATAATAACCCATACCCTCAAGTCATTATTGTCGAGCCTAGGATTTATTTAATTCCAGAAATGTTCCATACTATTACCCGGTGGGCAAAATATTTACAGCCTACATTTTTAATTACATCAAGAGAGACAAAAATAGCTGATGATATAAAAAAGCTGCCAGAATCACAAATAATAATAGGAACTTCGAAAAGAATTAACAGCATGATCAAATCCCGCAAAAAGTTTTTTTCGAATGTGGATCTGCTAATAATTGACGCAGGTGGAGGAATTTATGAGAAAAAAACTACAGAAGATTCAAAAGAACCAGAAGAATGAAAAGACCAAGGAGAAACCTTACATGAGATAATTAAAAAACTTAGTAGAAATGTCAGAAAAAGGTGGATTTCAGGAAACATGCATGAAGATTTTTTTGTTAAAAGAGTCTCAGAATATTCTGTTAACCCTTTAATTATTAAATCTTGCTTTCAAGTAGCAGTCGCAGGAGGACAAATCCATTATAAAATCGAATGTACAGATGATGAAGACAAATTGGAAAAATTAAAACATTTAATGAGCCAAAATCCAGAAATACAAAAAATTATTTTTTGTAAATTTCAAAATTTAGAGAGACTTACTCAAGAAATTAAGGAAGGCTTTGAAAGAGTTTTGGAAATAATGAACTTAATTGCAAGAGATAAGCTGCATGAGAATTATAATGATTTCAAAGAAAAACAGTATATGATATGCATTTGCCAGTCAAAAGGATATTTGATAAGACAATTGCATACAACAGATCAGGTAGAAATTTATAATTATGATATGGGGAAGTCGAAGAAAAAATATTTAAAAAGAATTAGAAGGAATGGGCTCTATAAGCAAGGAGATAAAATATTTAATTTCCCAATTACGGATGAAGAGAAACAAAAATTGGTAAGAATAGAAGAAAAATATGGATATATAATGCAGAATAGCAATTTTAATTAAAATAATTAATTTTATTATGAGAGATTGATTCTCTGTTATCCCCTAGATTACTTTCTTGAGAATCATAAATATATAAAAAAGCTAAATTACGCAAATTTAGAGAAAGGTTTTAGCTTATATTAGCATGCCAAGCACTTATCAGATAATTCTACAAAATAAATGCAGGCATCAACCTGCTTTAATTCGGGCTGTGGCAACCCATCAGCGTCTAAGTATAAACCTACACCAAAAGAATCACTCATGTATGAAGAACATAAAAATGAGCATCTTGATTCCTCTCTTTCAGCTAGCAATCTCGAGCCATCATGCTGAACCAATTGTGAGGCCAAAAAGCAAGCGATTTTTACTTATTTTATAAATGAAGGAACTCAACTAGAGCAGCTCCTGCTGGAATCATTAAAAAGAATAGAAATTTTATTCCCCAGCACATACAAGTTTATATGTTGAGAGTTAAAATATTTTGAATGCTTAAAAAAAGAAAAATCGCAAGACTCTCGAGATCAGCTGGTATTTATGGTAAAAAAGAACCAAATGATGAGGCAAAATCTCAGTTTTGTTTCTGAAGTTTTAAGGGCAGAGCTAAGCAGTAGTGATCCATCAAATGATAATTTTATAACTCAGTTGCTAAAAATTGGCAATAAAAATGTTGATATTAATGCTATTTTAGGCATTGAGAAGGCCCAACTGTCTTCAGATTCTGCAATGCTGGCATTAAAAAGTGCAGCAAGAGGATACCTTGCAAGAAAAATGATAAAGCAAGAAAGAGCTAGCCAGCCTATTGCTGATCCTGATATTGATTTAGCTGGATTCTATCTGGATAATTTAACAATTCCTCGAGTTTTATTCGAAAATAGAAGAAGTCAAGTAACTTTGCCAAATAACACTAAAAATATAACTAGATTGCAGAGCGTCGCAAGAGGATATTTAGCCAAGAAAAAACTAAAAGAAAAAGAAGAGGCAAAACAAGATCCAATTTCAGATCCAATTTCTCCTAGCGAGCCACCAAATAGTACTCCAAATATAATTAAATTGCAGAGCACAGAAGAGGAATGTAAAGTAAGACAAAAAGAATTTGTGGGTTTAGATCAAGTTTCAACAGAATCATCTTCGATTAATGCCAACATTTCAGAATTAGATGAAATCAAAAACATTTCAAATACCAAAAATTCTGCATTAAATGAAAGCAGCGCCGCAAATAATCTGCAATCAATATGTAAGATGACGACTACTTCAAGCGAAACGAGTGATGAGCTGAGTTCAACAACAGCTAGCAATTCAATCAAAATAATAGATGGAGATTTTTATACAGGAGAAAGGAACAGTGAAGGCCAAAAGCATGGCTTTGGCTCCCATATATTTAAGAATGGTGGAAAATATGAGGGATACTGAAAAAATGATAAAATGTCAAAGGGAAGATATGTGGATCCAAATTTAACTGTCTACGATGGAGAATGGGAAAATGATGCATACCATGGAGAAGGAACGCTCTTAAAATTAGGGCCCGATAGAAATGAGAATAATTTTGAAACAAGATATGAAGGGACTTTTTATGGTGGGCTAATGCATGGATATGGTACATACACTTGGAAAGATAGAAGCTCCTTTAAAGGGACGTTTTTTTGCGACCAAATGACTGGAAAAGGTGTGTTTACGGATCATAATGGGGTGGCATACAAAGTGGAGTGGAAAGATGGGAAATTAATGGAGCTGGACTAAATCTTAATAAGAAAACCCTTTATTTTAAGATAAAATCTTATTATTAAAATGAATATTATAATAATCGCTATCTCAAATGTGGTCCAGTACAAAGTATTCGGTTTATAATTTTCAATCCATAAGTTTTAAATATAAAAACTCAGTTAGTTTAAGTCTGCTGAGAATTTAAATGTACAAAAGTATAAAAAGTCTACTTATATAAATATATAAATAGAACCCAATTTTCGTATGTTCCACCTAAGAAAAGAAGATCCACCCCCTCGATTTCAAAAAGAAACCCTTTCTCGTACCAACCAATACTATATCGCCCAGGTCAGTCAAATGGAAATCAAAATCAGCGAGTTAAAAGCCCAGCTTGAAGCTAAAAATAAAGAAATTCAATATCTCACTAATAAACTTGAAAGAGCTGAAGAACAAGCTCAATCACGTCTGCGAGATGCAATTTCTGCTTCTAGCCGCACCGTAAAAGAGTTAGAAACCAAAATTGCCCTATTAGAAGAAGAAAATCGGCAGCTAAAGCGTCAAGCAAATCACAATCACGATTCAGCTGATATCAAAATTGAGCTTGAGTATGCCTTAAGAATGAAGCAAATTTTTGAAGAAAAATACCGTGAGGCTAAATCTCAGCAGCTGCGAGCTGATATGAAGCGAGAAACTCAAAGCCAAGAGCCACGGCCTAGTTTAAATAAAACTCAAGTTTTCGATTTACAACAAGAGCTTGAAAATGTGCATCAGGAAAAAGAAAAGGCACAAAGACATGCAAGCTTAACCGATGAAGAAAATAAAAAACTTCATAAAAAAGTGGAAGAGCTTGACAAATCGAATGCAGAATTAAATAGAAAATATATCACATCGCTGCTTAAAATAAGGGACCTTGAAAATAAATCTTCTCAAGAGACTAGCCAGCAGGAGGATTCACAAGTAAAAAATTTAGGGAAGACAAAATCGATAGTCCAAGAAGAAATTGTGCTAACAAAGCCAAAGAAAATTGTACTACCGAGTTCTGCTGTATCCTCAGCTCCAAAAGCAGCTAATTTAATTAAAACTACAAAAGATGCTTCTTTCGCAAGACCTGTGAAATCTATAAAAGAAAGAAGAGAAACTGGACACCACCAGACAAGCCAGCCTACTTCTGAGCCCCCAAAGGCATCTTCCATTTATGCTCAAGCTTTACACAAAGGCTTAAGCATTTTTCAAGTCCCCAAGCCATTAGCAAGCAGCACAAAATCAATCACACACAAAAAAACTGTAAAATTCCCTGACATGCTAAATGAGCCCAGAATTGACATTTCTCTGCACAAGCGAAATCCTGATTCTCAAAATTCGTCTCCCAAAACTAGCATTTTTGGAAGCCCTAGCAACCAAGGAATCTTAAAAAATAAGCAAGGCAGTCTTGAGAAAACAGTCCCAAACTTTACTATAACTCTTGACAAATCTTCAAGCAACGACACATTTGGCGACGAATTCCCTGAGGAAGACGAGCTAAACACTTAAAATTGTCATTAATTTTTTATATTTACTATTAAACCTCTCAGTCGAGGCCTTGATTTTAAAGTTTCTCTGACTCGTAACAAAGGATTTCCTTCAGTTTTCATTCGAAAAGGAGTTGTGGTAGATAAAAGAGGCCGAGGGGATCCTGGGATTGAGAATGGATTATAGGAATTTGAGTTGTCAATTCCGTCAAGCAAATATGCATGAGAATTGGATTTTCTAGGGTAAAACATTGTGAGTTTCAATTTTTGAGGGGTATAAGGAGCCTTTTTCCGCATTTTCAGCTTAATTTCAGGCTCCAGAGTGATTTTGTGAGCTTTGACATTCTTAGGCAGGTCAGGACAAGAGCACAAGTCATTGTTACTGTTTTCTTTGCCTTTTCGAGAAGTGGATTTCGAATATTTTAAATAGTGAGATGCCGTTTTTGGCTCTTTAGAGGTGAACAAAGTATCTAAGTCCAATGTTTTTTTATTCAGCTTAGGCTGATGCTCGAGTACCAAACTATTTTTCTTTTTATTCTTGAGCTTGATTAGGTTATAAATGTCATAAGCATAAACTCCTTGCTTCTGTCCGAAAGAGTAATTAGCCATCTTATTAGATTTCTAGTGATTATTTATAAAAATACCTTTATTAGATGTCTTGCAAGAGATCGTCGTCATGTGAACCTAGATCAAAAACATCAATCGGAGCTCTCCTTGAACTGAAGGCTTTCGCCATGGCTTCTTCCATCCTTAAATGCCCGTTAAAATTTTTCAGCTGGGACCTGAATCCTCTAATCATGTCTTCTTTCATAGCCAAAATTTTATCGAGCTCTCCTACATACAGTTCGACGTCACTTCCTGGCTTATCGACCTCTCCAAGTAATGCCATCTGTACCTTAATGGCATCCACCATGTCATCGATCATTTTTCTGTGTGTGTTTATAAGTCTTTCTTCTTCAGCCAAAATTACACCTATCAGATTTTCGTGCCCTGCAGTTAATTCTTCAATGTCCATATTTTCGATTTCCTCATAGTCGTGAGCGGTTCTCTGTGGTATTTGATTTTTAGGGGAAATGAAGCTGGTCTTATTTGGGTTTGTTTTTTGCATGGTTTGCTTTATATTGGTATTTTGCTTGAGGATAGGCCGCTCATACTCATTTGTGGTGTTTTTAGTGGCCATTTTGAGGTATGGGGTGTCTTCCTGCTCTTCTTCTTGCTTGATGTATCGGACAACGTTTTGATTCTGCCTGGGAAGCATAAGAGCATTTGCAAGCTGATCTTGGCCTTTCGAGCCGCTTCCGCCACCTTTTTTGAGCTCTTTTACTCTGTCAGCATACCTGAGAGAATTGAGAGTATGCTCGCAGCTGTTAATGCCGGGAGAAACGTTAGCGATCATGACTGTTCTGCAGTTACCTACAAAAGAATCTTTAAGCACTAGTGTAAGCTTGCTGCCTCTGAAAGGTGTATGTTTCTTATCTTGATCAAGAGCGCGGATACACTCTTTGAGAGCGAGTAAAGATTTGTTGATTTCAGCGCCGTCAAAACGGGTCTTTGCGTCAGAGTTGCTAACATCAGCTCCTCTTTCACTTCCAGCAAGATCGATAAAAGTGACTTTGCCTTTTACTGCCCTTCTTTCTCTTAGAGAAATTTCAAGGACTCCATGTGATCTTGAGGAATCATCATTTGCTCCTGTTTGTCCTGTAGTTCTTGCAGCCATACCGTAGCTAATGATATTCATTAGAGTTTCAACGCCATCCACTGGCTTATACTGCAACCCAACAATATTCACATTTTGCTTAGCATCTTCTCTGACATGGAGTATATGGCGATCATTGAGCAAATCATGGAGTTTACCACAATAAATTTCATAAAAAGCAACTGTCAGCTGAATCTTTGGATAATACTGATCTCTATAGTAGAAAAGATCATTTGCAGCTTGCAAGTAGAGGCCGGGTGTGCTAGCTTCACCCATCATAGTATAGGTTTTCCCACTGCCTGTCTGCCCATATGCAAAGCATGTTACTTTTGCCCCTTGGAAAGCAGCTTGTACAATAGGCTGTACCGTCGCTCTATAAAGTTGTTCGTTATTGACATCTTCATTATAAACCCCATCAAATGTGAAATAATGCTCTTCTATGTAGCGGGTCAGATCTACTTTGACTTTTTCTTCCTTGACGATTAACGTGTTTGGGGACCTTTGAATTAGGATATCGGACTCTCCGCGCTGGCGTTCTTTCGAATTTAACGGTCTTTTGCGAACTATAACTTGAATTCTTTGATCTTTATCCGCCATTTTAAATATTCTTAGGATCGAAGAATAGATATTTTAAGTGTTTGCAGGAGAGAAATTAGTAGGTGATTAAAAAAATTTAAAAAATAAGTTTATATAACTTTAAGTAAATCTTAGCCAAGCTGCTTTTGTTAGCAAATAATTGCTCAATTTTTAAAATTTTTAAATTAAATGAAAATTCGTTAACTTTATCATTTCTGCTCATCTGAAATAAATATGGGAGGATAAGAAAAAGATAAAAATAAGATAAGGTAGATTGTCCAGATACAATTTTGCAATTTAATAAACTGCTAATAAAGAATAAATCATATTTTAATTAGTTTATTTTAAAATTAAGATCAACTGATATTTTTAATTGATTCTTTTTTGCTTTTAAGTTCTTTTGAACACAAAATACAAAAAATAATATTTAGATTTTTGATAATTCAATACTAAATTTAACTTTTGCATACTAATTTTAGCTCTTATAATTATCAGCATACACTCTAATTATCTATGAAGTTTAAAATGTATAAATGTGGGAGCTATTTTATTTAAATGTTAATTATTAGAAAAATGCTTTTCTTTTAACATAGCAGTCATCATTTTTTCGAACTCCAAAAAGTCAATTTCTCCATCTCCATTCAAATCAACCTCCTCTAATATTTCTTTCCATATATAATCAGTATCTTCATCTCCATCATCCAAAAGCCACTTCAGCTCATTTACAGTGATTTTTCCACTATGATCTTTATCATAACTCTCAAAAGCTGCTAGCAACCTTTGCTTTGAAAGTGACTGTTCTCAGTTCAAAGTGACAGTGATAAACTCATTATAGTCAATAAATCCATTTCCATCAATATCACATCTTTCCATGAGCTCTTCGATTTGAATAGGTAGTTTTATTTCAATTTGATTAAATCCATTGATGATTTCTTCTTTACTTAGCCTTCCATCATTATTCACGTCAAGCTGCTTAAAGGACTTTGCTAAGCTTTGGGTTTCTTTATAACTCACTAGCTGTGAACTGATATAGAATAAGGTTGCTTTTTGGAGCCTATATTGAGACTGAAAGCTTGCTAAGTTATTTAAAGTGTGATTTGCTAAAGGGATATCTAGCTGCTCTTTGGCAAGGCTCATTCATGGGTGCTCCAAAACTTCTTTGGCGCTGTATCGTCTGTTTACATCTCGGTCTATCATATGCTTGATCAAATCAACTGCATCTCTTGATATGGAGCTTCAGTGCCTCTCAGGAAACTCCAAAGGTCCAGATTGCACAAGCCTCAGCAAATCTCTTTTACTTTTAGAGTGAAAAGGAGGCCTTCCAGAGAGCATCACATACAAAATCACTCCAGAGCTTCATATGTCACATTTTTCGTTATATTCTCCAGAAAGTACCTCTGGAGCTACATAATAAGGCCTAATTACATCTTACTGTCCCCACAGGCTTGTCTATAATTTTGTTACTGTCCATCAAAATTGCGCAGCCAAAGTCACAAATTTTTAAATCAGAGCTTTCTTCATTAGGGAACATAATATTTTCAGGCTTTAAGTCTCTATGAGCAATTCCATTGCTGTGGCAATAGGACAGCACATGAATTAAGTCCTCCATATATTTTGCAGCAACACCTTCTGTTATTTTTTTCGATTTTACTATCCTATCAAAGAGCTCGCCTCCTGTGCAAAGCTCCATGACGATATGGAGAATTGACGGCTGCTCAATAACTTCAATAACTTTTACTATGTTGGGATGGTCAAGTTGCCTGAGAATCTCAATTTCGTGTGCGGTTTGTGGTATAACTTTGCTTTTGCTAACTGATTTAATAGCCCGCTCAAGTTGTGTAGACTTTTGTCGAGCAAGATAAACGTTGCCGAATTTGCCATGTCCAATTTCTTTTATGATTGTATATTTTTCTAATAAGCTGCCATAGAAGAATTTGACAAAGTTTGCTTTTTGGAAGAATTGCCCAGTTGAAGATCTCATTGAGAGCAAAGATGTGGATTGCTTAGTTGTGAGTTGGGGCTGGGGTAGTTTATTAGGACGCTCTATGCCACTATTTTGACAACAGCCCATTTATATCTCATTAAACTATACATGAGCTTACAAAATTGGTAGGCGAAGTAATAAAATTAATGAGGAATTTGAATTTATTACTGGTAATTTGTTCAACTAATTTAAATATAAAAGAATGGTTTGAAAATAGCATTAAAAAGGAAAGCTATAGCAAAAGTAATATTATTAATTAAATATTAATGCATTTAAGAATAGAAAATAAGAATCATTATATTATTATAATACGTGTTACATCTAATTAATATTTCAGATAATCCAAAAGAAGGAATAAAACTGAATTTCATACTAAGAAATTTAAATCTCAACAACAGCATTAATATTCGTATAAAAGTTAAGAAGATTATATCGATAACTAAATTCTGACCAAAATAAATAATGTTAAAGAGAAAACAAATGCCAATTTCACAGAAAATTAATCCCAATAATTAATTATTACTCTCTAAATAATTGGACTAAATAATCCCCATCTTCTCGATCTAATATATAACATATTACTATTTCTGCCTGACAATTGGTATAATAATTAACTAAAATGGAGCCAGCTGCAAAGCGTAGATTTATCAGTCAAATTATTGAGAACTCAGGCAAGAGTTTAGAAGACATTTCAAAAGAGCGAGAGCTTCTAGCTCAAAATAAGCCAGTTCTCCTTAAATATATTGCAGATTCAGTAATCGGCGACCGCATGTTGTTCCCCACTCCGTATGGGGACCGACCTCTTGTATACGCTGATTACACTGCATCTGGCCGTTCTCTTTCCTTCATTGAAGATTATATTCGTGAAGTCATCTTAACAAACTATTCAAACACCCACACTTACACCTCCTGGGTAGGCTTGCAAACTCAATTCTTCAGACATGAAGCAAGATCTATCATCCACCGATGCGTCAATGCATCTGAAGACGACGTCGTTCTCTTCGCTGGAAGTGGCTGCACAGGCGCTGCCAATAAGCTTGTTGAAATCATGAAAAAAACGAACTGGGGTCACGAAAGCTGCAATTACCAGCAAAATCGTTGGGGATCAATAGACTGCAAGACTTGTTCTCTCGCCTTTTCAACACAAGGGACTTTTCATAAGCACTTGCAGTCAGTCTTACACAAGACCAACACACAAAGTGCTGATGGGCATGCTCAAATAGAAAACTCACAGCCTATAATTTTCTTGTCAATTTATGAGCATCATTCAAATTTATTACCATGGAGAGAAGCAGGTGCAAATATAGTGACAATTGGGGAAAACCCTGATGGGACACTTAACTTAGACCAGCTTGAAGAAGAGCTCAAAAAATATCAAAATCATCCTCATAAAATAGGCTCATTTTCAGCAGGGTCGAATATAACTGGGATTATCACAAATGTGGAAGCCATAAGCAAGCTGCTTCATAGTTATGGGGCTCTTGCATTTTTTGATTATGCAGCCGCAGCTCCATATGTAAGAATCAATATGAACCCTTCTAAAGATGCAGCAATTGACGCAATATTTTTATCTCCTCACAAATTCCCAGGAGGACCTGGAACTCCTGGTATTTTAGTCGTCAAGAAAAAATTACTAGGTAATGAAGTCCCTACAAATGTGGGAGGCGGGACTGTATTTTTTGTGACTGCTCAAGACCATACATATTTTATTAATCCTGAAGAAAGAGAAGAAGGTGGAACTCCTGATATTGTAGGAGCCATCAGGGCTGGCTTAGCATTTCAGCTTAAAGAAGCAGTTGGAGAAGAAACAATTGAAGAACGAGAAAACGAGCTTGCAAACAGAGCCAAGTCAAGATTGGAAAGAAACCCAAATGTAGTAATCCTAAGCAATGGAACCGCTCCAAGACTACCTATTTTTTCATTTTTAATAAGATGTGGAAACAGATTTTTCCATCACAGCTATATTGCAGCACTGCTGAATGATTTATTCGGAATTGAGTGCAGGGCAGGCTGCGCCTGCGCAAACCCTTATGGGCTCAACTTGATGGGTATTGATTACAATTTATCAAAGGATTTACAAAATATGCTGAATGAAGGCTTTGACTTGTTCAGGCCAGGGTTTGTGAGGATCAATTTTAATTATTTCTTCAGTGATGACACTGTGGAATATATTTTAAAAGCAGTCGAGTTTATAGCTGATAATGCTGTATGGTTCTTGCCACAATATAAATTTGATATGGACAAAGCAGCTTTTGCCCATCGAGCTTTTAGTACCAAAGCTGGAAGACACCAAGTGAGAAAATGGCTTGGAGAAATTTCATACGCGCCTGGCTCAATAACATACCCGAACTATCTTCCGAAAAAAGAAGAAAATTTGCTGATGTATATAGAAAAAGCTGAAGAACTTTCCAGAGAAATTCAGCAAAATAGGTATGCTCATAAAAACTTGTCTGACCATAGAGTAGAAATCCCAGCAGAATTTGAGCATTTACGCTGGTTTATTTTACCTTCGGAAGCTCTAGGATTTATTCAAAGCAAAGGAATCAACTTCCAGAGCGCTACTTCTCCTTTTTATCCGAAAAATTATGCAGGAATAGTCCAGCCAGAAGCAGTCCTGCCTAATGCTCTGCCACCTATGAAAGTCCACAGACGAGATAAAAAGCAGCCACCTTTATGGCCAAAGGTTCCTAAAAAGATCATGAGAAATGTAACAAAGGCCATTGTTGATTTTGATATGATTAAGGATGGCGATAAAGTAATAGTCTGCATTTCGGGCGGAAAGGATTCTTTAACGCTACTGCATGCTTTAAAACAAATGCAAAGGGTTTCTAAAAAGAATTTCGAGATCGCTGCTGCTACTGTAGATCCGCAGACCCCTGAATACGACCCGTCTCCATTAAAAAATTATTTAGCGGCTTTACAAGTTCCTTATTTCTATGAGTCTCAGCCAATTATTGAACTAGCAGCCCAAAAAATGACCAAAAAGATTTCCCTCTGTGCATTCTGCTCAAGACTAAAGAGAGGGATTCTTTATTCTTGTGCCAGAAGAGAAGGATATAATGTTCTTGCCTTAGGTCAGCACTTGGACGATTTAGCAGAAAGTTTTGTGATGTCAGCATTCCATAATGGACTATTAAGAACCATGAAAGCAAGTTATGTGAACGACAAAGGCGATTTAAGAGTCATCAGGCCACTTGTATATGTCAGAGAAAAGCTAACAAAAGAATTCGCTGAGTTTGCCAAACTTCCAATTATTACTGAAAACTGCCCTGGATGCTTTGCTGCGCCAACTGAAAGGCACAGGACAAAATTACTGCTGGCTTCTCAAGAGCAGATTATTCCAGATCTATATAGCAGCTTATTGAATACTATGAAACCCATTATGAGAGGAAATCTTGATGACTTGCTAGGAAAAAGACCAAGAGAAGAAGAGGAAGAAAATGAAAAAGAAGAATGCGAAGAAGAGTGTGAGCAGTGTGTTTTCAACCCCGTTTAAATTGAAGCCAATTAATTATTCATAAGATAAAATATGAAAACAAATAGTCTTCAGGTCGCTGGGTATGGCCTCAAAGCAGATTTTTCCGATAAAATCTCGATTGATCCAAACTTAGCAATACTCAGGCATCCAAATTTGGATTTCAACCCAACATTCATTTTTCTAAAAGAAGAACTTCAAAAGTTTTATAGGGACAGAAGAAGGCCGTTTGACAGACAAATAATGCACAGAACGCATTCAAGTAACTGGAAAGAAAGGTTTTTCACGTCTCTACAAACATTATTGAGCGAACTTACTTTTACAGAAGACCTAGAGCTTCAAGGGAAGATGCTAGATAAAGTCAAAAATTGATACAACAATAAAATTGTGAGAGAAGAGTTGGCAGAAGAAGAAATAAACGTTGAGCCTAAAACGCCAGTTTTAAGAGTCAAACCTAAATTAGAGACAAGTCTACTGATCCCTTTAAGAAGCGAGTCAATGAGTCCACAACGAAAATCAACTGTACCTTACATCCCTAAAAAGCTACCGAGTTTAATAAAATCATATGAGAAGCCTCTTGATTTCAAAAAGAGGCTACAAACGAGCTTCAAAAACACAAGAAGCGAGAAAAAAGAAGCAATTCATACTAATGAAATCAAAACCCTAAATGAAGACGAAACAGTTCCAACAAAAATAGAAAGAATAGCAAGACTTCGGCCCTCAACACAGCAAGAGAGACCTTTTACTGAGTCTTCACCTCTTGTTATGACTTCAAGAGGAGAATTTACTATGACGAAATCAAATAAAGCAAACGTTATTGACTTTAGAGTAACTGATAAAACGAGGTCAACAGTAGCTAGTCCTGTGCAAAGTCCTTTGGATTCATCTGCAAATAAAGCAAGGGTTTCTGCATTTTCCTTTAGAGATATTGATTCAGTCTTTAAAACTCAAATAGTCAGCCCTTCTATTAATGATGAAGAAATTGTGAATAGTTATCCACCAATCAGTCCTTTAAATAAGTCTGCAATTGAGCAACTTGGTGAAATTCTACATGTAAAAAACCGTTTGGCTGCAAGAAAAGTGTCATGCCCATATAGGACTCTTGAGCGTGCTCTTTTTGACAGAGAGTTGGACTTCAATAAATCTTTTGATCCTTCTCAATTACCTAAAGGTAATGAACGATTGCTGAAAAATCCAGCATATAAAGAAGAAAAGCCTAAGAAAAAAGGAAAGAAAAAAGGTAAAAAGAAGAAGTCTGGGAGCTAATGTTCAATTAAAGATAATAAATGTTTCATTTATTTATGATAATTTGCGAAAATTTGGCTTGATTATGTATTCATAGTATTCTTAATAAAAATAGAGAATTTCTTATTAAATTCTTTTAATAACAAATGAAGCAAAAGCAAGAAGGGAAGTGGGCTCACTTAACTCTTTTCAGTTTTGCCGTCCCTGAAGATAATAAAAACCCAAAAATTTCTACAGCAAGCCCAAAGCCTGCATGCAAGCTTGCATCCCAAGCAAAACATACTTCTATGATTACCCCTGGACTCAAGTATCAAACTTTGACTACAGAACTGAGCATTATGCCTTATATAAGAGTTAAAGATCTTATGAAAACAGAAAAAGAAGAAAACAAGCAAGAAATTAATATAGAATGGCCTATTAGTGCAACTACAAAAAAAAGTAACGATGAATTCAAAATTAAGGCTGATTATATGCTAAATAAAGCCAAAACTGCTGCAAGGCCACAAAGCGCAAGGGTCGAGCAAGGAAAAATGAAAAAAATTGCCCCAAACCACCCTCAACCTGTTGTCAGAAAATCATACCAAGCAGAAGAGCTCTCTGAAGAAGGCAATGAGATTACTCTAAAAGAAGTCTTATTTAATGGGAAAATCCAAAAACCGGCAAAAAACATGGAAATAAACCCTTTAGCAATGCTCAGTGAATATTCAGCAAAAAACAAAAATAGCTCTAATCGCCCATTCAGTGCTGTAAGCAAAAAAGGCAATACCGCTGACCTTTATAATGCAAAATCTGCTAAAACATTATGAGAAGTAAGAACTCAAGACAAGTACAAGCCTAAAGCAAAGTCAATTGTTGCTGATTTGATGAGCCAAGCTGAGCAAGCAAGAGAGAAAAATAACAAAATTGTTGAGAGAAATATAAATCGATTTAAGGAATCCGAAGGAAAATTAAATAGTGAATTTAACAGATTAATGAAAAAGGTTCAGGACACAAGATTGCTTAATGAGCTTTCGATGCAGATGCTGAAAGACAGTATGAGGGAGACGGAAGTTGATATCGATATCTCAAAAGCCAGTGATGATGCTAAAAATTCAGATGATGTTTTCTCTAAGATCAATGATCATTTCTCGTTGAACAAGAATGGCAAAAAAATTGAGCAAATTCCCACTTTTAGCTTAGAAGAGGTATATGAAACACAAACATGAAACACAAATAAAAAATGAAATGTGAATAACAAAGAAATTCCAAAAGAATCCTCTAAAGACAAGGATACTATATTTATACCTATAGCCAGCAGCATGCCAAAAAACATTTCATCTGAAGACTGGGAAAAGTTTTCAGAGGAAGATTGGTAACAATGTAATTTATTTTCTAATTCAAAAGCTAATTAAATCTCTATTAAAATTCTCGCAAAACCGCTCGCTATATATTTAAAATGTCAGATGTTCAAGAAATCAGGTCTCTTCTGCATTCTGCGCGTGGGGAAAAAGGCAAGAGCGTCATGGATCTCTTGGTCCAAATCTTTGCCCAAACCATTTACGACAACCCCAGAGATCCTCTCACCAACTTTGAGCTGGTTTCTCAAGAAGTCAAAGAAAATTCCTTCCGTTACTTTATAGAGTCCAAAAAAGAGAAGCATGGAGGCAATCTCGAAGAACTTCTCAAATACGCTGCAGAGGCCCAAACTCTCATAGGCAGGCCTAAAGAAGAAAACGAAGAAGGTGTTCTTGTAGATGTCGCTCCTGAGGCTCTTGCCCACATCCCAGACCTTTTAGAAGAAAGAGAACTCCTCAGATGGGCTGGAATTGATATAGGCGAAGAAGAAGCTTTGCGGCTACAAAATTCACTAAAAAAGCTCATGAAGGACAAAGGTGCCAAAGATATCAGACTATGGGGCAAAATTTCAGGCACAGAAAAAGACTATTATATTGTTGAAGGAAATGGTGAAGGCGCTGAAGAAGAAATAGAGCGTCCTGCTGACTTTGAAAAAAGAGGAGAAGGGATCAATACTTTTACATACTGGGTAACTGATGGCGCTTTTGGAGCTTGGACTGAATTGCCTGACATAAACCCAGCTCATATAAAAGCTGCAAGAGAAATCAGAAAATTGTTCACTGGAAGACTTGATGCCCCTGTTATATCTAACCCTCATTTTCCAGGGCTTGAAAAAGAACTTTTACGTGCCCAAATAGCTAGGATTACCCATTCAACTGTCTTAATCCAAAAAGGACTATTTAAAACTGTAGAAGACTCCCCAGCAGAAATTGAAGCTGAAGAAGAACCAGTCATCTTGAACTCAGAACAGCTAAAATCACTTGGAAACTGGGTACATCAACACCCTAACATTTTGAAATGTGGCAGAGTTTCTCATATGGAGCCTGAGCCAGTTGACGAAGAAATTGATGTTGAAATTTTAAAGGCTCAAATTTTGGAAGCAGACCCACTTGAAGATAGGCTTAAGCCGCTAGAAAAAGACACGCCATTGACTGGATTTGAGGCAGCTTGGATAAGCAGATATCTTGGAGACCAGCAGGAATATGAGACGACGTTTCCAGTTAAAGGCAAAATCACATATGCGGTCAACTTAATCAAGTCTTTGTGGTGGCCTGGAGCTGTCATACTCCAGCAGAATGGAAAAATGATCCATTTCTATAGAGGAGATGGCTTGAAATCAGCCACAAGAAGATATTACCCAGTCACTCCACCTTTTATTGTGGAAGACCCAGTAGACAGACAGGAAGAAAAAGATCCTTATCCAGAAAAGCAGCCTGAAGAGCCAAAAGCAGAAGGAGAAGAGGTGAACCAAGAAGACGAAGATTAAATAAAATTATTCATTTAGATGTGGTAAGATTTTAGGGTTCTGTCTAAAGATCCTGTCAGAAGTTCTGAGCCTGTGTAAAGCAAGCTTCTGATTTCGTCTTTGTGGAGAGCTGTTGTACTTTGTACCTGGGAGTTACTAAAATCGTAAAGAAGCAAACCACCTTTTTGGGTCCCAATTGCAAAGCTGTTTCCTATAACTTCGATGCTTGAGAGAAGATCATCGAGATTCTATATAAGCTTTACCCATTGATTAATGGAGTTTTCACTTCTAAGATCAGTCTGAAGCACAATTCCATCTTCCTGAGCAATAAACAGGCTATTATCAATCAATCTCATATCTACTGTATTCCCACTTAAACTTAAAATAACTTTTGATTCCTTACTTCTTATATCCCATATCTTCACATCATTTCCTACACTCAGCAGCGAATTACTGTCATGCAATTTTAAGTGTCTTGTGTTTGTATTTTGTATGCTGAACTGAAAATTCATGCTCTGGTCCCATACCATGATTCTGCTTATTTCTTACTCGCAACAGTCAGCTGATACAATATTTTGTCCTTTTTTATCAATGCTCGCTACTGAGTCATTATGCAATGAAGCCTTAGCAGCTATGCTCAAATCTTGGTTAAAGCAATAAACATCTCCATTATCTGCCCCCACATAGAGTTTCCCTCCATGCCAAGCTCCACATCTCATTCCGCTCTCATATCGATTTGCTGCGACTTGGTGGTATTGATTATCCCCATAATTTATTATACTTACCCACCCATCCCATACATTTCCTGTCAGTCTGCTTCCAATGACAGCTAAGTTTTCTCTTTGCTTCGCTAAACATTCGATTTCCCAATCAAACTTATAAATAAGCTTCATTATTTAATCTAGCCATAAATAGACCTCAATATATTAAATTAGAAGTCAGTGAAATGTAATTCTACTTCAACGCCTGGGTCGATATTGAAATCTGTTACCTTCTTGATAAAATCAGTTGGACAAATTAACGTGACAACTCTCTTGTGGATTCTCATTTCTAAACGGTCAAAGGTGGAGGTTCCGTTACCGCAAGGACTCTTTCTTACTGTAATACGGAGAATTTTGGTTGGTAGTCTTACAGGTCCGTAAGTCTTGAGGTTTTCTTTTTTGGCTGAGGAAATGAGCTTAGAAGTCACTGAATTGAAAAATACTGTTTTCTAAAACTTGCAGCTTTGTGGAGGTGAGGGTGAAACGGATTTTTTGAGGCTTTGATTCAGATTCAACTCCTTTGCCTTTTCCTTTTTCAAACGCTGGATCTTCCATCTTAGCCACTCTTTATTACTATGGCTTAAACGCAAATAAGTTCTTATAGGAATTTTGAATTTTTGGCTTAGGCTCAAAAATTTATTATCAATCTATAGAGATTTTATTTTATAAGAATCCGAATTTACAATGGCAAATCTTTTGGATTTTTGATTTTAAATATGCCAATCCTTAGATTTAAATTTTTTGTATATTCAGATTTTGCTATAGACGATAATTACATTAATCAATATTGCCTATGAATTAATTGAGATTTTCTCCAGTCAGTGTCAAATGAGACACTGCACTGTCAATATCTTCTTCAGGCGCCTCTCTATTCTGGCCAGCCTCCTTCCAAGGCATTCTATCTAACTGTTCTAATCCACTAATAATCTTATTCCCCAACTCAGTTGGATTTTCCAAATACAAATGATGCCCTGAATTTGAAACAATTTCACATATCACCGGGGCAGCATTAACAATCGCATTCTGAGCTGCCCCTTCAGGATCCATCCAATCCTTGTCCCCATACAAGTATATTGCAGGAGTTGCAAGAATTCTATCACACAGCGGCGCATGAGCCCATGCCCCAGCTTTTAAAATTTTGCTTAACCCAAACTCTCCACTTCCAGGGAACAAATTGACTTGTTCCAGGACGACTTTTAGGTTATTGAGCTCTTCTTCTGGGAGTCCTTTGATTCTCCTCCTCAAGTACATTTTTACAAGTTTTCCCGAAAGCGGGCCTGACTTTCTAAGTAGAGAAGCAGGCGTCGTTCCCTTTTTGAACATGCAATTAGCAACTTTGAACAGAACTCGGAAGGTCCATTTCTTTTTCTTTAAAGCTTTTTCAAAATCATAGTCTTCAGGAGGTTTCACAACGCCAACAGCTGAGATAAAGACCACTTTTTCAACCCTTTCTGGGAATTTTTCAGTGTAACACCCTGCTATGTATCCTCCAAATGAGTGTCCTGCTAGTATCATTTTTTCTAGGCCTAAAGCAATTCGGCAAGCTTCAATTGGCGACACAAAAAAGTCTTCGGTTTCTTCTCTGGATTCTAAGGTAAAAAGAGGCCGGCTCGATCTGCCCATTCCTAGAAGATCAAGACAATATACTCTATAGTGGAGAGAAAGACTTTGAAGAAGCTTGTAGAAAATTATGCTTGTGCCTAAAAATCCATGAAGCAGTATAAGAGGAGGCTTAGAGACATCGCCGCAGCTCAGGCCAAAAATTGAACGACTTTCATCGATATCGATTCTGAAAGTTTCTATTATAAGTCCTGATATGCTGATAAGTGACCTTTCTGCCTCGTCTAAAGCTTCATGGGAAATTCTACACCATTTGACCATTTTTTTGTAAAAGATGATATCAGAACAATTTTCATCTTATGCTATAAGAGTTTCTTTTTCTATTATAGATAGAAGCTTATAATATTAATTTGTTCATTATTTATTTAAATAATATCTAATATTAATTGCCAATAAAATTACTATGCAAAATAACACAAAATATTAAATATGAATTTAGATAAATTTCTCTAATGATTTTCAATACCTGGAGAAATTCTTGACGAGGACTGCAAATTCAAACTTTTCCCACTGATTTTTGATGTTGATTTTCGAAATGAAAATGCGAACTCAAATAAAGCACTCGTATCATGCCCTTTAGCCTTATAAAGGAGGCATGGATACTTTTTTCTCATAATTACAAAACCATAAGCTCCAATAACTAGTCATCCAGCAAGAAGAGATATAATTCATATATAGGAGGAATGATCAATTTCTATATTTATAGTGGCTAATATTGAAAGCCAAATAGCTCCTATTAGACTTATGAATTCTCATCAGCTGTATCTTTGATAGTTATAAGGTTTATATTTATGTACAAATATCACATAGAATATAAGCACTCCCACAAATAAAACTGCATGAATGGTCGATTGGGCTCTTTTAATCGTTTTATTCATTACCACTAATGTTACTTGAACTACAGTTTTTACCATCAAAAACAAAGGCAAAGTCTTGACATGCAGCTGAATTTGAAATTCTTGCCATAATGGTCTACAAAACACAGCAAGGGGCTCATAAGTTAGCAGTGCAAAAATGGCCAAAATGACATAAATTATATGAGTCTTTTGCCAGCAAAACTGATAGCAGTCAACTGCTAAAAAACTGTCTGTGAAGTTATTTCCAATCGCTTCATCGCACACAAAAATATCCAAGAGTACTGATATAAAAGGAATAAAACATAAATTTCCCAATATCGGCATCAAAAAATCTCCTAATTCATCTAAATATTGAAATATAGCTAAACTCGACCTTTCGTTCAATCTCAGCAAAATTGTTGCACATAAACTATTCCACAGCAAACAAAGCGCTAAAACAAAATCGCAAACTGCTCAGAAAATTCCATTCTCAAGCTTTATGACACTTGCTAAATTCAAGGAAATGGTATTTGAGAAGTTGGACAAAAGCGAAAATATTTTTTTGAAATCAGGACCCATAGCAATTATTTGAAAAAACTCTATGCCAATTGAAATGCCAACTACAAAATCTTGAACTGAAATTTCTTGTTTTTGAGTTAAGGTCTCGATTTTTACGTCCCATCACTGTTTTCAAATATAATAAGTAATAGCTGCTGTTATTAGAGCAATAGTGAAACCTATACAAAATATAACGATTCTACCATTTGAAAAAGTAATTATTTTAGAATCGGGAAAAGGACACTCACCAAGAGAATTTCTTAAATCGGGAGGTCGAATTATAGAATTGTCACCATATATGAAGTGCTGAGTTATAGTCAATATTTTTGATCCAAGAGGGTTAAACAGCCCTATATGATATACGGATAGTGTGCCATTGGTTATTTGATTAGAATCGATAGATACTGAATTAAACTCGTTGTCATTACTCCCGCGAGCAATTGATATGGTCCCTAAGCATCCTACCATTTTTACGCTTCTTATTGTTGTGTTTAGCTTATATGGGTCGGTATAGTCAAGACCTCTATTAATCATGCTATTAATTGCATTTGAAATCAGATAAGTAGCATCAAAGAAGTTACACTGATAATCTGTGGGTACCACATTGTATCTAATTTGAAGCTCATCATAAATCTTCTTTCCAAATTTTCCAACTCATAGAGAGCCATGAAAGGTCATCATTGGCACTCCAATTTCATACCGCTTATACAAGTATTCATCTTTAAATCCTATCTCTGTCAAAAGTCCGCCTGCTGTGGCCACAAAGATTATATCCCCTTTTCTAGCTCCTAAGTCGTAAAAGCGCTCTAAAACATAGCCAAATGTAGCTCCTGAGTATAAGAATATTACAACGACTCGTGCATTTGAGTCATATACTCCTTTAATAGTGTCAATAAAATTATATGATTGCTCTCTATTCAGAATAGGTGGAATGACCCTTGATGCTTCAGAATTAACAATATTAAGAGAGTTTTGCTTTGCGTATTTTGTAAACCACATATAGCATGAAATTCCATAAGTTTCATTGCCATAGAGAACTGCAACTGAGTTCCAGCCCCAAGTTTTGATTAAAGGTGGCATATCTGATGCCAATATAGAGTCAGAGAGCTTAACTCTTGTGTATCAAGGATAAAGTTTTGTTGAGTTCAATCCTGGAACTGAATTGGTAGCACCAACTATTGGAAAAGTCAAATTCAATAGTTGGAAAGTCTGCATTGCTCCTATTGAAACTGTAGATGAATATGATGCAACATGGCAAAAGCCAAATTTATCTATGTTCTTTGAATAGCATGATAGTCCATAAGCTGGATCATAAGAGGTTGCGCCACAGTCAAAAAAGAAAAGACTCAATTCAAAATTTTCAAGAATTTCTAGCAAGCCTTCATTCGCCATTGAAACCATCAAAGAAGCACCTCTAGCATAAATGGGGACATTTAAATCTGGTGCACTACCATAATTTGTTGAGCCAGAGCTTATACTTATAGGTAAAGTCTTTCTTGCTGAAACTGGAACTGCTGATGAATTTCCTGGAAAAATGATTGGCTTTGTGATATAGATATTTGAGGAATTAAAACTTCCAACGATAATTCTTTTCTTATTTTGAATATTTATTAGTGAAAATTCAGATTTGCAATAATGTGAGGCACATGAAGCATCAAGGACTGTTTTCATATCAAAGGAGCTTGCTATTGATGTGGCATTAAGCATTGAAATGATAAAACTGATTGCATTAATGATAAAATCTTGATTAGAGTTTGAATATTCTTGCCCTTGTTCAGCAATTGCTAAGGCTCCATTTATAATTATATTATATGAGCTTTCCTTTCCTAACAAAATTCCATTTCCTGATATTATAAGTTTGCTTGACTTAAGTGATTTCTGCAAGATAGTAGATTCAGTAGCATCTGAAAATAAATAAAATAAACTTTTTCCAGATGGAGCAACCATATAAGATATAATTTCTTTTATATTTGAGTTCTCTTCAATTGTAACACTAGAAAAATCACTTGAAAGACCGAGCAAGAATTCTTGGAGGAAAGTATTCTTTTTTGAATTAAAAACAAAACCTTCGGTTCAGTTAAAATAATTGAGAAGGTTAAATAGTGAGTTTTCGTAGCTTTCTCTTGAAGAAATAGCTGAATATGTTCACGGTTTATAATATTTTAAATCGTCTTCTATTACAATATGAGGAACTTTGAGCTCTTCACATACTTTCGAAAGCATATAGTGATCAGCTATATTATCTACTAAATCAATTAGAATTTTGGGATCATCTGAGATAGAAAGAAAGTATATTGCTTCTTGTATTTTGGAAGTAAATAACGGTTCAATTAATTTAGATGTTGAATCATTATTTCTCAATGATAAATCAATTTTTCAAGCCTCCTTAAGTGATAAATTTTGGGTAAAGATAGTAACATCAAGCGAAAAAGATGAGAAAAGTAGCATAATAATCATAAGCATCGAATTTGAGCTAGGATAAAGCAAAAGTGTGATATCTGTCATTAATTATTAATAGAAACCACCAAAAAATACATTTTTATCGATTGAACTAAGCATAAATCATTAATCCAATGAAACTTCTTTACATATCCTGAAAAGTCATTTTAATTTATCTTGATCATAAGTCATTATAAATATTTTAATAATGCAAATAAATTTCTATAAAACATTTTAACGCAAAATAAAAATTGTTTTTGGGGATAGTTCTTTCATATGGCAAAAAATTCGGAATAATGCAATAATTTTTATAAAAATACCAAAATTTGCAAAAATTGTATAAAAAAATAAATGCTGTAAAAACAATAGCAAAACAACAAAAAATAGCAAAATTAAATGTTACATAATATATGGGAGCTAATAATAAATGACCTATAATTGCATTAGAGTTGGCAATCGATAAAAGAGAGATGCTGAGATGTTCTCATAAATATATACAGAGCCAATTTTTTTATATAGAAACGCACAAATCAGAGAATATAGGGAAAAAATCTCGAAATTTTAATATTATTTTGCCAAATTAAAAATTCAGAAGTTTTTTTCCTTTAGCTTTAAATTTTGAATAAAAGATAATAGTTATGTATATATTGAAACTAACGTTTAATCTTCTCTTTTATCTAAATATACCTTATGACATTTAATTTTACAATTTTTTGCTTTTTATTTGCTGTTTTTACTACTTTTTTTGCGACATTTACTCTTTTATACAATTTTTGCTTTTTTTTCTACTTATATACTTTTTTTGCCAAATTTTATAAAAAATTTGCTCTTTTATAAGCATTTCTTAGAGTTGAAGATGAGCATAGAGGAAAAATTGGTGGTGATAAAAAATTTTATTTATTCATTGATTAAAAAAAATGATAGAGAGGCGCTACATAGTTATGCAGTAATTTAATGTTAAATAAACATTTCTAATTTTTGCCAAATTTAAAAAAATAATTGCTTTTTTGTGCATCCTTTGCCAAAATTTTGCTATAGGCAAGCATATTCCGTTTTTTGAAGAAAAGTCTGATTTTTCTTGTTACAGTTATATGGACATATTTCTAAAATCTAGGCAATTTATATTTTTTAAGCGTATTTTTTGGTTATATAAATTTTCAGACATATAATAATATTATAACGCACTCTATTCTATAAATGTAATGCATTGTTACATTATGATTTCTATTTGATTTTATTTTACAAATTGAATTTTAAAATTTTTAATTCTTTGTTTGCCAATTTTAACTTTTTAGCGAATTTCGTTTTTAGTTTTATTTATTCCTTTATTTTTGGTTTTTCTTGAGCACTTTTTGATTTCTTCTTAATTTTTATATTAACCCTTTCAAAAAGCAAAGATTTTACTCACTTCTAATATCAGTAGGGAATTCAGGTAAAAGGTATCATTTTCTAAATCTTAATTTATCAAATAGTAATCGCGAATAAGATTTATTAAGCAATATTGAATTTAAATTATATATATACAATTTCTTTAATAGTTTTCATAACCTGGAGAAATTCTTGACGAGGACTGCAAATTCAAACTTTTCCCGCTGATTTTTGATGTTGATTTTCGAAATGAAAATGCGAATTGGAATAAAGCGCTTGTATCGTGCCCTTTAGCCTTATAAAGGAGGCTTGGATACTTTTTTCTCATGATTAAAAAACCATAAGTTCCAATAACTAATCATCCAGCAAGGAGAGTTATAATTCAGCCTACAGAGGAACCATCAATTTCGGTATTAATAGTGGCTAATACTGAAAGTCAAATAACTCCTATTAGACTTATGAATTCTCACCAGCTATATCTTTGATAGTTATAAGGTTTATATTTATGTACAAATATTACATAGCATATAAGCACTACCACAAATAAAACTGCATGAACGGTCGATTGGGCTCTTTTAATCGTTTTATTCATTACCACTAAGGATACTTGAACTACAGTTTTGACCATCAAAAACAAAGGTAAGGTCTTGACATGCAACTGAATTTGAAATTCTTGCCATAAGGGTCTACAAAACACTGCTAGGGGCTCATAAGTTAACAGTGCAAGAATTGCCAAAATAACATAAATTATATGTGTCTTTTGTCAGCAAAACTGATAGCAGTCAACTGCTAAAAAGCTGTCTGTGAAGTTATTTCCAATGGCTTCATCGCAGACAAAAATATCCAATAGTACTGATACAAAAGGAATAAAACATAAATTTCCCAATATTGGCATCAAAAAGTCTCCGAGTTCATCAAGATACTGAAATATTATAAAATTAGACCTTTCATTTAGTCTCAACAAAATTGTTGCGCATAGACTAATCCATAGTAGGCAAAATGCCAAAACAAAGTCACAAACAGCTCAGAAAATACCGTTTTCTAGCTTTATGACACTTGCTAAATTCAAAGAAATTGCATCTGCGAAGTTGGATAAAAGCGAAAACAGTTTTTTAAAGTCAGGACCCATAGCAATTATTTGGAAAAATTCAATCCCTATTGAAATACCGACTACAAAATCTTGGATTGAAATTTCTTGCTTTTGAGTCAAAGTCTCTACTTTAACATCCCATCACTTTTTTCAAATATAATAAGTAATTATTGCAGTTATTAGTGCAATAGCAAAGCCAATGCAAAATATAACGATCCTTCCTTTTGAAAAAGTATTTATTTTAGAATCAGGAAAAGGGCAGTCACTTGCAGAATTTCTAAATTTGGATGGTTTAACTGTAGAATTGTCACCATATATAAATGGCTGATCTATGGTCAATAGTTTTGACCCAAGTGGATTAAACAATCCTATATGATATACCGATATATTTCCATTACTTATTTGATTAGCATCAATAGTAACTGTATTAAACTCATTGTCATTGCTCCCATGAGCTATTGATGTAGTTCCCAAGCATCCAATCATTTTTATACTTCTTATTGTTGAGTTTAACTTGTACGGATCTGTATAGTCGAGACCTCTATTAATCATACTGCTAATTGCACTTGAAAGGAGATAGGTTGAGTCAAAGAAATTGCACTGATAATCGCTAGGTGTCACTTTATATTTAGCTTGAAGATTATTGTAGATCTTTTTTCCAAATGTCCCAACCCAAATTGAGCCTTGAAAAGTCATCATTGGTACTCCAACCTCAGCTCGTTTATAGAAATATTCATCTTGAAATCCAATTTCAACCATAATTCCACCTGCTGTGGTCAAGAAGACTAAGTCCCCTTTCCGAGCTCCTAAATCATAAAATCGCTCTAAAATATAGCCAAATGTTGTACCTGAGTACAAAAATACAAGAACAAGCCGTGCGTTTGAGTCATATAACCCTTTAATAGTGCTAATATAATGAGCTGTCTGCTCTCTTGTTAGCTCTGGTGGAATAACCCTTGATTCTTCAGGATTAACAATATCTACAGCATTTTGCTCTGCGTATTTTTTGAACCACAAATAGCATGAAATTCCATAAGTTTCGTTGCCATAAAGAACTGCAACTGCATCCCAGCCCATGCTTTTTATTAAAGGAGCCATATCTGAGGCCAATATAGAGTCAGAGAGTTGGACTCTGGTGTACCAAGGATATAGTTCAGTTGAGTTCAATTCTGGAGCTGAATTGCAAGAACCCACTACTGGAAGTGTCAAGTTTAATAGTTTGAAAGTTTGTATTGTTCCTATTGCCACCGAGGACGGGAAAGATGCAATATGACCCAAGCCAAATTTGTCTATATTTTTTGAGAAGCATGATAGCCCATAAGCTGGATTATAAGAAGTTGCGCCACAGTCAAAAAAGAACAGACTCAATTCAAAATTTTCAAGAATTTCTAGCAAGCCTTCATTCACCATTGAAACCACCAAAGAAGCACCTCTAGCATAAATTGGGACATTTAAATCTGATGTACTACCATAATTTGTTGAGCCAGCGTTTATACTTATAGGTAGGGCCTTTCTTGCTGAAACTGGGACTGCTGATGAATTTCCTGGAAAAATGATTGGCTTTGTGATATAGATATTTGAGGAATTAAAACTTCCAACAATAATTCTTTTCCTATTTTGAATATTTATTAGTGAAAATTCAGATTTACAATAATGTGAGGCACATGAAGCATCAAGGACTGTTTTCATATCAATGGAGCTTCCTATTGAAGGACTATTAAGAATTGAAATGACAAAGCTTATTGCGCTAATAATAAAATCTTGATTAGAATTTGAATATTCTTGCCCTTGTTCAGCAATAGCTAAGGCTCCATTTATAATTATATTATAAGAACTTTCCTTTCCTAACAAAATTCCATTTCCTGATATTATAAGTTTGCTTGAAATAAGGGCTTCCTGTAAAACTGTAGAGTCATTAACATCTGAAAATAAATAAAATAAATTTTTTCCAGATGGAGCTACAATATAAGATATAATTTTATTTATATTTGAATTTTCTTCAATTGTGACACTATAAAAATTGCTTGAAAGACCAAGCATGAAGTCTTGAAGAAAATTATTATTTTTTGAATTAAAAACAAAACCTTCGGTTCAGTTGAAAAAATTGAGAAGGTTAAATAGTGAGCTTTCATAACTTTTTCTTGAAGAAATAGCTGAGTATGTTCACGGTTTATAATATTTTAAATTGTCTTCAATTACAATATGAGGAACGTTGAGCTCTTCACATACCCTTGAAAACATATAATGGTCAGCTATATTATCTGATAAATCAATCAAAATTTTAGGATCTTCTAGTATAGAAAGAAAAAATATTGCTTCTTGGCTATTATATATGAATAGTGGTGTAACTAATTCAGGGGTTGAAGCATTATTCTCTCAAGTCTCCTTAAGTGATAACGTCTCAGTAAAAATTATCACATCAAGCGAATAAGATGAGATTAGAAGCATAAAGAGCAAAAACTTTGAATTTGAGCTCAGATGAAGTAAGAGTTTTATTTCTATCATATTATTGTTATAAATTTCTAAAAAAACATCTTTATAATTTAAATAATACAAATCATTAATTTAATGTGAATGAAATGCATATTTTGCATAAATTTATAAATCAAGCTTTTATTAATTTAAATTTATCAAAATAAGCCAGAATAATTTTATTAGAAATAAAAAATTTGTTAATTAAAACAATTTAATATGCTATGAATAATATTTATTTTTAATTGAGTATATTTTGATTGCATTTTAATATCTTGATCGTGCAAATTTAGATAATTTCTATTAAGCTTTTATCAAATTTTAATGAAAATGAATTTTAGGTAAAAGATGAAGTTTTCTTACTAGCATAAATTAAAATAAATTATATTTTATAATGGTTCATTATGTACAGAACTTAAACAACTCCAATAGCTATAATATTAGAAATCATTGAATAATAATTTAGGCAGATCAAATTAAAATATATAATATGCGTTCTAAGTTTTCTATTTAATTTAATAATGGCAGGTATTTAATCGAGGAGGAATTGCATATATAAAATAATACTTAGATGAATATAGTTTAAGATATCGTTCTTTATCAGAACTCACTTAAAAATTATTAGGGAAAAAATACTATACATTAAATTTATTTAATTAGATTAACCTCTCATTAAATATTACTTTTTGTTGTAAATCAAAATTGTAATAATTTTTTTCTGCATTGATATAGATCCTTCCTTTATTGTAAGAGCAATACACTTGATTAGAACTATTAAAAATTCTTGAGTTAGCTACTTGCTTCCATTCATATATATCTTCAATTTCACTTTCATATATTATCCCAGGGCACTCAATTAAATACAATCTATCAACTCTAATCAGAATTTTTCTTTTACTTTCTGAGAATTCAAAAGGAATTGTCGAGAAAGAGTCTATATCAACTGAATAAAGCAAAAGATTTTTATTAAAATATCCAGAAATCAATATACTCTCATTAAATATTGAAGCGTGGCAGCAAGTTTCAGCTTCTGGCATAGGAGTTAATTTAATTCATCGATTTTCATCCAAATCGAATTTAAGAGATCAAGCTACAGGAATTTCATTGCTATAACTTCTTTTAGAATTAAATCCTCCAAAGCAGTAGACATTTCTATTTAAATATATAGCTGCTGATAAATAGCAAAGCTCTACAGATGGTAGCATTCGAGCTTCATAATTAGAATCGATTATTAAGGCAACAGAAGAGCTATCTCTTCTGCAGCAACAAAATAATCCACCATTTGGAATTAAAGTAATGCATGAGGTGATACCTATCCACTCAGAAATCTCTATAATTTTTGTGTTTTCTTCTTTTTTTTCAGTGCCATAAGTAATCAAATTAATCTGTCTTTTATAGCCTCCTTCAATAGCATAAAGGGATGTGATCTTATGGTAAGCGTCGATGTATTCTTGATAAGCTTCACTGAGCTGTCGGTTATAAAAAGAATTCTTATATAATGAACAAATTCTTCTGAATTCTTTCTCTGTTTCTAGGTCATTAGGTTTACTTAAAATGACTGATCTTTTAGCTATTAGAACTTGGGGAGTTAAAGATTGATTAGTAACATTTTGATTGATTTGGCTTTGGTTGTCTATTGATTCATTATTTAGAAATTTTTCACCCAAAGTATGTTGAAAATTTAACAATTTTAATTGGCTTGGACTTTCGAATTCCATATTTTATTTACTTTGGCTAGTAAAGTATTTTTCTATTTTAATCTTCAGTTAACATGTAAACTAAAATGCCATTTGGTTTATTGTTGCATATAAAATTATCCAAGAATATTATAGCATATAAAAATCTCTTGAGGCTGCTTAAATATTGAGTTAAGGTCGATACTCGGTGCAAATGTCACTTTTGGGGCTAGGAGCTGTAGAATGTATAGGGTAAATGGATTTTTCCTTTATGACAATGTTTAAAAAACTTTAAAATGCTTAGCAAGAAAATCAGTCATTATAGTAGGAAATAAGGCTGATTTAGAATCAATAAGAGAAGTCTCATTTGATGAAGCCAAGAATTTTGCTGACAAAAATGGATTGGGATATATAGAGGTTTCAGCAGCAACAAGTCACAATATTCATAAGGCCTTTGAGATACTTACGAGAGAGATGATTTTTAAGTTAGCTGAAAATTAAACTAACCACAGATACTAAATTGTTTTATATTAACTTTACGATTAAATTCGGTTTAAAATATCATGAAACTCAATTTTTGGCTTAATACTAGCTATCAAATAAAAGCTCAGCTCACGAACAACAATCGCCCGTGAAAAACTTTCCTAAAGACTGATAAAATGGATTATAAAAACTTTTTCGGCTCTCAAAGAAATTGAAAATGACAAGAAAAATATTTTAATTTGAGAAAATAAAAATTCTAACTTGTTTTTTGTTCGCCTAAATAATTTTGGAATTTTTGGTTGACCAAATTGTGGTAAACCAAAATTTAAAAAAGAATTCGATGTTTTTAAGTTTTTGATCCTCGAAATTTGTTTTTCAGTATAAGATTTTTGTGACCAAGCATTTTTCTTTGTTGGCCTGTTTTTTATGCATCATTCCCAAGTCTTTTCCACTTATATTGACAAAATTTTTATGTACCTTTGCATTCCCTAGCCGATTTCCATAAGGATTTGAAATTCTATTAATTATTAAAATAATAAAATCTATTGAAATAATGCATATCTTTAGCATATATGGATTTATTAAGTGATAAGTTAAATTATTTAAAGTAAATGACGCGTCTGTTTTTGAGAAACAGATTTTCCTCACTAATGTGGAGAATAAGCAGATCCATTAGATCCCAAATGCAAAAAAATCCATGCCAGTAATTAAAGTGATCAGGAATTAAAATTGAATTTACTTTAATGTTGCTCACTCTACAACCTTTAAGAGCGAGTCACTCTCAAAATAGGTAGCTTATTTTTTCCTATGAAAACTCTTCTTCAAGTGAGTAATCAAATTGCCAACATGCAAATTCAAGAGAAAGGCAAAAAACTCAGAATTCTGATTTATTAACATATAGACAGAGTATGGTATTTGTTCAGGCTTCACGATTATATTTGATGACAAAAGTGGAGTTTGTTTGTTTGATTACTAATTCCCCTTTTGCCAATCAGAATGATAGGGAAATTAGAGAGATTTTTTAAATTATTTTAAAATATTTATGATTAACTCTTCATTAATTAAGCAATGTTTTACATTTATCAATTTTCTATCTCAATCATTTTTCTAAGATTCATGCTAATTTTAAAACTCCCATCAGTATAGTAAACTGTTATTTTTCTTAACCATACGCAATCTTTTTCCAAGCTTATGATTTTTTTCCATAAAAATAGTTCATTTTTGATTGAATTAGCAGCTTCTATCCCAGCAAAAATTTTCTCATTCAAACTTCACATATACTAACTCCATCAGTTGATTTCATTTACTCTCCTAATTCTTTTGACATAGAGAATTGCACAGATGAAATATAATCAAAAATTCACCAAGATTTCCATAAAATTTTATCTTTGAAAGTTTTACATTAAAAAAAGAACAGCGAGAAATTTGATTATTTTTTACTAGTAATTTGCTTTTGATCTTAATTAGACTTTGAAACGTCTTTATTCAAGCATTAAAGAAATTTATAGCTTATCAAGCAATAATAATGAGACATAAATATTGTTTTCTGTGCCATCTTTCTAGTTATCTGAATTTTTAATAGCATAAAGTGCTATTAGCTTGGCATAAAAAGCGTTTAAAATATTTCATTAATTTTTGTGCTTATTGAAAATATCCAGCTTATTTTAGAGCCTTTTCTTTCTTATAAAATATTATTTTATTTATATTTTAAATCTTTAATTTTATTTTGTGAGGGTAGAAAGTAGCTTGCCTTGAAAATAGATGCTTTAAATTAGTTCATAAGAAATAGAGGGCAATGGAATTTATTAAATATAGATCTCATAATAATTTGATTCAGCACAAATAAAAAAATAATTTAACTAGTTTTTAAGAAATTGATCACTCGCTGGAAAACTAATAAAGCTAGAGACTATGTAAAGAATTTATATAACAACTCTAATAAGCTCATTTATGATTTCTAATTTGAAAATGATATTAGAATAAATTGCTTTGCAAGCTTGATACAGATAATATAGGTAATTTATTTATAAATTTTTTATGGTATTTGAATTTTAGAATAAGAAGAAGTTATTCGCATAAATAATACGAGTAGTATTCTGCATCTTGCTTTTATTTTTCCACTTATAACTTGGAAGTAATTTTGAACATATCGCTTCCAAGTAGTTTGATCTATCAGCTATTCTATCAAAACGCAATTATTTGATATATATATTTGCTCCCTAACATATATATATATTGAGCTTTTATCTTCTATTAATAACTTTATGTATTTAGTCAGCTTTTTATGAATAAAGAGCATATTATCATATAAAATTACTAAAAATGAATCAGTTTATGCTATAAGTGCAATTTCCATTTATTCTGTTTTGACTAGTTAAAATAAATGGAAGAGGAATGGTAACATCAAAGCAGAAATCATATTTTTAAAGTTGTCTTAATAGGAGACTCTCCTGTTGGCAAATCATGCATAATGGATCGATTCACTGATAATACCTTCATCAAAACATATATCTTGGCATACTACTTGCACTCTTGTGTCAAGTCCACTACAGCGTTACATAAAAATGCAATGCCTAGGTATACAAAGCCACCATTGGGTTTTCAGCAGTAAAAATCATATAGAAAAATGCAATAATTTGTCAAAGCGGCTTAAAAATCAACCTTGACATCGGGATAGATCTGGACAGGAAGAATATAAATGTTCGAACTTCAATTACTTTTTAAGGGCACTTGGATTCATTATTGTATTTGATGTAACTAACGCAAAATCGTTTAATTCCCTTTCAAGTTGGATAAATGATAATAAATATGCCTCAGAAAGAAAATCAGTGATTATAGTAGGAAATAAGACTGATTTAAAAGCGGCAAGAGAAGTCTCATTTGATGAAGCCAAGAATTTTGCTGACAGGAATGGAATGTGATATATAGAGGTTTCAGCAGCAACAGGGCACAATATCCATCAAGCCTTTGAGCTACTAACCAGAGAGATAATTTCTAAGTTAACTTAAGTTTTAATTAAGCAAAGATATTATATTTTTTTATATTAACTTACAATTAAATTTGATGTTAAAATGTCATGAAACTCAATTTTTAGCTGAGAAAAATTTTAATATAATTTTGTTTTAAAAAAAATAAATCCTAGCTTTTGTGTCATCTTCTAGTAATCTAAATTTTGATAGTATAGCTTGACATTTAGCATGAAATGATTTTAAGTGCTTGAATACATGCTTTTCGTTGATTTTTGTGCTCTTTTAAAATGTTTTAGAGCCTTTACATTCTTTTAAAATATTATTTTATCTTATATTGTAGTTGCCAAAAAAATAGTCTTTTTAAACAATTTACCGCTCATAGGAAAGTTAATAGAGCTATTGAATGTAGAAAGAATTTTTTAGCAACTCTAATAAGTTCATTATGATTCCCATTTTAAATATAAATTAATATAAATTGCTTTCCAAGCTTGATCCAAATAATGTGGATAATATATTTATTCATTTTTTATAGCATTTGGATTTTAGAATAAGAAGAAGTCATTCACATAAGAAAATATTAGAAATATTCAGCAGCTTGCTTTAATTTTTCCACCTATAAATTTGAGATAGTATTTTAAGCATTCCGCTACCAAGTAATTTGATCTATCAGTTATTCAATCAAAATGCAATTATTTTTAATATACACTTATTGCACTAATATATATAAATATTTATTGGGCTTTTATCTTTCTATTGCTAATCTTTATCTATTTAGTCAGCTTTTTATGCATTTAATTTTTACGAATTAAAAGCGTACTATCATCCATAGAAAAAAAAAGTTTATGATATGGAGACATTTTTATTTATTCTGACCAGTCTAGGTAAAATAAATGGAAGGGGAATAGTAACATCAAAGCAGCAATCATATCTTTAATGTTGTTATAGTCGGAGACTCTATTGTTGGCAAATCTTGAATAATGAATCGATTTACTGATTATGGAGTCCAAGACTTCAGAGCAACCATAGGAATTGATTTCGTAAAAAACATATAGCAAATTCAAATGATTTGTCTAAATGACTTAAATATCAAGCTTAAGATTTGGGATACGTCTGGAAATAAAAAATTCAAAGATATTGTCTTCAATCACTTTCGAGAAGCTGATGGATTCCTTATTGTATTTGATATAACCTACGCAGAATCGTTTCGCTCCCTTTCAAATTGGATAAATGATATTCATAATAATGTCTCAGTAAGAAAAAGAAAATCAGCCATTATAATAGGAAATAAGTCTGATTTAGAAGCATCAAGAAAAGTCTCATTTGATGAAGCCAAGAATTTTGCAAAAGGAAATGGAATGGAATATATTGAAGTTTCAGCAACAACAGGGCACAATATCCATCAAGCCTTTGAGTTACTTACCAGAGAGATGATTTCTAAGCTAACTTAAGGTTGAATTAAGCATAGACTATATTGTTTTAATATTACAGGTTAAAACGGAAGAAAAAAATTACCATACAGAATAGACTTTACTGTTAAATTAAGTTTTAAAATATCATGAAACTCAATTTTTTTTAATATCACCATTTTATATATATATCTTTGAAACGTCTCTTTTATTTGATAAAAACTTAAACTTGTGCTATCATTTTCCAAGCTTCTTCATAAAAAGTAATTCATTCATCATATAATTCGCTTTTGCATCAATAAAAGTTTCCTTATCTAGACTCTATGCACTAGTTTTATTGGATAATTTCATTTACTCTTCTATTTCTTTGCAAAGATGAAATAATATGATAAATTTCATCAAGATTATCATAAAATTTTAGATTAGAAAGTTTTATCTTAAAAAAGCGGTATCAAGAAATTTGATTTCTTTTATCAGCTCTTTTGCTTTTGACCCTGAGGAGTCTCTTGAAAATTCTTTATTTATACATCAAAAACATTTATAGTTTTCAAAGCCAATAATAATGAGATTTCATTATACTTTCTGTGCATCTTTCTAATCATCTGAATTTTTGATAGCATAAAATGTCATTGACTTGGCATTTTCATGGCATAAAATGTTTTTAAGTGCTTGAAAAATACTTTTCATTGATTTATGTGCTCTTTGAAAATATAGAACTTTAATTTTTATTTTGCAAGTGTCTCTTCTACTTAATTCGAAAATAGATGTTGCAAATTAGTCCATAAGAATACAAGAGCCATAGAATTTATTAAATTCAGAATTTATCATAATTTCTAATTCAATAGGTGCAAAATCAATCCTAAAAATAATAGTCTTTTAACTGTAGGAAAGCGAATAGAACTATTAATTTGACAGACTTTATATACAACTTTAATAAGTTCATTTAATATTTCCATTTTAAATATTAAAATTGAATAAAGTGCTTTTTAAGCTTGATCCAGATAATATAAGCAATTTATTTATTAATTTTTTATGCTATTTGAATTTTAGAATAAGAAAAAGTCACTCGCTTAAGAAAATATTAGAAATATCCATCAGCTTACTATAATTTTTCTATCTATAAACTTGAGTTTAGTTTTAAACATTACATTTCCAAGGAGTTTGATCTATCAATTATTTTATCAAAGGAGATAAATTATTTTCAATAAATGCTTGCACCCTAGCATATATAAATATTTATTGAGCTTTTATCTTCTATTACTAAACTTTATCGATTTAATCATTTTTATGTATTTAATTTTATGAATTAAAGAGCATACTATCATCTATAAATTTAATTAGAAATAAAATCAGTTTATTCTGCCAGTGCAGTTTCCATTTTTCTGTTCTGACTAGTTAAAATAAATGGAAGAGGAATAGTAATATCTAAGCAGCAATCATGCTTTTAAAGTTCTCTTAATCGGAGACTCTCCTGTTGGCAAATCATGCATCATGCATCGATTCGCTGATAATACCTACAATACGAACTACTTATCCACTGTTGGGGTTGATTTTGTAAAAATCATATAGAAAGTTTCAAAGATTTGTCAAAACGACTTGAAAATAAAACTTCAAATTTGGGACACAGCTGGACAAGAAAGATTTAGCACCATTGCTTTCAGTTACTATAGAGGTGCACATGGATTCATAATCGTATTTGATGTGACCAACGCAGAATCATTTCGTTCCCTTTCCAAAAGGATAAATGACATCGACAATTATGCCTCAGCAAGAAAATCAGTCATTATAGTAGGAAATAAAGCGGATTTACAAGCAGCAAGACAAGTCTCATTTGATGAAGCCAAGAATTTTGCTGAAGGAAATGGAATGGGATATATAGAGGTTTCAGCAGCTACAGGGCACAATATCCATCAGGCCTTTGAGTTACTTACCAGAGAGATGATTTCTAAGCTAACTTAAGTTTGAATTGAACGTAGATATTATATTGTTTTCATATAGCAGGCTAAAATGTAAAGAAAAGATTACATACAGAATAATAAAATCAGTTTCAAAATGTCATGAAACTCAATTTTTTTCTTAGAATATTCTTGCAAGTGCTATATATAAGCTAAATTAATTCAAATATAATCGGAGTGTACAAAATTTTCATGCTTAAAAGAGAAATTTAATAAATTTACCATATAAGTCTACTTAGTTTATTTACTTAAGATTATGAGAGATTAAGCTATAGATCAATATTTATTGGGAAGTCGCAATCTCGTATCTCTCCACATTTTAGTTTTAAATATCATTTTGATAAGTAATTATACGTGCACTAAGAAGACCTCGAAATCTGATATTATTATATTAAAATTCATTTGCATTTTGCCAAATAAACAGTAAGGATAAAGGCCTTTAACTTTAAATATAAGAATGAAAGAGTTATAGAATTTTTTTAAAGCAATCTCGAACGTAAATACATAAGACTAACTAATTTATGGATTTTGCCGATTGACTTTTTATTTAAATCGAACTCACAACATTCGTAAAAATGCCTTCTTCGTTAATGGATCTGATGCCAATATATATTACTCCTTTATTATATGACCCATATACTTGATCATGCCTTTGATCTATTTTTGAATCTTTTATTAGTGTTACTTCCAATTCGCTTGAATTTATCAGAATCTTTCTAATATTCTCTCCGAACTCATAAGGAATTGTTGAGAAAGAGTCATTATCAATTGAGTATAATAAAAATTTCTATTATTATGTAATATTCCCATTGTACATTATACTATTGCATCAAAAATCCGCTCTTGGCATTTGAGTTAATTGAATTCATTGATTTTGATACAAATCAAATCTTCTCGACAGGGTTAACTGACCATTTTCTATTTCTTCCTCTAAAGCAATAGATGCTGTTATTGAAATAGATGCATGATGAGTCTATGCAAGGAGTTCCCGATGGGTACTAAAAATTGATGAAAAATACCTGTTATTATTCTGCTCCAGATGGAAGCACTTCGACTTCACCATTTGCATCAATTAGCACTGTATCCCAGAAAATGAGAAACTACCAAAACAGAACAACAGGCCATTTGGAAGTTAAGTTATGCAAGTGCCAGTGTCTAGAAATTCTGGAGTCTGCAAGACTTTAATTTCTTCTTTTGGTTTCAGTTTCAGTGTTATAAATATCGAAATTAGTACTGTCATCTAAGTTTTTTGTAATATTATAAAGAGTTGTTTTTGTTTTCAAGCATTAAGATAATCTTGATAAGCTTGTATTAGCGATGGATTAAACCGACTCAAATTCTTCTTATATTCTGAACAAGTTAGTCTAAAATCCACCTCTAAATGGATTATTTGGTCTACTCAAAATCTCAGCTGTTTTATTTCTTAAGGTGTTGATCAAATTTAAACCACTTTCTTTGAGTTTGCTGAATTTTGATTTCTCTTTTGGAAGGAATTCAATAATTGTGCCTTTTGTCTCTTCTCAAGGCCGCATAAGTATTGATTCAAGGTTATGAGCTCTATTAGCAACCTTATATACTTCACGATATGTGTTTTGCAAGATAAAGTCTCAGGAGAAGAGCATGTGTATGAATACCCAACCTCATTTATACACTCTAAGGAATATACAATAACTAATAACTCTATTTTGTATTAAATAACTTTATATTTCATTGAAAAAACTATGAAGAGATGTGTATTTTTTAACATTCGAAAGAATCTATAAAATTTTCTTCTGATTTTACAATTTTATTAATCCATTCAATATTTAATAAAAACCTTTATAATTTTAAAAGGATATTGCATTCTAGATTTGATCTACTTATATTTTTTAATGTTTATGCCTATTTATGCGGAGTGTCTAACTGTAAAACTTGTACCGCCAGCCCATCAACAACTTGTGATGCTTGTCAGAATGGATATGCTGCCAGCTCTGATGCTTTATCTTTCACAGTATGCTCAGTTTCTAACTGCAAAACTTATGCCACCAAACCCAACAACAACATGTGACACTTGTAAGGAAGGTACACTGCCAGCAGTGATAATAGATCTTTCTCAATAGCATGCGGAATGTCTAACTGCAAAACTTGCGCAACTAATCCATCAACCACTTGTGATGCTTGTAAGGATGGATTTGCTGCAGTTTTGATGCTTTATCTTGCACAGTATGCTCAGTTTCTAACTGCAAAACTTGCACCACCGACCCAACAACATATGACACTTGTAAGGATGGGTACACTGTCTGCACTGATCATAAATCTTGTGCATGCGGAGAGTTTAACTGCAAAACTTGTACCACCAACCCATCAACCACTTGTGATGCTTGTCAGGATGGATATGCTGCCAACTCTAATAGAAATTCTTGTGTTTCAGCATGCGGAGTGTCTAACTGCAAATCTTGTGAAAGTGGCTCAACAACCACATGTACCACTTGTAATGATGGGTACCATGCTAGCTCTGATGGATCTTCTTGCACACAAACATGCGGAGTTACCAACTGCAAAACTTGCCTAACTGGCTCAAATACAGAATGTGGCACTTGCAATGATGGATTTTCTGTTTCTACAGATAAAAAATCATGTACATGCAGCGGGGGCTATTATTATGATGCTTCAATATCAACAACTACTTGCCAAGAATGTTAATCTACATGTGGAACTTGCTCAAGTGGTGGTAGCTCAAAATGCGATACTTGCAAAGACTCATCAAATATGAGCAATTCTGGACCTTCAGGCACTTGTACTTGAATTACTGGATAGTTTGATTCTAGCGCTTCTCCGTGCATAGCAAGTTGCAATTCAACATGCAGTACATGCTCTGGAAGCACTACTAATTGTGAAGAATGAAAAGAAAAAACTTGGATGTCATTTTTTACTCAAAAGATTTGAATGGAAAAAATCTGGCTAAGGTGCAATATAAATAGCTGTCATTTTGTTTTGAGTAAAATTGATAACAAATATAGAATGGAATAGAGAAGAGTATAGAGTTTTAAAATAACATTTAAAAGAATACTAACAAATGAATTGAAACTCCAACTATTCAATATTTTACTCATATCAAAAGAAATCCAAGGTATTTCTATAGCAGCAAGCAATGCAACAACAATTTTAAATGCATCAGATTTCTCGTTTAATTATAAGGACTTAAGCAATGCCAAGATACTGTATGCAAATGTCTCAGAAACATTAATTATTGGAACTAATTTTGAATATTGTGATTTAAGCAACACGAATTTTTCTCATTCCAGCTTATGCAATCTAAATTTCAAAAATGCTATGATGGAAAACGTTAATTTCGGGCAGATTTCCTTAATTGGCCATGAAGACTTTATTAACATAGTTGTTATTTCAAGTTGTGGAAATTTATAGTATCAGAAGGTGCAAAACCATTTATATTAATATGAAATTTAAATACTCAAGAAATTATTAAAAGGCTCAAGGGGCACACAAATTCAATATCCTCTGTTTCTTTCTCTCATAATAGGAAATTATTAGTTTTAGGTTCATATGATCAGACAGTTAGGGTTTGGGACTGAGAAAACTCAAAACAAATTCATCAATATACTGGCCACAAATCCAATGCTTATTGTGCAATATTTTCTTTATGTGATAAATATGTAATTTCAAGTAGCTCAGAGTGAGTTGTCAAATGATGGGATTATGAGAATGATCAAACCATCAAAATATTAAAAGGTTAAGTTAGATTTACATTTAATGAGTTATAAGATAAAATAGATATATATTTCTTTTGTAGCTGTTTTATATATCAAAATATGCCTATGATAATTGCAATTCAAAATTGGATGAATAATTGAGAAATCAATTATAATTTACGAAATCAATGAGTTTTTGCATATTATTTATATGATAAAGCCATGATTTCGAGAATGTATATTTAACTTACTCTTCTCCTAATGATTAAGGAACAACTGGCTTGATTTTTTAAATATTTATTCAAATTTTGCATAGGAGGCAATCATGGTGGCAAGTCGTGTGTAGTGCTTTCAAATAGTGGCAAAGGTTTTTCTGAAAATTACATAAATCGACTGGGGTTAATTATGTAAGTTTTACAAAGAGAACTTCATCAATAGAATTGCATGGAAAATTTATAAAGGTCTGCTTATTAGTCACTGCAGGGCAAGCAATGCATACTTCGATAGCATCTGCATGCTTTAGGGGTGTAAATGGATTTATAATTGTAATGGACTTAGCAAATCGAAAAGCACTAAATACTGTCACCTTCTGAAAATGTGAGATCGATAGCTGTTGTTTAGATGGATATGTACCAATCTTTCTTATTGGAACCAAAACAGACCTTCGGATGAAAGAGAGGTAAATTATGATGAAACAAAAGCACTTGCAGATGAATTAGTGTTTTTCTATGTAGAAATCTCTGCTAAGACAAGAAAAAATGTGATTAGAGCGTTTGAAATTCATATAACAGTCGTCCCATCACTGGATTGCGAAGCAGTTGCTTTAAACACATATGGAGTAGAGCTTGTTGTCAACGTATTTGCATTGATTGTAAGCTTATCTGCATTCGCGTTAGCAAGAATTGAAGCAGAGTCTATTGTTGGTCCGCTGTCATAAGCCCATGCCCAAGTGATTGTTCCTGTAGTCGTTCCACAC